>CM040242.1:41037-606141 GCA_022545495.1 Chrysanthemum lavandulifolium | reverse complement strand
CAAGCTTACCGAGACTTCATAACTAGAACCTTGTCGGGTTTATTCCAAGATTAGCTCCTGCCTCATCCGCACTCTTCCCGTGATCTCACTTTTCTCCTTTTTCAATATACCTAAGGACTCTACACTATCTAGTGGATCGTCTCTGGTAGATCCCTCCGGTTCGGCGGATCGTGGGAACTAATACCTAACCCAACCATCCTTATAACACCATGCATAAAGTAAATTGGTCGTCTTTTGCA
Source organism: Chrysanthemum lavandulifolium (assembly GCA_022545495.1). NCBI lineage: Eukaryota > Viridiplantae > Streptophyta > Magnoliopsida > Asterales > Asteraceae > Chrysanthemum > Chrysanthemum lavandulifolium. Next base: position 605,902 of record CM040242.1, on the reverse strand, counting down.
CAGCTTCATTCTTCCTTAAAACCAATTGAAAATCATTTGAAAAACAATCAAGGTACTTGTGATACGAGATCAAAGCATTTTGTACCTATCAGCTTTGATCATTTAGAAAACCTCCCTCAACACGTGCGTATGATTTAGAAATTGTTTAGCACAAGGAGGCAAGAGGACTTTGAAATATTTTCTTTGATCACAATTTTCATCCGAAAAAGCCATTTGATTTTCATGGTAAATTCTCCCTCAATATGTGCATAGGATTTTTGAAATCATTTTTATCACAGAGGCAAGAGTTAATTGAAGCACATCCACAATCACAAGCGCCTATTAAGAAACCATTTTAAAACTCAATCAAGGTACTTTATAAATCTCTTTAAAAACTTTGTACTCGATGGTTTTGTCCCTCAATATGTGCTTCGAGATTCAAAGCGCTTAGCACATACGAGAGAAAGCACGCACAATTGAATCAAAACGATCATTATTTATCAAATTTCATATTAAATCACAAATTCTCCCCCGATCAAAAATATCAAACCCTTTGAGATTTTGGGTCCCAAGTGATTTAATAAGGTTTAGAAAACATGGGAGAATATGTGGCCTGGTTTAAATACTCATCATGTTTTTGGATAAATCCTCACTACAACAAAATGAAGTTAAGGCGTCACTCATAAAGTGTTGTATTATGTCTTAAAAATGTTGCACTATATATAATGTGACACTTTTTCGAGTGCTACTTTATGTAACGTTGCTTTAGGTATATGCAACACTTATATTGGAATATGCAACTTTTTTAAAAAATGTTGCTCATATTTAGCAATTGTAGTATTTTAACTTGCAACACTTTTTAAATTCAACCACAACACTTTTTACACTCATGTGCAACACTTATACACTAAGGTGCAACACTTTTACATTCAAATGCAACATTTTTTACTAACAAGTGCCACACTTTAATATTCAAATACAACAGTTTTTGCATTAAAAGCCAACACTTTTTCACTTGCCGCCGCTATGCACGCAACACTTACATCTATCAAGTGCGACAATTTTTGTTGTTTCTTGAAATGTATGTGTGACACTTTATTAACTAATTTATAACACTTATATAATGCAACACAAATGCCATATATGCTTCCTTTTCTAAAAAATACACTTTTCTCAGAGTTGAAAATATAAATTCATATATCTCCAGTATATAAACAATAAAATACAAAAATAGTATTCTGTTGTACATTGACAAATTTATCCCGTGCAAATTAACTAACAATACATTGCCTCGAAAAGAGAAAATTTATGAGACTATAATCCTAGAAATCTTGACGTCTTCTTTGCAAATCGCCATTCACAGCTTATAGCACGCCAAACAATGTAGCCTGTTACACCTGAAATTGATATACGATTATAAATGCATATTTATACTAATATCAGCAAAAATTTGTGCTTGTCTGAAATAATACTTGACACCTTTTGGTTGGTAAAAGTTAGCAATAATGGCCGGTTAGATTATTCATGTGGCTGGTTCGAGCACATATGGTTTAAATGGGTAGAGCCGTAAGCATCTAGTCTAAAAAGTTTCAGATCAGGCAGTAAGTATGCCCGCCAACTTTTTTTTTTCCTAATAATGAATAATCTAATATATACTGAACGGAAATTTTCTCTTTATATAATACTAAAATTTAGAGTAACGAAAGGAACAGGTGGTCGGGTAGGTAGCTCATCAAACGAGTTTATGTCAAACCAGTTGGGGTTGGGTTCAGTGCCTGCTCACTAATATTCTAGGTGTGTGTACACGTAAGGATAAGCTAGTTTGTGTTTCTGTCGAGCTCAATTACTATACAACCTGGAAAAAAAATGCATAGTTGATATAATCCTCCTGGTCCCATACATTCCGTATTCCCATCGTCCATAAAGTTTTGGGTCATTTGTGGCAAAGGGGCATTGTGAAACGATTAAATTCTATCACCATGTAACCATATACTATCCTCAAATATTTCATGTTCTCATTTAACAATTTTAATATACAACTAAGTTCAACAAAAAGCGAAATTTAAAGTTTAGATGATCATGCCATATCTAATCCGTATGCTCAAACTAACACTACATATAAAAGTTACTTATATTATTGCAAGATGTGGTATCGAACTGAATAGGAGTATCTAATTCATACCTTTTACCAAACATAGATAATATATGTTAAAAACATCCGCGCAACTCCAGGTGGTAATATTTCTTTATGCTTATGCCACACATCTTCAACTAACTTGTCTCGTTGGTCGTTAATTTCTTTGGGCATTGGTTTTAGCTCATCTTTATTTCTTTCATGATCTTCTGCTAGCTCAACCTTCTTCTATTCATGATCCTCATCAATATGAACCAACTGTTTTCTCCGATTTTGTAGTGGCCAAAAAGCTCCCCTGGAATCATATATGACCTCACTACAATTCATCGTTTTTTATCAACTTAGTAGTAACACTTCTACCGTAAAGTCAACGGTCCTAAATGATCTAGAAGAACTTCTATATTCTAAATCCTTATAGTTCTTCATTTGTTCCTTTATTATTATAATGCATGAAATAACTTCATTGAATTTAGAATTAAACCGTATTACTAAAAACTTAAATGTCAATATTATCTTACACTTGCCGTTGCCGTTTCACCATGTCTAGCAACATATATGTCCTTCCTTCCTCTGGCGTGAGCACTCAAACGTTTGAGTTAAGCTATGTGCATCCTTGCTTTGGTCTTTATGTATCTTTTTTCTCAGTAAATTAAAGCATCAGCAAGAAAGTATTATTACGGGGAGGATATGAAAAGCACAAATCACCATCAAAACATTTACATAGTACCATTTCCCAGTTACATATGAAAAGCACAACTGAACTTTTTTGACCAGTTGTATACTTGTATGAATTTGTTATGCATTGTGATGACACAACACTACAGAACACACATTAATTGAATATAGACACATCAAGGGACAAATTGACAAACAAATATTAGTAGTAAATAAATCATCTACAGTAAATTACCATCACTTCTTTATTGCTTGCAAGGCAGACATTGAAGAGGTCAATAAACGATTTCAAACTCACGCAACCATCTACGTAAATACACCCTGCCTCCATTGACAGGACTAGGGGGCATCCCGAGGTGTCGAGGACCCTGATGGAATTATGCTTCATAGTGTTCATTTTGTTAAATTCCTCCTAATTAAACCCAGTCCAAAAAATGTGTACACTCATTTATAATATAGTTGAATATATTTGTGCACCCGGTCCTTTTAAACCAGGTTCCGCCACTTCCAGTCTTTATACCCTATCTTTCTGTTGTTACAAGAAAACCGTCAGTGAATTGTATGTGAGGTTTAATTTTTCTTGATCGGTGGCTTGAGTGGCTACCCTAACGGTTTGATAATTGTACATGCAAGTAAATAATTAGGTGGTTTTCCTTTTTTATTTTTTATTTTTATTTTTTTTCAATCGTAACAGTTCACAATTAGTATTTCTGCAACTCAATGTTAATATCATTATCATTATATCATTAATAATCATGTCACTCAAGTGCATGAATTGCTATATTAGAATATCACCATATCCTCAGTAAACATGAATAACTAGACAATTGAACCAAATTCTATTGATGCAAATAACAAGTTTTGCTATTTTACCTGTGATGCCGACCAAGACTGCCTCTTTGAAAGAGAGACCATCGACAAAAGAGTGCGAGTCTACGAACAGTTTGTTGACGGAAGTATATATACATAGGTTATTTCTTGACGGATTTGAAGGAATGAGGGATAGATTTGTTGGAATAAGGTGAGAAGTTACAGGAAGAAAAGGGTAAAGAGCAGTTTTTGACTTTTGGTGATTTGGGCTGTGGGCTTATAGGGAGACTGACATTTTAAAATAAGTCCGGCTTATAAAATAAGTTTTGCTTATTTTGCGAACTTATTAAATCATAAGCTTTTAAAAAGAGTTTAAAACTTTAGCCTCATAAAAAAGGCTAAAAACTTTAACCCGAGGGCTTTTGAACAATAAATTACTTATTTAATCACAAAAATATCTAACATATAAAAAAAAACTCATTTAGTTATGTCTTTTTTAGTAATTTTGCAATAATAAGCCTAAGTTTAAGTCCATTTGCCAACAAAATTTACAAAAATATAAATTTCAACTTCGGCTTAAAATAAAAGCCACATCCCATTACGCCAAACTTACCCTTACAACTTATAATATTATTTATTCTCACGTAGAGAAAATGTGTTATTATTAATTTTATTTACTTATAAATGTTGATGACGTATAACACGATAATAGCGGCCCACTGGCTTAGCTCGTATATACGACACCGAGCCCGAGCCCAATAACGAAACAACTACGAGTACTGGATCAACAATAAGCCCAATCCAAAATTGGCTATGGTCCAGACTCAAAGACGCACACATAATGCCCATCGGACCAAACCTATGGCCGCGGAAGGTATTTTGTGTCCGCATAAGCGATTATTACGGAACCTTGCCCTACAAGGGTCCCACTCCGGCCATTAACTTTTATGTGCTAGTTGTAGGAAACCCTAACAGGGAGCCTCACCTATAAAAGGGGTTCTAAACCCCTCACAAGGTACAACTTTCTCTCTAATAATAACACACACTCTTATTATCTCTGACACGAATGCGTACTTATTCTCCTACCGGAGCTTAATCGTGGGGTCCGTCCCCACGGTAAGGCTAACGTCCCCACTGTAACAAGTATTATGACCAGATTTTGGCAATTATGACAGAGAAAGTTCGGAAGCAGGAAGAAAGGGCCAAAACAATAAATGCACTAAAAACTTGGTTAGACTTCCGCGAAGCTTCACAACATTTCGGGTCGGAAAGGCCGACCGGAAGGAGGGATTTGAGGAAAAAGCTCTAATCTAGGAAGCGCTGGAACACACCAGAAGGCTCGGATCAGAGGCATATTCGGTCTTGGTCGCCAGGGAAGAAAAATGCGGAGCGAGAACCGGTGTTTAAGAGGCTACGCAAAAGTGTGTTCCACAGGCTGGGAGACAAGGAGGAAAGCATCTCTGTGTATTCCAAAGATCCTAGAAGATCAATTCGCCACGGATCCAAGAAAGAGGAGGAAAGCTGCTACAAAGACTCCTACTCACGAAAGATAGAACCTAACTCTAGAAGGCATGGATCTGGTAGAGCACATCCACGGAAGACAGGCGAATACTCTGAAAGCCGAAATGAGGGAAGCGGACATCGGAAGTCCGGGTTCAAGAAACGGAAGTCAAGCACTAACGGTGACGACCTGGCCACACCATGGGTATGTAAGGAGACTGATCTATTCACTCCACGCATCCGTTACTTTGAAATGCCAACGAAAACACGTATGCCGACTAATGTGAAAACATATGACGAGAGCGGAGACCCAGAAGATCATCTCAAAATTTTCCAGGAAGCAGCGAAGGTTGAACGTTGGGCCATGCCAACCTGGTGTCACATGTTTAATTCCACACTTACCGGATCTGCTATAGTTTGGTTTGATGACCTTCTGCCAGAATCAATAGACAATTACGACGAGTTTGGTTTGTGTAATAAGCAACCGACATCTGCATATGTTTTTTTTCATTTTCAAATGTTTTTAAAATAAAATTAAAACTTTATTAATAATAAAAAAATATTACACAATAACTCAAATAAAATTAAAAATATTACAATAAAAAATAAAATAATATGACAATTTAATGTGCAATTGTTCGACGCCAAATGTATTTTACTAAATTGGCTTTAACGCTTAGATGAGTTGTTTGGTTATGTATCTTTTTAACAACTTATAATGTTTCTTCATGCATTCGTGGGGGATCATAGTCACGATGTTGCTCCTCTGGATAAAAATCGGGAGAGATTGTAATCCTTGTCTTTTAGAATCATATTATGTAATATGATGCATGTGTACATCATATCCGTTATTTTACTTAGCATCATCGGTCGTGCTGGATGTGCTATTACAACCCACTATTTCTTTTGGAAGCCAAACTCTCTTTCACATATTTCCTTGTGGCTTGCGTTGTATCAACCGGTCAACCGTTCAACCCGTCAACCCGGTTTTATTAAAAAATTTGAAAAGCAAACCCGCCGGATTTCGAACCAGGTTGACCCGGTCACTCAAAACCCGGCTGGTCTAACTGTTTTAGAAACCCGGCTTTTTTACCCGTTTTTGCCCGAAACCGGTCCGACCGGTTAACCCGGCCGGGTCGACCCGGGTTTCAAAACATTGCTTATCACCTTATTAACAAAAGCTAAAAAGTCGCAGGTCGCTCGGTTTAAAAATGAAAAAGCTTTGTTTTTTATCTAAAAAAGAATGCCAAGTTGAGCAATCGGGTCGTTCTAGAAATTAGCCCGTTATTTTATGTACCATCTTATGTATTCAGTTATAGTATAATACTACTTCAAATACAAAAATGACTTTGACATGACGTTTATCTTTGTTATATTATATGAAAGATATTTACAAATTAAAAAATGACGAACATACTCTATCTTTAGTATTCTAATGATTTGAAAATATGGAGGGAATGTTTACATTTCACAACATATGGCGCCAAAAGGAACTAGACCACGTTTGGTAGTTTTATGTTTTAGTTATTGAATTTGGGAAATGGAGGGAATACAAAAATAATGTGGCGCCATTTATATCAGATGTTGAAATTAATATTTGGGCAAATTAAGAATTTGCAAGCGCATTAAGGAAAACAACAAATCAAAACAAAATATGTATAAAACAAATGAGATAAAATTGAAGCATATAATACCTAGCAAATGAAATTCTGTGTGTATCGGCTATATGTCAAAATGTCAAATTGTCAATGTATGTACAAATTTAACATGTCAAATTACAACACCCCTAAATTGGTGTTCTTTGAAATCTCTAACAAATACAACCTTTTTTTATAAAAAATGTATTTCTTTAAGAAAACTTAGCAACAATTCATGCTATGTGTTGCCTTTTAGTTTTCCTAGATGCAACACTTATTAAAAAGTGTTGCTGACATGCAAAATTCGCATCATTTTATTAAAATTGTTGCATTAGATGGTTAAATGCAACACTTATTTCCAAAATGTTGCATTACTATAAATTTTATCAAACAAGCAACACATTTTAAAAGTGTTGCTTCAAAAATGTTGCCTTAGACTCATTTTCTAGTAGTGCTCCTCCTCAACATGTGCATTATGTATATTAAAATCGTTTGGCACATGGAGGCAGGAGTGCCTATAAAGGACTAAAACCAATTCCATTTAAAATAGATTTGAGATTTAAATCACGACCTCTCACCCGATCAAAGATTTCAAACCATTTGAGATTTGTGATCCCAACTGATTTAAATCATTTAGAAAATTTGGGAAAGGCGTGGCAAGATTCAATTTTGAAAGATGACAGATAAGGACCATTTTAAGACATTAAAGATTGTTAGTGTCGTATGATAGTTTTTAAGAGATCTTTAAGTAAAACAAAACAATTTCACAATCAAACAAGAAAGAAAAATTTCATTTTGAAAGACCTTGATTCTAAAGAAAAAATCATACCATGACATAACATTAAATCTTTAGATCACCACTTATTTTGTACAATCCGGAACTTTTGTGAAGAAACATCGTTTGAAAATATTTTATTTTAAATCACTCTCCCTCAATCCATGAGAATTCAATAATTGAGTGACTTAGGTTTTGTTAAAAGAAGTCCGGTGATTTTCAAATTTTAGTCCAATTTATTTTCAAAACAATATTTTCCATTTTCAAAACAATTTTATTCAAAGTTTTAGAAAATGGTATCATCACTATTATCCTCGCACAAAGATCGTTAGGTGGATGAGAAGCTTCCGCTTTTGTTCTGTAGGGTTTGGAAGAAAACCATCTGGCCGATGCGGTGAGACTTCTTTTACGTTGCATTTTGAATGCCAACCGAGGTCAAATTAAGCTCGCTTCTTCAATCACTTAGAAGAAAACCATCCGCCGATGCAAGTGAGACCTCTTACGTTGCATATATGCCAACTCTCCATGAAGTCCAATTAAGCTCCGCTTTTTCATTTGTCAACCCAAGATATAGTTACCCTTCCTTTCGGCATCCAATCATCTTCAATTGTGGGATCCGGATCAGAACATTATTATATACCAATATACCCGCATACGTTAGTGAACACACACGATATATGGTGGTCGACATCACCCAAACAAAGAATCGACTAATAAAGGTCAATGTAACATATCGATCCGATCATATAAATGTATGGGAATAATGTGTACATCAAACTCTAATCATCTAATCCTAGCAATCATATCCCACGCACCTAGTCCTTCAACATAGGTTAACATCATTTTAATTAAGCATATTAGGATAATTAAGAAAGCTCGTTAGATGATATTGATTTGAAAACATTATCCCCTCAATCAATGACTCAATTTGTGAAAAGTTTAAAAGTGTCAAGTCATTGATTGAGTTTGCGATTTAATAAAACTACGAAATTGATTGTTGTTAAAGCAACTCATTTTACCACCATTTTGGAAAACAACAAATATTTTTCTCAAGAATTTTAGACGGAAAACATTTGTGTAGGAACAAAGCAGCCCTTGACATACTTTCCTCAAAGTGTTTTAGGATAAGTGCATGATATTTTGAAAATATGTTTAGTGCAAGACTTTCCTTCTTTTGAAGAGCGGGTTGCTATCGAAAATAGCAAGCCATGGTTTAAGCGTGGTTACTGATCAAGTAATCAGTAAGCCATCATTTGAAACCCGGTTACATCTCAAAAAGCTGTAAGCCATATTTTGTGACATGTTTTGGAAAGAAATATTTACACCTCCTGCTCGAACTTCATCTATGGTCCCGTGCCATTATTGAATGACATTTCTAAGACCGTAGATGTTATCGATACCAGAATACATGTCTTGGAAAACATATTTTTGGTCTTTTTCAAATTTTCTGATTTTTTATGGATTTTTGAAGATTTTAAATTTTTCTATTTTCTTTTTTTTTTGTTGGTTTTATATTTTTGTATTTTGTTTTCGGATAAATATATACAAAGATAGAGAAGATGATATAGTTAAAGAGGATGATGATACGAAGTACGAGATAAGGATATCGAAAGACGTCAGAGAAGATAGAATTCGCCATCTCTTAAACATCCACCACCAAAGCTTCCAAGGGCTCTTGAATTGAAAGAAATAGAACCATCCGAAAGTGAGACTCGCGCTTTCCCGAACCGAAAACTTTAATGAGCGATTCAAGCTCTATTTCAAGCTTGCTTTTAGCCAGTGCACAGAGAAGCACACCATTATCATAAATCCTTGCTCCTTTCAAGAATAATCACCGTGATTCTTCGCTCGAGGTTATATCATCAACAAGAAGAACAACATCGTATCATCCCACACATAAAACAATCTTCTCAAATTTTCTTTTCAACTCGGCGTCGAAGGGATCCATTCCAAAGGTGTCAAGAGAACAATTCCCCAAGTAGTTGAATTGATGCGGTCGGTCTCTTTGTATAATGCTCAAGAACTCTCCCGAATACACATCATGAGGGTAATGAAGAACAACTCCCAATGTTCATATTTCATCCTCGATGAATGTGTATGAAGCTCAAGAACCGAAGTACACCAATATCCAAGAACTCTCCGAATACACATCATACCCGGAAGGAAAACACCTCCCAATGTTTGTGGTAAACAATGGCTTTCTTCCCGATGATCGTGTATGAAGCTCAAGGACCAAGTACACACATTCCTCAAAGAGAGAACAACCGATAACATTGAAGAAGCGGGCGAATCACCGATTATCTCTGCGGATGTCAACACCGGAATAAGTGATTATATCTCTCGAATCACCGATTAAGCCCTCAAGTAAAACGGTGAGCATCCCTAATGTACACAATCTCTCTCCCCGATGATTGCGATAACATCGAGATCATCACACACCAAATGTACCTCATTCATCTTCGAAACTAACTCTAACATCACTTCCCCACCTAGTTGGAATAAACACTAAACGCCATGAGTCAAACCTTCGCTTTCTCGCTGTAATGACATTGTCTTCCGGGATATCTTCAATCACTTAGAAGTATTAAGTTCATCAAGTTTGCTCGCGTTTAGACACGTGTCTCCTTCCCTCTTTGGTTTTGACACTTGGAATCAGCAACACCTTATAAGCCCTTATACTAGAAATTTGTCGAGAAGAACACTTGAACTCTTGTGAGAATCAACTTGTCAAGTACATTGTGAGCAAATCTAATTAGGGATTAAATTTGACTTTTCACTCTCCCCATTAGTGCTCTCCCTAAACCGATAATCTGTTTGATAAATGCCCAGTTAAGAAGAAGTCTTTAGATCGTTAAATGCAACTCGTCTTTAGTCTTCTAACATGTATCGAAAATGTAGAACCGATCGTAGACTCGACCTTCTTCAAGATTGTCCGGTTGGGAATAGAAAGTCAACATCTTCAACTCACCAAAACAAGAACATCACCAAAAAGCATCCCAATCAACTTACATCTTGCAAATCCCTTAACTAAAATCCTCCAATCAAACAAGAAAGTAAAGATGTTCATCAAGGAAATCAAGAATCGAGCGCTAACGAACACACAAAATGGTAATACCAAGCAAACAAGAACGTAGGTTGTTCGGAATCATCATGTTGATGCACGTGAAGCATTAACCTAAGCACTTTGTCAATAAACTCATATCAACTTGTGAAGATGTCAACTAACGGCTCATAGAAGAAACTCCATGTAACGATGACCCGATAAGAAGAAGATCGGTTCTTACATGAGTTTGGAGCCGTTGACCATTTATTCACGAAATCAATCAACCATGCGTAATTTCACACTTCTTCTCCCTCAAGAATTGCATACGGAGTTGGTATTCTTGATTAAATAAGTGAAAATCATCCGAATGTTCTATTCACACTTCTCTTCCGCAAAATCGACATGATGTCACCATCTTCATTATAATCGAGCAAGTGGAATGAGAAAACAATCATGATACCCGGTTCACTTGATGACTGAAGCGCATGGAAAAAGTATGAAGCATGTTGATGAGAATGGTCATAATAAGAAGATTTCTCTTCTTGAAGATAAAGCGCATTGAGCGTACACTTTTCTTTTCTTTAGAGTACGAGGCATGAAGCATTGTGTTCATACGTCATAAGAAGATTTCTCTTCTTTTGAAGATAAAAGCGCATCGAAACGCACACTTTTCTTTTCTTTGTAGGCAGGCCCGAATCGATGCGCAGGGCGCCATTATCTCTCTCTTTTCACTCTCTTAGCAAAACATGTAATCATCCCCATTATCATTCAGAGGCTCTTTGTCGTCATAATCGATGGAGAAAACCCAATATGATGAATTTGACCTCAAGTAAACTAACCCGAACTCGTGACTTAAACTTGACATGTGTAACAAAGAGCGGTGCCGAGAAATCATGCTCCATTGAATCTCTAAGTACTCTATACTCTTCAACCAACCAACCATCAAGTAATAGACGACATCACCTCTTGAAAATCCACAATTGAATGTGACCTTGAGCACTACAACGTAACTCCTTAAAGTGATAGTTATTTTGAGGTGGTAAGAGCCCATTCCCAAGTGGTAAAAGAAAAGGTAAAAGACACCCAACAATAACTAGATTTCCAAGTCTTCGTTTTGATAATAAGCTTGAACAAAGATCATGAAGAATCTTCATCCAACCATCCCCGATACCTTCGGATACTAAGCACACTCGCCCGTGATATTTCACTTCAACCTCAAATAAATAATCGAATTAACGCCGTTGTCACATCTTTCGAATCTGCTCAAATCTAGCCTTCTTTGACATTTAAATGAACTTTGATAATGGTTTCATCCCGACCATGGTTAAAAGCACATAACCCCAGAAACCTTGTAATAGCCAAACTGCCATGACAAAAATCCAAACACACATCCAATTTATGAAGTACACCCTTTTATCCCTTCTTCGAAACAGAAATCATAGCACCAGCATCAAATAAGATCCCGAAACACACTTTCCTTTCTCCAGGATGGTTCCAATAATACGGGATTTTACAATTCTATGGTTTAAACCGAGAAAAAGTTTCTTTCGCGGGATTTTAAAAAACCAAGAATAAATCGTATGATAGATCCGGAAATGCACTTTACAATTACCAAGATGTTTCCATTGTCACGGATTTTACAAGTCTATGATTTAAACCGAGAAATAGTTTCTTCAAGGGATTTTACAAAATCAAGACAAAACCGTAAACAATGTCGACTGAATGTTATGACAATATTGGTTTCGGTGAATATCTGTTTTAAGGGAACATGCAGTGGTTCGTCAACAAATTACCTTCATCATCAACAATTCTTTACCCGAATGTAGACAACTTCACAAAGCATACTAAGTCAAGTAGTAAAAACTCCTTTTCCCCGGAGGTTAACCATAAAACATCAAAGTACACGTTTCTCCCCCATGATGGTTTCGAACTTTCGGAAGCATCATAACGTGTACGACCATTTGCACGAGAAGTTATTGTCATGAGCAAACACCTTGAAAAATTATAACAGACGCTGAAGATTCTTGAAAGATTTTGCTTAGTCTGTGAAGTATCATTGACATTACGTGGCGTCGAATATCTCATGGGAATTGCTGAAATTGAACCTCCATTGATTCAACGGCTAATAGTAATGACCACATATGGAGATAACCCGATACGACTAACATGAAAAGAAAGGAGACATCCCAACTTAGTGACTTACTACTTGTTCTATATTTTTGAACAATCCACAACGCCGTGTGACACTAAGTACTACAGCTTCCTTAAGGTGATAGTTATACAATGTGAGCACGACGACGTAACTCCTTACATTAGTAATAACCAGATTGTCAATTCATAATCACTTAAAGTGATAGTTATGTCCCAACAAGTTATCTTGAGACATGAATCCAACCAACCAACGTCTCAAAGATAAAGAAGTTCACCCGTGAAACGTCACTTCAATTTCTCATTAATAATACCGTACAAAAACCCCGTGATCATTTTTCACAAATTTAGCTCAAGCCGTGAATTTATGTATCCTCCCGTGAAAAAATACCATACCAAAAATACCACTCATTGTCCAATTAATACCCAAAAATTTGTATCCAAATTTTATATAACCAACAAAATTTGGATGACAAATTATTAATTCACCATTTAAGTTCATACATAATATCCATCATTCCTCAACTTAATATAGCCTAATGAAATATACTCCAAGATCCAAGTCCATTGGTAGGATGCCAAAGCCCACAATCAAATCCAACAAATGAGGCCCAATCGCATAACGACCAAAATCCAATCCAACAATTCGATTGAAGTGTTGATAGGCCCGATTCATTAGCACCTAAGAACCGGTTATATAAAATGGAAGTTAACCTAACAACACATTTTACACAATCCCTAAAACACACTTTAACCCTAACACATATTAGTACTCCATCTTAAACGTTCTTCTCTCCCACCTCTTATCATCAACAAAACGGATCTCATTTCTTACACATTAAATAGACGAGACCATTAAATAGCAGTTGTTCCTTGTTTTCCTAGATTACCAGTACCACAAGTCTTTCACCCTTTATATTCTGTAAGCAACTCGACTCTATTTGGCTTCAAGATCTCACAAAGGGGTCTCGGGTAGGTATTAATTTATTGTAATTGATGTTCTCGTCCATGTGTCTTTAAACGAATTAAGAAAAGGGTATAACATGATTGTTATAATCCTCATCTTTGTATTCGAATATAATAATTGTAGCGAGTCTTCAAAAAGATAGATCAATGATGAGAATGATTCGAAAAAAAAAAAATCTTGTAAAGATTGAAAAACGAATCAAATCTGAGATCTTTTGATGTTTACTTATAATTTATTGAGTCTTGATGAAGTGGTGATGTGATAATAGTAGATTTAGATGGTGTTTGAAGATGAGATTATGATGGAAATGGATTCGGATGTGATGTATTCTTTAGATATCTCGTTTTTGTTTTCTTGATTACATGGACTGAGGATGTTGGTTATCAACTGAGGTCGATGAGTTTGTATGGTATTTGTTATGGTCTTGGTCATTTCTTCTTCTACCTTTCTGTCACTAAACCATTTGTACACACGTCGCCACGGCCAAGTCGCCACGGCCAAGTCGCCACGGCCAAATCGCCACGGCCAAGTCGCCACGGCCAAGTCGCCACGGCCAAGTCGCCACGGCCAAGTCGCCACGGCTTGTAAAGACATACAAGCCGCTATCAATAATACATAGCATCTGGACAGTTTTTTATCAAGTCGCTAGCAAGATGTTTTATGTTTTCCGGTGAGTTTTCCGACCAATATTTCGACCATATTCATAATAAACCCAGAAGAAAAAAAACATCAAGACTGCATCAGTTTTGACCCATTATTGACTCCGTTTGACTGTTAAAAATCTGACCAGATGACCCACGAATGTATTATAGATATAACTTGTTACAAAAAGACTAGTCTCAAAAGGACAGTTTGGACAAGAGTTGACACAAAAATGACACAAACTAGATAAACCAGACTTATTAGACCCCAAAAAAAACTTGTTTAAAAACTGTTAAAACCATAGGATTCAGAGAGACATTCGACCAAAAATGATAAAAAACAGTTTTTACAACAATATTTCGAGCCAACATAAATCAATAAAACACAATAACCATGGTACGAAACCACACAAATCAAATAAACACAATAACCTTGGCTCTGGTACCAATTGTAAAGGATCGATATATTTATGTGTTAGATGATTCGGGTGGTCTTGGGAGATCAAAATACATGTTAGCCATTAGAGAGAGAAAGTTAGAGAGTTGGGTGTTTTCTTGGTAGAGAGTTACTTCACAAATTGTAGAATATTAGATTGAAAGCACCACCCCTTCCATGGATGGAAGGGGTATTTATACTTACAGACTCAACGACCTCCTATCGGCCTGTGGATCAGGGATACAGTGGGTAAAGACCCGTCCTTCTTCCACGGTGTTGCACTACGCTAAACTACGCTACAAACTAACTAATTAACTACTTAATAACGTAAATAACGACAAGTCTACGAGCTAACATATGCTAGACTATACTTGGGGTGACCGACACTTTAACATGGAATTTTCTAATTCCTAACAGAGTTACCAGACGACAGTGGGTTAAGAGAACCAGTATTCCAGTTGTCAAAGTCTCTCGAGTTGATTATCTGCTTTATTCGGAGAGTGTTTGTTCTCAAGATGTTCCAAGATCGGGCAGTTCGTATCAGTGGGAGCCGATAGGGACAGAGAATGGGTCAGTGACAATTTCAGTCATGACTGATGTGTTGGAGCTAACGGGAGCTTCAACGGGCCTTCAGGTTAACTGATGAGAAGGCCAGGGTAACTAGGAAGATGGAACTAAGATCAAAAGTTCTTGTTTTACAGAAATACAGAGATACACAGTTGAAGCACAGGTGAAGATTGTTCTGTGGCTTCAAGTGGGAGATTGTTGAGTTGGTGAAGTCACTCAAACAATTAGTGGCAGAATACATGTAACCACTCAAACAATTAGTGGCACACTTACTGGATAGTGCCAGTAGTGGTAGATAGTGGCATGCTTTATCATCTCTATATAAAGATGATCACTCTATATTTGTAAGACACACCTCTTGATTACAACACAACAAGTAATAATCACTCCTAGTTACCTACGGTGGACGTAGGTCAGATACCGAACCACCTTATATTCTTGTGTTCTTAATTGTGGCAGTGTGTGTGGTAGTTAATTATGTTTGTATGTGTCATCCGATCCTAACAACCAAAAGAGTGTATATTCTTTTCTCATTGGCTAGGTTTAGCATATTAGATTTTGCTTGGTGATTTTTACTTTACTTTATTCTAAAGAAAAAGAGTTTGTTTGCTAACTTGGTAAAAGAATATGTCGGGAACATTATAGGTCTTTAATAAAAGAATGTAAAATCACCAAGCAAGTTAAATATGCAAAACTTGCAAATAAGAAAAGAATATATACTCTTCGAGTCTCTCCATAAAACAAGGATAATCCTTCTCTATAATGCAACATTACATCTAAAAGAGTAATAAACAAGCATACAATTATAATGGTGTAGATCCTTGTACAAAGTAGGTGGTGCCCGGGAACCATTTTAAAATTTTTTTTCTATTACAAGAGATGTTGCATTTTTGTAAGGAACAACCTTGGAAATACACAAGGAACCAACTTAGAAGCTTGGATATGATCTCATAAGATAGAAGAAGCATGGATATCCCTCCCAAAGTGAATAATTGCTTATATATCTTTTGTACAAGTTTTTTCTGCACATAGTACAATGGTTTTTATGCATGCTTTGGATATATATGCAATTTTGCATTTTCGGGAGGATATATATACAAAAGCCCCCAAAAAAACATGGTCGGATATGTATTACTACATAACTGAAACTAAATGAAGAAGATAACTACCTTATATGAGAGTTTGGTCCATTTTTTTATTTATTATTATTTTTTTTGAACATCATGTTTTCTATTGGATAAAGGAAAAAAGAAAAAAAATACAAAAGTATCCCAGATATAGCAATTTGTTATTTTAGATATAGCAATATTGAAAAAAAAGACTACCTAGTTTGGATAAAATTGAAAAGTATCTGATATAGCAATTTGTAATATTTTTTGTGTGGCTCAAGCATCATATGGTGCATCTATGTGTTTTATGTGTTGTGCTTGCAATTTTGTATTTGCGGCTAGGTAAATGTTACTTGTTTTCAAAAGTTGATCAATATTTTTTTTTTATGTTTTCAGTAATTATAAACAATATTACAATTGAATATTTGTTTAAGTTTTCTCAGTTTTATCACTATGATTAAAAAAAAAAAAAAAAAAAAAAAATCTCTTTTAGAAACACGCACATACACATTGCATTGGTTATAGAAAAAAATCTCAATTTTAATCATTGAAAAAACATCATATGACACAACTTAACGAGACCTATTGACCGTTTGACTTGTTGACCCGCTAACTTATCGCATCAACTTAGTAAAGGAACCATCTCAATTTTAATCATTGAAAAACATCATATGACACAACAACCCTAGTCCTTGCTGTATGTAGAGTCATAGAGACCAAAAGAGTGTATATTCTTTTCTCATTCTCAAGGTTTTGCATATTAAATTTTGCTTGGTGCCGTGATTTTTACTTTACTTTATTCTAAAGAAAAAGAGTTTATTTGCTAACTTGGTAAAAGAATATGTTAGGAAACATTATAGGTCTTTAATAAAGAATGTAAGATCACCAAATGTGCAAAACTTTGCAAATAAGAAAAGAATATATACTCTTTGGGTCTTGCATAAAACAAGGATAATCCTTGTCAATAATGCAACATTACATCTAAAAGAGTAATAAACAAACATACAATTATGTCGTGGACGCTGATCCTTGAACACGAGCATCCACTCAATCTCATTGATTTGCAACCAAACTATCCACTATACGAAGAAAAATATGATGACGATGATGACGACGATGATCAGTGCCGTGAAGAAATCAATTGGTTTCACAGATATTACTATCACTACTCACTCCATAAATTCTGCGCCGAGCTTCCCATTACGTTAAAACACACATCTCACCCTGCAAAATACAAGGATCAAACATAAAAAATAAAGACATCTTAAACATTTCTTTCATGACATAGTGACCCATTGCACTAGCTGTATAGTTCAACATCAAATTTTAGCAGAGAAATATATTTCTGATTTGAGAAGATGTACACTTGCTCAAATTATAGAAACACAAATGCAGAAAAAGTAAAATGGTTTGCAGATTAATTGGGCACAATGAAATTAATAATTCTACTTCAATTTTCGCCATAATTGTTTTGGCCACATTACATTTTATGCAGAAAATAAATTGAACAAAGTTCAGAGCATGTTAATACTTTGAGCAACTTAAAGCACAGCAAGAGACATCGCAAACGAGGTTTAGCATTATGCACGTTGCTATAATGCGTTAGCCGTGTTTCATAAGTAAAATCTTCCTTTTTCATCTTCTTTCCTTAAATTACTATTGTTATCATAGGATCTTGTTGCTTCTAATACTTTTACTTCATGTTCTCACTTAAGTCAATACTTGAAGCAAAGCCGAAGCAGGGGAGACAATACTGATGATTCAGGCATCTTAGAGTTAACTTCCTTGTCCATACTAATTGAAACTTCTGCTACCCCCTCCTTATTCATGGCTTTCACTCTGGATTCACTTGTTTCCCCATTTTCATTCACTTGTATCTTCCAGCAATAAACCCATCTCATGAAACCGAACCGTATTTTTTCGGTTTCTGAAAAAGTAAAAACCAAACCATCGGTTTTTAGTTTCGGTCGGTTTTTTCGATCTGGTTTTTTCGGTTTTCGGTTCGGTTTTGGGTTTTTTCGGTTTGTTTTGCTCACCCCTAGCTCGTACAACAACGCTACACATTTTTTGGAGCCTGTCTACACTCTTACCTAACCTTGTACCTCCCTAAAAAATTTGAACATCAGGCATTAGTGCATTCATAGTGATCTGTTATTCCCTGATAGAATATTTACTTGCATTTTTTGTGCTCTGCATCGCATCAGTACAGCAATTCTACATTTCTTGTGTTTTGTTTATGTATATGCCCTCTGATATGTTATCAATCAATGTTCATGTGGTTATGTCCAATTGGAAGCACCAATCTATTGATGTTGTGATACCAAGGGCTAGCGGCTAAAACAGACTTTTTGTATGTGTTTAAAGGGTGTTTTGTACATATATAGTTTTTCTAGATATAATTTAAAATATTATATCACGAAAATAGTAAGTTAATACATTTAAATAAAACCATTCGGGAAGTTGTAAGCTTTTGAAAACATGCCAGGCAAACTTTTAACCCGTTTCATTTATAGCTAAAAAATATCCGTTTTGACCTGTATCACTAAAACCATCCCCAATCGACTCCTTTTCCATATAATTTGATTAAGATTGCCACCTTTTTATGTATACTAAATAATATTATTAACATGTGATTGACTTTTTGAACCATTGTACTTGGGTTTTAGTCCTGATTGCCTTATGCTTATGGTCAAAATGCAAGGATCAAACATCAAAACTAAAGACGTCTTAATCATTTCTCTCATGACATAGTGGCCGATTGCACTAGTTGTACAATTCAACATCAAATTTTAGCGGATAAATATATTTGTGAGTTGAAAAGATGTACACTTGCTCAAATAATAGAAACAGAACTGCAGAAACGGTAAATTGGTTTGCAGATTAATTGGGCACAATGAAATCATATTACAGCCTAACTTTTTTTTTCCGGCAACATAGTGTTACATACATAATTAATAATTTACCAAAACAAGGCAACTTTATCACATTCACATGTTTAAAAAAGAATTTAACCAAAATATCAGAAGGCAATGGCACCTCTGCCCGAACCAACCGTGTAGTCAAAGAATATAGAACCAAAATTCAACCGAATATGGTTGGTTCGGTTTCAGTTGGACCGGTTCGGTTCGGTTTTTGTTCGATTCGGGATCCGTTTTGCTCGGCCCTATTCAAATGCACACATTATAGAAGTGTATTGTCACATAAAAGATTTATATTATGAAAATAACAAGGTAAAAAAATATGTAGAATTTAAAAGTTTTGAAATATGTTCGAAACAAGAAGTTAACATATATACCTTATATTCACTCATCTCGTAAATATATAATCATGCCTTTAAGTTTGATTGGAGTTTGATTTATAAATCCAAACAACGTGTTCGATCCGGATTTATTTAAGATACGTACGTAGTTTGAGGTAAGACGACTTCAAACGATATACTATTATATATTTATGCAGTTGTCAATTGCATATTAATTTGTTCTAGCATATGGTATGTGTCTATTCTCTACAAATTTTTATACTTCTATTAACTGTAGTAGAGATTTTTGAAGAACATGATCGTGCATGATTAGTATTTAAACACATACTAATAGAAATAAAGCAATACATTCATTAAGTTGTACGCCAAAATTGGCTTGAGTTAGGTAAGAAAAAACAATATGAACATGGGATTAGGATAGGATCATTTACGATCCTAGACTTATTCTGCTCGAACTAAGATCGTACTATGATCCTATTCGTTTTTTTGTATGTGGGAACGTAGAATTGTATGATCCTAAGATCATGATCGGGATCTAGACGACCTTGACCCTAGTCCTTGCTGTATGTAGAGTCGTAGAGACCAAAATAGTATTGTATATATTCTTTTCTCATTCACAAGGTTTTGCATATTAGATTTTGCTTGGTGACTTTTACTTTACTTTATTCTAAAGAAAGAGATTGCTTGTTAACTTGGTATAAGAATTTGTTGAAATTGTTGGCGACCATTATAGGTCTTTAGAAGAAAGAATGTAAAACAGAAGTATATACGGTTTCTTTTGGTTATTTTGTTCAACTATTAATGCATTCACGAGCAAAAGAAGATGTAATAAATATATGGTAAATTTGTTTATCTTTAAGTGGTTTCTCATGGTGTTTTTAAACTAAGTTTTAGATTTCCAAGTTATATTTTAGAAAATGACCCGTTCCAACCGTGCGAAATAACACATTTTGACCTGCTATCATTAATATTTTCTAAGGGCAAAAAGCATGATCAACATAGCACTAAAAATTAGACACATAAACCATATAATCTGATTGAGGTAAACAAGCATAGCACTCAAATGTGTGTTCACTGTTTTTTTTTTTTTTTTTTTTTTTTTTTTTTTTTTTTTCCTTTTTTTGGGTGCAAAGCGTGAAAAGGGTGCAACACGAGGAATTCTGGCAATGGTCACCAAGCCACGGTAGTACAACACTCAAATGTTGTATTCAATGTATTGTCCTAGTCCGAGTATATTTAGAATCTTGGATTTCACCCCAATATATAACGGATTCATTACTTCATCGACCCAAGAAGTTATGCTTGAGAAGACCAAAAGTGTATATTCTTTTCCAATTGGCAAGGTTTTGCATATTAGATTTTGCTTGGTGATTTTTACTTTTCTTTATTCTAAAGAAAAAGAGTTTGTTTGCTAACTTGGTAAAATAATTGGTGGGAGAATATTATAGGTCTTTTAATAAAGAATGTAAAATCACCAAATATGCAAAACTTTGCAAATAAGAAAAGAACATATACTCTTTTGGTCTCTGTATAAAACAAGGATAATCCTTGTCAATAATTCAACATTACATCCAAAAGAGTAATAAACAAACATACAATTATAATGGCTATAATGGAGGAGATTGAACACGAGCATCCACTCAATCTCATTGATTTGCAACCAAACTATCCACTACACGAAGAAGAATATGAACGATGATGACGACGCTGATGACAATGGCGGTGGTGAGCTAATTACACGTCAAAACTTTCGATGTCGTCGATGTGATCGGTGTCGTGAAGAAATCAATTGGTTTCACAGATATTATTATGAGTGTGCCCATTCATGTGATTTCTCACTCCATAAATTCTGCGGCGAGCTTCCCATAACATTAAAACACACATCTCACCCTGCTCATACTCTTAATTTAATTCACTTAACTTACGCACCATATTCGTGTTTTTGTGTTTTATGTGGAAGAAATGATGCTGTTGGGCTCTGTTACTACTGTTCAGGGTGTGAATTTCTAATTCATGGTAATTGCGCTATAGCCTCCGTAGAAGACCGGCTGATTTATCACCCTAGCCATCGGCACCCATTAGCGGCTACCCCCAAACCACTTTTGTCTGAATGTAACGCTTGTGGTGAAGAACACAAAGGTACTTTTTATATATGTACAACGTGTTTTGGCCTCTTCATCCACAGTGACTGTGCTTTCCTACCAGAAAATCTCATGATACAAAATGCTACAAATGATATTTTCTCTCATCCTCACCCGCTCATCCTTTCTTATTCCTTCCCAATAGAAGATCAGGAAGATCAATATTTTCCTAAGTGCAGGGTATGTAAAGGTGATTTTCGTAGCAGTGTAAACACCTGGATTTATAAATGTGAAAAATGCAGTTACTATGCACATATTCCTTGTGTGACATCAAGAGGTAAGTCAGATACTATGAGTGTTTATATATACTTTTTGATAGTCCGACAATTTAGCTTCTCATTTTAACTACAATTGTTTTTTTATTAGGCACCAAAAATAGATTGGTCATAAAAAACTATGAAGATTGTGAATATCCGGATCTCCTCCATCTCCCATTCCCTGATGAAAGTTATAGCATACCAAAACACGTGTTTGCTAAATTAGTTGAACATGGAACATTTGGAGCAGATGAGGGGAACTACGTAAAACACAACTTTCATCCACACCCCCTAATTTTGGTCCGTACTGAATGCAATGATACTAAAAGCACACCAAGTTCCTCAAAAGCAAATGTTTTATCTTGTCATAACCCGATGGAGAAGGTTCAACTATTATGCAATGCGTGTGTGAGACCGGTCACAATTGTTCCATTTTACAAGTGTGTCAATGACGAGTGTAACTTTGTTCTGCATGAGTGGTGCACCCAGCTTCCTACTCAAGTAGAAAAATACCCAGGTCACCCCAAACATACACTCATTCTCCATTCAAATGCCCCTAATAAGTTTTTATCCGTGTTTCGATGCAATGTTTGTCAGTTAGAGTGTAACGGGTTTGTTTACAGCTGTGTTGAATGTGATTATCATATTGATGTTACTTGTAGTTTCATACCTCAAAACATCACACACGAAGTTCATCCAGGTCACCTCCTTTCCAGATCTTTCAAAAAACGGTACTACACACGGTGTCTTATATGTAAAGAACTCATTTCTGATTCTCAATGTTCATTCGCTTGTCTCTCTTGTTTTAAGTTGCTACATGTCGGGTGTGCTTTGTTTTTGCCTGGTGAAATTAGGCATAAGTATGACAAGCACCCTATGAGATTAAGTTACCTCCCGATTGAAAATCATAAAAGTGAATACTTTTGTGAAATTTGTGAGAAGGCATTAAATCCAGAGAAGTGTTTCTACCACTGTTATCAGTGTGCCTGGTCAATCCATACTTGGTGTGCACCACACATACTTCAATCTGAAACATCTGTATCATCAGATTATGATTACTACTTTCTTAGCGGACCTTATCAGTATGTGAATATAAAGTTTGGGGGTATTCACAAGTTTGAACGTCGTCACCCGCATCCTCTCTCGTTTGTTCAAGGGATTGAGAGCGATGGTCCATGCACCAAGTGTGGATATGCAGTGAAATACCAACTGATTTTAAAATGTCAGCAATGCAAGTTTATAATTCATTTTGTTTGTCCTCGGCGCAATTGGATCGGTGATTTCACTTCCTCACCCATTCCGAATTTCACCTCACCCAGCTCATCACATGGATCCGAAACCAATGATGATGACGTCACCCAGGTAAGTCACATTTTTTATTACTTTTTATTTTTTAAATAAAATGTGGGTTTGAATTATATTGTTTTTAAATAAATTGTGTTAGTATATTATCAAATCTGGGTTTATGTGTTTCTGTTTCTTGAGGATATGGGATTTTTTGAGTTAGGATATGGGATTTTTTAAGTTATGGGTTTTGTTCATGATGTTCTACATTTTGGAATAAAAATAAATATAAATTCTATAAAAAATTAAAGGGGGGAAAAGATGAGGGCATATTAGTCATTTCGCATGTTATTGACCGTTGAAGGGACATAATTTGTTAGAAAAATGAATAGTAATGACATAATTTGCAAAAATAACGTAATTTGCAATTTACCCTTTTATATTTTTATTAACATTCTTGATTTTCTTGTTTTATATTTTTTTTTACTATAATCTTCTAGTATCTTATTTTATATTTTTAATATATTTTTAGCTAGAGCCCCAATAAGTCGTTGCGGATCTTCACCACAGTTTCTTAATGGAACTGGATCAACATTTGTTACTAGTTATGTCGGCGAGTTTGGAGAATCCATTGAGGTATTCAAGTTAAACGATTCTACAGAAAATTGATGGTTTGGGAAGGCACATGATTTACATTTGTGGTAAAACATGTCTATGTATTAAAATTAAAACACCGGAAATTGAGAACAAGATTTACTTCACAATTGTGTTTAGGGAATGGAAAGATCGTGTTTTATTCACTTGAAACATATAGATTATTAGTATTAGCTTACGGGCTGTTAATAATTTTTTAGCATTTCTAACTATATATACGGGTATGATCTGTCTACATTTTACCTGGCGGGATTTGGTATTGTTGTCGTTGATGTGATTCTATCGAACATAATTTTATGCTTACACCAAGGGATATATGACTCATGTTCATGATATGGGTTTACTGTGCTCTGCATTACCTAACCATGTACCTCCCTAAAAAATTTGAACATCAGGCATCAGTGCATTCATAGTGCTATGCTATTCCGTGATAAAAGTTTTACTTGCATTTTTTGTGATGTGCATTGCATCAGAACATGATGTATATGCCCTCTGATAGGTTATCAATCAATGTTCATGAGGTTATCTCCAATTGCAAGCACCAATCTATTGATGTTGTGATAGCAAGGTCATTATTATTAAAATACTGAATACTTTCACCAGTTAATTGTTAGCCCTGAAATTTACTTTTCTGTATGTGTTTAAAGAGAGTTTTGTACATAAATATTTAATTAGATATAATTTAAATAATTGCAGTATATCATGAAAATAATAAGTTAATACTTTTAAATAAAATCATTCGGGAAGTTGTAAGCTTTTGAAAACATGCCAGGCAACTTTTAACCCGTTTCATTTATAGCTAAAAAATATCCATTTTGACCGGTTATCAATAAAACCAACCCGAATCGACTCCTTTTCCGTATAATTTATGCTCTTTTGTATAGTAAACATTATTTTTTTAATCTGTGATCGACTTTTTGAACCATTCTACTTGGGTTTTAGTCCTGATTGCCTTATGCTTATGGTCAAAACGCAAGGATCTAACATCAAAACT
This sequence comes from Chrysanthemum lavandulifolium, assembly GCA_022545495.1. Lineage (NCBI taxonomy): Eukaryota > Viridiplantae > Streptophyta > Magnoliopsida > Asterales > Asteraceae > Chrysanthemum > Chrysanthemum lavandulifolium. The sequence goes on along the minus strand of CM040242.1, from coordinate 580,892 downwards.
TAAGACCTCTTAAACATTTCTTTCATGACGTAGTGACTGATTGCACTAGCTGTATAGTTCACCATCAAATTTTAGCGGATAAATATATATTTGAGTTGAGAAGATGTACACTTGCTCAAATTATAGTAATCAGAAATGCAGAAAAAGTAGAATGGTTTGCAGATTAATTGGGCACAATGAAATTATATTACAGGCTAATTTCCTTTTTGGCCACATTACATTTGAAATGGAGAAAATCAAAATGAACAGAGTTCAGAGGATGTTTATATTTTGAGCAACTTAAAGCACAGCAAAAGAGACATCTCAAACGAGGTTTAGCATTATGTACGTTGCTATAATGCGTAACCTGTGTTTCATAAGTAAAATCTCCCTTTCTCATCTTCTTTCCTTAAATTACTATTGTTATCATAGGATCTTGTTGCTTCTAATACTTTTACTTCCTGTTCTCACTTAAGTCAATACTTGAAGCAAGGCCGAAGCAATGCACCAGCGTTTGTGTGCGCTTACAAATATAATCAAGCCCAAAAATGTATGCAAAAATTGGAATAAGGCACAATCTATTCTTTCAATTAACAAGACTTTGAAGTCTACCCTTCCGGTGTACAAAAACAAGGCAACTCTCACATTCACATGTTTAAAAAAGAATTTTACCAAAATATCATAAGGCAAATGGCACCTCTGGCCGAACCCAACCGTGTAGTAAAAGAATATAAGCATAATAATACACATAACACAACTAAAAGGCAATATCATCTTTTGACTTAAGAGAAAGAAAATCAGTCCTTCTTTCACCTCCTTTCCCACTGCTTCTAAAAAAACGCAGAGCTGCTTTTGGTCATAATAGCTTTTGTGGAAAACTGATGGGAGTGTCAAAAAACCAATGTGCCGCCTGAATATTGACATCTTATCACTGCACAAAAAGCAACACAACTTATGAGCATGTTATGTCTTTAATGTTCTCGTTTCTTCACAAAGAAAACGGATGAGGTTTTCCTGTTGTAAACTCGCGGAGGATGAGTTTTTTTTTACTCATATGTACACGGCTTAACCGGGTATCCTGTGACCATTTCCGACCCTTCCCTGGCCACCCCCAAATGTGTAGGCTTCATTTGAGTAAGTCAAGTGCCTTACCACTAGGCCACTTCTTCACAAAGAAGTCAATCATATATAAAACAATAGGTTTGAAGTAACCATATCCAACTTGGGCAGGTTTAAGATTTTTAGTTGCATTTCTAGGCAAGCCCCTCACTCTAAAATAGCAATTACTTTATAAATATGTTAACAACTTCAGAAGTTCACATGCACCATAAAAGTCTAGAATCTGAGCAGGTAGTTGGTAAATTTATCACATCCCTTGCAACTATAGGTATTGGTATTTTAGATGTTTTGGAAGGTTCATACTACAAGCTTACATGAAAGAATAAGACAATCCTAGCAATTAGAAACTTGGAATTAAAAAAGGCTTGGTGCATTTAGGTGTGAGAAATATTCTCTTAAATCTCTAGAAAATGGAGGACGGTTTAGTTTTTAGAAATGTGTTTAACATTTGGAAAGCATATTTAGATAGTGTTGCATTTTCTATATATAAAAAAATGAATAAATAAAAAGTGGGAAGTGCAAGAGAAAAAGTGCAGAAAACTAAAAATTATAGTTTTCTATATCTTTGTAATCAGTTGGAATAGCGAGTTTTCTATTTCCAAGAAGACAATTGCTGAAAGAGCCAAAGAGGTCAATTTGAACACGTTTTTTGATTTTTCAGTTTCCATTAAAAATTTTCCCAGAAAAGAGCTTCATCTAAGCACCACTATTCACACCCTTAATGAAAACAGATTTAAAAATATTCTTAATTCAGATGTGGTATCTTTTAGGCTTTTTCATTGTCAAAATAAGTATAATTTTTTACCAGGGGCACATTACCCCTTTAGCCAAAAGAAATACGTATAATTTATAATTTGTTCTTGAATTTAGTTAATTACTTTTTTCATGTTATCATATTCACAAGTTCTCATACAAGCATTCATGTGTTTCAGAAATCATGAAAATATAAGTATGCCATTGATAAATCTCTCTCTTTGCATATGTAATGAAACATCTAAATGCTGAATGTGATTTTTTAAAGGAATTGAACTTGAGACCTCACATTTTGCCAACAATAAAATGCAACTAGAACCATACCTCTTTCTGGCTCTTGTTCTGAAGGTCACAAGCATTGCCTTTTACTCGATAGGAAGAACAGCATCGAGGTTCTTCTGAAGTAACCAGCCTCTTGGATAAGCAAGTCCATGCGCTTCCAAATGAAGATGCCAGTTCGTGATTTTAGAACATCCGGAAGGAGTCGCTTCCATTTGACTTTCATCTTCCACCAACTGTTCAATAAAGGTAGTCTCCTGAAATGTAACAGTACTAGTAAACAAACAGTAAAATTTAATCCCGAACTTAAAGTAAATGACAATTCCCTGAATTAATACAAACAATATGATGCATACCTGGAATCCCTCTTTGACGGTGTCCATTTGACGAATCAAAGCTGAGCTGCGTTTTTCCCATCTCTTTGGATCCCACAAGATGGTGCTATTGAATGCAAATCCTGACATGTCAACATGAAATCTTCTGAGCCTTTTACTCTTCTCATTTGTGTGCCACCCAATCACTTGACTTCCATTGCAAACCGGACCTTCCAAAGTTGCCTTGTTTTTGCTTTGTGCAACCATTGCGACAGGCCAAGTGCCAAACCGGCTGCAGTTAAACATAAACCAACATCTTAGCGTCTAGACAAGCACACAGTGATGGATGAAAACATGGACAAATTTCTTCCTGAATTGGAGCTTATGTAACACCATTTTGCTAAGCAATATGGATATATTCCTTTACAAAATGGTAAGTCATAGATAAATCCAACATGTAACACGTTTACACACTTTATGCAATATTCAGTAACAAAATAAAAGTGAAAAGATAAAAAATTATCAGGCAAAAACAGAAAATAAGACTGCCACTTTGAGGTATGTGAGCCATTAGGAGCCTGGATGCACGGATTTACCAATAGGTCAACCAGAATATCACGAGTAGAAGATAAGCAATCTAAATCTTTCTTGTATAGGCAAAAGTGAGCGGAATTTATACTAAAAAAAGGATTGTTTGCATTACTAAAATTTACGTATTTTTTACTCTGAGATCTATTCCAACATTTCCAGAAGAAACCATTAAGCTCTGGCTGAAAGATGCAACATACATCAAAGATTATCTCTTCAGATTCGTTAATATGTGAATTCCGTTCCGAATCTTCTGATCTGTTTTTTTCAAGCCTACTACTATTCGCTATGTTCTATTAATTGGATGGTCAGGAATTTAAACTTTCCCCACCCCATTGCAAAACCTCAACAAATATAAGTTACCCTTGCCTTCAATCAGATAGACAACAAGAGAATATAGCTTTGTTCCTTGGTCGCTCAAATCGACAAACAAGCGTGCAAGCTTCAGCCTTTTCACAAATGTATTCACAACTTCATATTTGAAACATTATCCGCAATGCAATTTCAATGTTGAGAATAAGACATAAAGATAAGAATATTGCATGCGTCTACACTGCTCGTGCAGCAAGCAAAAGTAATCCGTACTTGCAGCAAGCATACATCGTCTTTCATATGCATCATATTCACAGTCATAACCACATACAGTCAAATAATATAATCTAAGAAACAGAACATCGACATTATTAGATAGTAAAATAAGCAAACAAAGCAGTACATACCTGATATCTCTCAACGCTTGAAACAGCTCGAGCGAATAGACATTATCATCATCGGCAAAATAAACAATCCCGTCAAGCTTATGATGCTCAATATGCTCAAGCGCAGTATTCCTCTGATGCACACCCCTATCCTTAATGCCCGTCAAATTCTTCCCACAAACCAAATGGCGATACATAATCCCCATCCCTCTCAAAACATCCGCCGTCTCCGTAGATGCCACATTCATCTCCACAACAATCCACAAAACCGGCGGAGGCACAAGCCTCAGGACGTGTCCAAGCCGATTGAGATAAAACGCTTGAAGCGCGCGGGTATATGTCGGCGTGACAACTATGAGCTGTTTCCTAGCAACGTTATAATCAAACCTATGCTTAACGGGAGCGATCGTGGTAAGGGGAAAGATTTCAATGAGTTTTATCCACACTCCCTCATCCCCTCCCTATTCCATTTTTTCCTTCCTTGGGTGGCAAGTGTACCGAATAATACTTTTACATAATTTCTTTTTAATGTTTAGGCAACCCCAGTAACAACACTCGTCAATCTTTATCTTTCCTGTCACATCAGTTTTCTCTTCTTACAATCTACAAACAACTTTTTAGAGCGCTAGATATAGTGTTATCCAATAACACATTATTAGTATGCCACATTAGCATCAACTCATCTCAATCCAATAAAACACCAATAACTAAAACACCTCTCCCTCATAACACCACTAACATGTTATTGGGTCCCACAAAATATCCCACTAAAAATACCTACTCACTCATAATACACAAAATAAGAAATAAAAATACCTTGTGCTCTTAAGCACAATAAGACGACCTACAGTATAAAAACATACCCCATAAAAATACATTTTAATTCTTGAAACAAACAAAAATAACCGCACAACTTGGGTTGTCTGGACGACCCTCATATCCAAAACCATGACCGACAACCTTCGACGACTTTGAAGCCACAACAAGGACGACCCTCAATAACTTCGACAACCCAGTAGGTTGTCACCCATATTGTGCCTAGCCTTAGAGCACCATGACTTCTTATTACAAAAAACTGCTATCATATGAGATTTTTTTTTACCTAGAATTTGGAATTTATAACATCAAAAACCTCCTTTTCTTTGACACTATTCTCTACCATTCTTGACGACATCCCATTCTTTCCACTGCAAACATCTTCCACCGTTGTTTCGTTAGTAACACCAATGACCACTTTATCTTTTTGGTTTTGTGAAGTAGAAATGGCGGGGACTCCATCATCATATTGATCTTGCAGAACATTATAATTATTTGCAGTCTTTGTCAAATCATTATTCTGAGCATTCTTAGATGATTCTTCGGTAGCTTTTTTACCATTCTCATGTTTTGATTTATCTTTAACAAAAGTTTCAATAGGCTTAGGATTAGGCTCTTTTGGTTTAAAAGCATACTTCACATTGGCCTTAATATGATCCTTTCTACCAATTTGCTTATTCCCCTGAAACCCATTGTTGAAGTTACCATTATTCCCAACACTATTCTTTCTATTCCTTACTTCTACAAATCCTTCTGTATTATTTCCACCTTTATCCTGTTTATTAACCCCTTTTTCTACCTTCAATCACATTTTTTTGGCTTAACTTTGCATGTGTTAAAACCATGTCCAAACACCCTGCAATGACTACACCTCTCAGGCTTCCATGAATACTCAACATTCACCCACTTAGTTCTTTTCACATTCATCTGGCTATCCACATAATCTATCTCTACTCTATCCACATAAGCTTTTCCAGCATCAACCTCAACTAATACACTAGTATATCCCAACCTACCAAGCCCTTCTTTACACATCCCAGTTGTCATTTGATCCATTCTAATAGGCCTCCCTAACCAACTAGATATGGTACTAATTCCCTTGACACTCCAAGCCTCAAGGGGAACACTGAATAGCCTAATCCAAATAGGGATTTTACAGGGAGTCTCTTTTACTATTGTAGTCTTTGGATCCCATTTACGCACAATCATAGGCTTCCCATTGACTAACCATGGGCTTTGGTCAAGAACAACATTCATCTCGCATCACTTTTGAACTTAAAGAAACACATTTCATCAAGCATCTACAACAATATCCTTTAGCCCCAATCTCCCCCACATTCTCCTAATGTTATACTTTAGCTCATTCACAGACATTCTACATCCAACAAAGTATCCACAAACTGTAAATTTCCACTTTTCACATCCTTCTCTAACCAATTCTTCCTCAAATCTCACTACCTCATCTCCTTTCTCATTAGTACGAGTTGGAACAAAAAACAGCTTATTAACATCATCATTCACACAATTACTCAATTTACTAGCATAAGAGTTCTGATTTACTATGTCACCCTGTTAACTTCCTTCACAATATTAATATCAGAATTTGGAACAATATTATCAATATTCCCAGATTCAGTACAGTTACTAAGGTAGTTAACTTGAGACTGAACACTTACATTTCTCAATGGAATTGCCCATTGGTCATTCTTCAACTTCTCTGTTTCTATTCCATTACTATCACTCAGCTTTACAACCTCTGAAATAACTTCATTCTCATCATTAATGGCTTCAATACCTTCAGTGACACTCATATTCACATCAATTGAATCAGCGCAAGCATTCAATTCCATATCAATTATACCAAACACTCCTCCATCCTTTTCCCCCTCATTCCTAACCTCCTCTATAACCACAGATTCAGCAACTTCATTCCGTTTCCGACTAAGATTACTCATTACATGATCATTATACTTCACTGGAACCTTCAATTGTCTCTTCGACGATCGTTTTTTATTCGACATATTAACATGAGCTAAAAATCAAATGAATTCTAAAATTAGGGTTTCAAAAAAATCATAATTAAACCAAGTAGAACAAATTAAACTATTCTACTGAATCGATTGAATCCGATTTGAAATGAAAATTGCAAAGAAAATAGGATCGAATTGTGAATTTTTGAGTTTTTTCATGGTGAAAACTTAGGGAATTCATTACGCTCGGTTCAGTCGAAAGGAAGAGGAAAGTAAAGGAAGCGGAAAGTTTTTGTGTTCTTGAATCTTTTTAAAGGAGGAAAGGGAAAGGAAAGGAAAGGAAATAGAGAGGAAGATTTGATAAGTAAATCTTCCTCCACTTTTGGAGGAAAGGAAAGGAAGCTAATCATATATTGTGTAAAGACTAATATACCATTTTAAAACATTTGACATTAATAATTAAAGGCATATATGTAATTTGACCAACTTATTTTCCTTTTCCTCTCACTCAAAACGTGATTATGATTCTTTCCTTTTCCTTTCCTCTATCTCAAAACATAACAACTTACTAATTATGTAAAGACTAACACTTACTTTCCTTTTCCATTTCTTTTCCTTTCCTATTCTTTTCCATTTTCCTTCTTTAAAAACTCGAAGCGGCGTTAGGAGAGAGAGAGAGAGTTGTGTTTCATGTTAAGTTAACCTACACTAATTATGTTGTTATTATGTTGATACCCCTAAGCTCTATATAGGCAATTATTTAACCAAGCACAAGGTTGGAATTTAATATTTTGTCGGGTTTGAAACGAGGTTCGAGCTTAACATTATCAACTTGACTCGGCTCAATTCCATTTTTGCTAATCATATAGTAGCAAATTTGTAGTCATTACTTCACTTGTGTATTAACTTATTTAACCTATTGGTTATTTAAAAATAAAATCATTCATTAAAATTGTTATAAAACTAAGACCATATGGATGGTCGTGAGGCTCGGTCACCTCACAAAAAGAGCGCGTTCCCCATTACACCTCCCTTTACAAATGGCTCGGTCACCCATCCGTAATGGATGGTGTTTGAGTGTAGTTATTAAATGATTTTTCGCGTTTGTGTTTAAGTAAGGTATGTTTTGTGGTGTGCATGGCGCTTATTACACTAAGTTGGTCATAAAAAAGTTTGTAGAGAGATAAAACTGAGTTGACGCTAATATCGCAGTGATAACCACGACCATCGTGTGGTCATCATTCCGGCCGGTCTAAATCGTCTTTTTCTAAACTATATGTATTTTAATCTAGTCACTATATATTAAGATTTGAATTTAGATTTAGACAGACATATCCCATTGCATATTTGTCATAAAAAAAAATATACTCCATTGTAATGAGCACAACTTTTACAGTTTTATGATCCCGTAAACTAAATAAGATTTATAATAGCTAAAATACTCAAATATCTTAAAGGACATGGACTGCATTTTTACATGTAACTAATCTAAAAATCACAACTCTCATGATTATACAGTCAACTTCACCACTTATGCAACAAGTCGAATGATATGTGATGGCGAAATTTTGTACAAGAATAAAATATCATGAATATATATACATAATATCAAATGAAGGGAATTGTAGTATAAAAAATTAGAATATGTGATATAGATAAGGCCTAGATAGAAAGAGATGGGGTTATTGTGAGTTTGTGATGGGGATTTACTCATAGAGATCTTCTAACTCTCTTTTCCAACCACTAATTTTTATTCAACTTGTGGCAGCTATTTGCACTCGTAATTCAATGGGTCCCACTTGATTTCAATGAAGTAATAATAATATGTTACGTACTTTTTTATGTTGAGTTAATTGCATAAGTCGTCTTTAAACTTTGGTTAAATTGCATGTTTCGTTCCAACCATTTTGAAAGTGCATACATCGTCTTTGTGAAAAACCTTTGAGGAAATTTTCGTCTTTGGTTGGGATGAAACATGAAATTTGGCACTTTCGAAACATGCAATTTTCGTCCCAACGAGGATGAAAATTTGCTCAAGTTTCCATAGGCGATTTCTCGCATTCGTAATGGTTGGGACGAAACATGCTGATTTGGTAAAGTTCAAGATTTATGCAATCAACTCTTTTATGTTCATGTGTCATTTTGACATTCATATTGATATATACTTCGTAATGAAAACAGAACCATAGCACAAGAAACTTTGAAGATAACAACACATTAGAGTGCCATCGACTATAATGTATCGGCAAATCAACTATAGATTACTGAACGGACATTCGTTGTTGCTTGCAACACGAAAACGTAAACAGGTTTCTGAGTTAAGATTAAAATAATCAGTTTAACAAAAGCTACCTGTCGTACACTCGAAACATCAGATAAAGTGAAGCAACACCATAAACAAGAATTAGCCTTTAGGTAATGTAGTAACTTTGATGTGTTTCAAATAAAATGTAAGGTACTAAGGTCTGAGTTTACAACCGGGCCTTACAAAACATGGTCACAATGGGTTATTAATGGGCTACTTTCTTGGGCTCACAATATAAAAAGGCCGACAACCATGTTAGGCTGTGGTCTTACTCTTGAGGGGCTATTGTTGGGCCTTCTATAATTGGGCTTCCAGATTTTCTTTTGACCTTAAAACCGCTGGCCTTAATTTTCATTGGAGCGAACCACTAAGGTTTAAATTGACGGGAAATCCTGACTTCATACGCCACTTTTGGATATCGGCTGACACTTCTCTAGTTAGCTCTATCGATCACCTGGTTTAGAGCAAGTAAGCGAAGCACTCAGGTTTAAATTGGCATGAAACCTTGACTTCTTAGTTTATACGCCATTTTTAGATGTTGGTGACACTTCTCGAAAGACACGATTTCGAGCAATAACACTTGTTCCAATTATGTTCATAAAAAGATTGGGACTAAACCATGACGTGCTTCTTCGATGGCATCATTTACCGATTAACTAAACATTTACGATTAGCATACCATTTCCCTCATATTTTTTCTTCTATTCAAACTTTTTTTTTTTTTTTTTTTTTTCATTCTTTGGAATTTTGTATTAAAGACTTTTGAAAGCCAAACAAATACTAATGATGATTATTTTGGTTACATATGCAAGATTCGGAATGAAAATAGCATATCTTTTTTCATTTGATTAAAATGGATGATATATATAAATAATTTGCATATATAAATAACATCTATAGCTATTCGTAATAAAAAAATAGGAACAAAATGACGATAGAATAGGAAAAAGACAGGCATAAAATAAGGTGGCGGTGGCATGTGTTGAAAGACGTGCCATTTAGGATTACTTACACATGATCGGGAAAATATATATATGGCTGTGTTTGGCAGCGGGCTTATGAGGGGCTTATGAACTTGGGCTTTTAAAATAAGTCGAACATAAAATAAGTCTCGTTTGTCATGCGGCTTATAAAATCATAAGCCCAAAGGAACTTAAAACTTTAGCCCATAAAAAGTTAAAAACTTTAATTACAGAGCTTATGAACCATAAATTACATATTTACCCACAAAATATCTAACATATACCATAAAACTCATTTAATTATACAATTTTAGTAATTTTGCAATAATAAGCACTATTTGCCAAACAAGTCAACAAAATCTAATTTCAACTTCTACTTTATAATAAAAGCCTAACAAATACAAACCTCACGCCAAAATTTCAATTTCAATGCATTCATACCAAACATACCTATTACTAGACATATATCATTCTTTTTATTTCTGTCAAGATATAAAAGTGTGACTCGAGTTTTAATTCAGTAAAATTGATTATATTAAGTTAAACTAGCTTTCCCAAGTCTACCAAGTACGGAGTAATATTTAACTACACAACCAAAAAGTATAAGAGTCGAAAATAAGTTACTTTACTCATATATTTTACATCAAATATATAAATAAATAGTTAAAATCAAAATTGGACATTTATTTTAGGCGTCTTAGTAGCATAAAGTTCTGTGAAAAAATCTCACGTGGCGTGTCGTGAGTGTAGATTTTATTAATGCTTTAATGGATGTAACAAATTTCTTTATTTTAAAAGCGAGCGGTAGCAATATATATTAACGATTAAACGACACCCTTGAGCTGTATGAAGGCGTGCGAGGATTATCCGGTATTTTAATTTTTATGGTTCTTTTATATAACAAACTTTATTTATAAGATATTTAACAAATATCAAACAATTTTTCTTACAAGAAATATATGGTTGAAATGGTCTTTATATTGCGAACAAAATGAGCAATGTTGATATGCTTTTGACTTACATGCACTTTTACAACAAAATGTTAAAGTTAACTTTTTAAAATTTGTTCAAAAAATGTTTCAAAACCTACCCTTGAAACTTTCCAACAATTTAATAAGAAAAAGTACTAAAATGGACAATTTTTTTGAGTTATTCATCGTGGTCATTTTAAGACAATTACAAAATGAATATACTTCAGCTCTTAACTCGCAATTCTACCCATTGCTCGACACGTGTTGGACACGTGTCAAATTTTAGTGGAGTTGGATACTTGTCGAGTATTGAGTGGAGTTATGGAGTTGAGTAGTTGAGTTGGAGACTTGTCGAGTATTGAGTGGAGTTCATGAGTTGGACACGTGCCAAATTTTGGGTGGAGTTGCGGAGTTAAGTAGTTGAGTATGTAATAATTGTGAGAATTGGGCTTAAAATGATTATGATGGGGCTTCAAAAGATTTTGTCCATTTTGATACTTTTGTCATTTAAAAATTATTCTAAGCTATATAAATGTAAATTTAATAGAAAATTTCAAAGACACCCTAAAATATGTAACAAATTATAAAACTACCACAAACTTGTTCTTTTTGTTTTTTATATAACAAACTTATTTATCAAATATCAAACAAATATTCAACAAGTCTCTTATAAAACATATATCAATAAAAGGTCTTGAAAATTCAAATATAATTAGTCCGATATTGCAATGTTTTTTTTTTACTTACTTACAATTTTATAAAAAATATAGTGATTAGAATTTTTAAATCAATTTCTTATTTTATGGTAATACGTCAAAATTTAGCAATTTTGTAATAACAATGATTTTTAAACTTCAAATAAAATGAAGCCAATATTATAATGCTTTTAACTTACATTTAATACAAATTTAAGATTAAAATTTAAAATTAGCTTCTTACTTTTCCGGTAATAACTCAAGATAATTACAAATATTTGAACGATTTAGACACGAGACCAATTTTAATTATTAATATGTAAGCTACTTCACTGAATTTCAATGATTTCTATAATTATGTTTGGTTAATAATAAATTAATTAATTACACTATTATATGATTTACTTGTATGAAAACAGGTTGGGGGTTAAGAGCCCAGAGCAGGGTGAAGATAATAAATAGCAAAAGTACTAATACAGGTTACCGGATATCAATTGAAATCATGTTATCCCTTTTCAAAGTATACTAATTGATCCTAATGCTTGGGTATCACGAATATCTGCTTGGGATAAGACTAAATGTATTTTGTTGAATTAGACACAAATCAATAACCTTGCGCATCAAAGTGTTTATGTTTTTATGTGTCCTTTCATGCATAATCTGATTTTCTATTTATTGGAAAATACTCATAGCTAGTCAAATGAAATTACGACGATTAATTGGCCCATTAATCGCCTCATAATTATCCCCATTTTAGATAATAGTTGTTACATGACCAATTAAATGTGGTCATTAAGCAGTTATAACTGCCACTTGAATAGGTCAAAGCGCATTACAAGTTGATTTCGGCACCACTAGCAGTAGTAACTCTCTCTGACAGTACTAACATTAGTACTAGTAGTATTATCTCTGCCTAGTAGTACTAAGTGTCACTACTAACATCAATACTACCAGTATTAACTCTGCCTAACAGCACTAACATTGAGAACTTTACCACTATTGAGTCAGGGTGTTCAGAAACCTTAGGAGTGTACACTCCGTACCTCCTGACCTAATATCAGATGTGAAGTAATCCCACACGTGCACTAAATTTTCCAACAAAACGCATAATATAAAATTATATAGATACATATAGGAGTATTTCTTTTTTTGCAAATAGTAAAGTACTTTAATGATTTTATGTGATTATATCATAAAAGTTTTATTAAACAATATACCGATGTAACACGCGAGTATTTTCACACTCGATGTTTTGATTTTTATTTTTTTCGACTTTGCAGCTTGACTTTACTCAATTTTTTGACACACCTAATCGGTTATATTCAATATCCTATGGAGTAGAAGTTTATTAGTAGTTGTATGTAAAATTGTAAATGTATTTTTTGTAAAATGCTTTCATCTTCATGTGGTTATAATTGATAAAATTCTGACCAAACGTATAAATTTACCGATTAAAAGTGCTCAAGGAAACAAGACAACAAATGTGTCAACTATGATCAAGTATATATGCGACTATTTTCTTTCAAAACTTTAAATGCATTTGTTAATTTCAAAGTCATAATACACAAGTTGTAAATAGTTGACGATCATTTGCAGCCAAAAAGTGTTGAAATAAAACAAATGGAGTTTAGACTAACTAGTATTACTCGTAGTAAACTCACTTAGATTAAGCCCAAGTTTTTGACTCAAATTCTTTTGAGCACTGATATATTAATCTCTTGAATTTTACTTTCACATTGTACTAGTAGTAGTTGTTTAATTAGATGACGTTATTTAATTTCAGATGACAAGAGTTTGACCAAATCTTCTTAAACTCGGCGACACAAGGACGGATCTACATAGATGTCGGGAGTGAGTACGAGCCACACTCGATTTTGTGTCTCAAAATATATTTATTTTCAAAAATTCGTTCTTTTGAATAACGTGCATCTATCACCTAAAAAAAAGGTTTTGGTATTCCTTGAATGAGTAATGATATTATAAATTCAACGCTATTCTAATTAATTTTGTTATGTGTAGCGCACTTTTAAAAATACAAGTAGTACATCACATTTATACAATGTGTCTTGCGGAATTATGGATAAGATTAAGGGTCAATGCTAGTATTAAAATTACACTAACATATCATTACTTTTTTTTGATCTATTTCTTAATTGTGTCCACGTTTTTTTTTTCATATGATATGTATACATTGTCTTTCTTTTTCTTTTTCTTGGAAGGCTTTCATTTAAAAGTATGAATACTAGCATGATGCATTGGCTTTTCTATCGCATAAACATGCATTGGTCTTGTTTCGACTTGATGGTACGCGTGGATCGCATGAAGACATAGGAACTTTGTATGGTGTGACTTAGAACCACCGAGAAAGGACATTTTCATGGAAGAAACTAGTGGCACTAATTTTGTGATATGTCGAGTAAATTTTAATTTTTCTAGCTTGCCGTTCAAGATTAAAAATAGTAGTAATAAATCATATATTGATTGTCCTTATCTATACTACTTTATAATGCATTTAGGCCTTCTAAAATTAAAAGGCTTAAAATTGATTTTAAAGTTACTTATTATGGAAAGATACTACGTATAAAACACACACTCCTCTCTCTCTACCTCGCGGCCACCTCTTCTCCGGCAACCACGGTCTTAAGCAAATTTTCCGTGAAATCTTTTTCTTGCCGATTCGATAGATCGGTTAACCTACATCATTTCGGAGATTTTGAGCCTCGGCTCCCACCACGCCGCCACCCGTGCCACCACCGCTGTCACCACCATCTCATCACATCACCACCTCAAAATAGTCATGGTGCTGCCGCATTGCGCGGGTATTCTTCTAATATAACATGATGCACACGTGTGTGTTCTTAACCACATTTTTGACATTGGATCATGTATGTCTAACATGTGAATAGATAACCAAAGTAGCAGGTTAAGTAGAACAATTCTTAACTTGATTTATGAAGCTTAACAATTTATTTTGTCAGATTTCATATATATCTTCCAGTTTTAATTTAATTTTGGTACACATTATTTGGTACACATAATTAATGAAACAAAAATGATAAACTTAATTAAAAATCTAATTAAACAAAGTGGGTCAACTGTGAATAGAGATAAAGATGGCCGTACAGTTGCGTCATGGTTACTCATGCTTTAGAACTCGTCAACCATTCGCAAAATTAAAAAATTTCAGTAATATTTTACAAAACGAAATTTGATCGATGATATGTTACATTAATATATTATAATTATAACCGTACTCAGTTTGCACATCACACTTATAAAATTGAAAAACTAATTAATATGTATAAAAAAAGTGTCATAAAGGTGACAATCAAAAAAGGTATCATCTGGATAGGTTTGAATTAAATTGAACGATTAACTTTAAACGTAAGCGAAAGGGTATCCCATAATTTGTATAATATATTTTTGATCATCGTATTTATTTATCGTACAAGTTTTTACACAAAGCCTCCGTTTGTTTAGCTACGGCGCACTGTTTACTTGTCATTTATCGTGACGTACAGTCTTGCTAGTAAAATATGTACGCGTAGGTTGATCA
Source organism: Chrysanthemum lavandulifolium (assembly GCA_022545495.1). Lineage (NCBI taxonomy): Eukaryota > Viridiplantae > Streptophyta > Magnoliopsida > Asterales > Asteraceae > Chrysanthemum > Chrysanthemum lavandulifolium. Next base: position 565,887 of record CM040242.1, on the reverse strand, counting down.
TTTGTAATATTGAGTATTAGTTAGTAGATCAAAATTGAATTGAAGTAGATGCATGCATATATATCATGTGTGATGATAAGTTAAATGAAAGTGAATGACGTGGACCTTACTCATGTGTAAAAGCTGTTAACCATTTTTTTGACTTGGAGAGCTAGATTAATCAAGTAAAACAGCTCATGCATGTTGCACTTGTGCTTAATTGGGCACCATAATTAAGCTTAATTTATTTTATTCAACTTAATTACTAGCTACATAAGATAGATTTCACAACTGTTACCACATTCTGTAACACGAGTATATATTTGTTGTTTAAAGCAATGTTTTGAAAACCAGGTTTTTAATTGATCTGATGGAGTTATCGGTTCAATCGGTTCGAGGATCAATCCGGTTTTATTTAAAAATTATTATTTTCAACGGGTTAGCGGTTTGACCCTCAGTCAACCCAGTTCGACCACTGCATGGACGAAGCTTATATATGGCAAGAAGGGTTGCCCCAAATCTAGGACCACTAAGCTTTTATTTTTGTAGTTTTGTGTTTTATTTCTAAAACAATTAGTATACATGTAAAATATTTATAGGTTTGGCCCCCTCAAAATTATTACGACTACATTTCGGCCTCTCCAATAGGATTGCTCAAGCTCCGTCCATGACCACCGGATCAACCCGGTTTTCTATAAAAAATAAAATAAGAAAAACCAAACCCTGCCGGGTTTCGAGAATCGGAATGATCCGGGTCACTTAAAACCCGGTGAGTCTAACCTGCTAACCCGTTTTTAAAAGCCCGTGTTTTTTTAACCCGTTTTTTTGGCTAGAACCGGTTCAACCGGTTAATCCGACTGAATCAACCCGGGTTTCCAAACATTGGTTTAAATTGAATTTAGGTACATCGTAGCAAAGAACCTAAGGATTAGTATCTACATATAATCCAGAAAAGCTATAGCAAATCTAGGATAACAGTTGTTATATTTTGAAAATTCTAAAAATAATGTTCATATCCAAGCCTAACGCGTATATAAATTCTTAAATATTAGATAATGTATAAAAAGCTAACCATGGTCAAGTTAAGATAAGACACTTGTAAAATGAAAAGAGCTATATAAAGGCCGAGTGTCAGACATATCTTTCATCACCTCCATTATATTTCTCTTCTTGATAGTTTTTGGTTAATAGTAAGTATGCATGTTCTTTATTTGTTTTTTACGTCACAAATGTTTCTAACGAGACTTAAACGCACAACTTTTTTATTACAGATAGATAAGAAACAATGTCGGAGAATAACGGAGAATTTAGTTTTCAAAGACACCAACGAAAGGACGAAACGGACTACCAAAGATTCAAACATCGCATGGGAAGAAGAAGGCAGAAGAGCAAGATATATGTCATGACGACAGTGTGCCAACAGTGAAGGCTCAGACGATAGATGAGCTGCATTCGTTGCAGAAGAAAAGATCTGTTCCTAATACTCCTATCAAAGCAGCAAAAGGAGATACTCCTACTTTTACTTCTTCTCTTTCTGAAGAAGAACGTCAAAAGCAACAGCTCCAATCCATTAGGTAATTGTCTGCCGACAAAAAACACACAGTTTTAAAAAACTTTTTGTAAAAAGACAATTTTACCGTTGACCAATTATTTAAAGCTTTCTTCATATATACTCCATAATATTAATTTCAAGTTAGTGTAATATGGTAAACCAGATCAAACTAGCTAGCTTGTAGTATATATATTTACTTTTATCTAGCTAGCTAACTAGGTTCGTGTAATATATTAAATTTTTGTGAACACGTTCGTTTCGAAAATATTAACTAGGTGTTGGGTGTTGGTATGACTAAAAATGAATATGTGTTGTTGTTGAAGTGCCTCGTTGGCATCATTGACGAGGGAATCGGGGCCGAAGGTGGTGAAGGGAGATCCAGACCGGAAAAGTGAAACTCCGAGAGCGCAAGTGACTCACCAACACCGTCACGTGCATGCTCCTACACTCAGTACCAGTGACAGTTCCTCAAGTTCACTCATATCCTCTATAACCTATCCCTGCTGGTAAATAATTATTAACTCGTCTAGATAACATATAGATGAAAAAAAGTACTACTAGCTAGTTATTGTTTAGTTAATCCTGATGTACGTATGGTTATACAGAACTTTATGAGCAAGCCATAAAGTATGAGAAAGGATCGTTTATTACGTCTAGTGGTGCTTTGGCCACATTATCTGGTGCCAAGACAGGGCGATCACCAAGGGACAAACGTGTTGTTAGAGACGAGACAACCGAAGATGAGCTTTGGTGGGGAAAGTAAGTTGTTCCAATCCTTGTTTGGCCGGGTTATACATTTTTATTGTTTGTGTTTCAAGCGGTTGATGATGCTCAATTTTGAATGTTAATGTAATCAATAAAACCAACCTGCAGGGGGTCTCCCAATATTGAGATGGATGAACATACATTCTTGGTCAACAGAGAACGAGCTGTGGATTACTTGTGCTCCCTTGATAAGGTCTCCTTTTAATATAGTACTCTGAATAGTTTACATCAGGACTACTTGGTTGCATTTCATATACGTATGATTTTCTGCTAGTCCTTTTGCCGTAAAAATAGTGTCTTTTTGTAAGATAAAATGGGTCCAAGCGGTTATTTCAAATATATATTTAGATAGCTTCGAATTTGTGAGATCATAAGTAATTTGTTACATCCAATCCCCAAGATGGACAAACGTGTAGAGTAGATGGGTGTGTAAAAGTTTGTCGTTAAGAAAAAAACCTGTCTCTATATGCATCTGTGTTAAGATATTAGGCCGATAGAATGTGCCATACGGATCATATCTACTAGTAATTGACGATTTTGATTCAGGAAAATCATTTTACTCTCCACTTATCATGGTCACAATCGTTTGAATGAATAAATGAGTTTCAATCTTTCAGTGTTACTGTAGTATTTATAGATAATATTAAATCTGCACAAAAAAAGAACGTGACATGGACTTTGATTCACTCAGCAAATCCATGGACCCACGGAAAAACTAGGCATTCATCTACTGGATAAGTTGTCAATTTACAGATAATATGTTTGTTTCAACTTTAATAGTCAACTTTTTAAACTAATACATCAGTTTTTATCAACCTTAGGTCATCGTCATGTGCTGCACAACCATTTCCGGATATTTTTATAGTTCTTGTCTGGGTTGCACGAAACACTAACTAGACAAGCACATTTTAAGGCATAAAAAGATCTCCTTTTCTGAGATACTAATGCACTGAAAATAAGATTTGTGTTTGAATAAATTGGATTGTTTATAAACTACTCGTATAGATTAGTTTGACTCCATTGGTGTCACTTGATTATAGACCAATATTTAATCGATGAATCAGTCACACTGCTTAGCTATGTCCGTTGACATTTGATCTCGTGCAACATCTGTTATACTTCATCAGAGGTTCAGTCACTTGATACTTTCTTGACGGTTGACATTACCAAATTATATAAGCGATATTTACATTTTAAAATATTATAAGTATTGGTGATATTCAAGCTTGTCAGCTGATTTGATTGTAAGAAATTAATGTTTTAATGAACTGATTAACTGATGAATTCGTCTCTCACTCTTGCTATTCTTGTTGACAATAAAATCCTCAATTTCAGAAACAATTCTATTCGGAGTCGATAGAAATAAATTTCTGATAATATGTATATCTGCCTCTCAGGTTTCGTGAACGATCAGTTTCTCAACTGGGACCCAGTTCATCGTATCAAAGTCCGTATTGTATCAGCTAGAGCCTATCATTCATTGTTCATGCATAACATGTAAGGACTCCAAAATATAATGCTAGCTTTACAAAAGATAATTACTAACCATGTAATGTAATTTCAGGTGCATCCGCCCACTGCTGAAGAGCTTGAGGATTTCGGTACTCAGACTTTACAATATACAATGCTGGAATGTTCCGTGCAACCGTTACACTCATTATATGACATCCTCAACAAGCGTAGATCTCAACCTGGGTAGGAGGGAAATGGTCATCCTTGGAACCCAATACGCCGGTGAAATGAAGAAAGGCCTTTTTGGTGTTATGCATTATCTCATGCCTAAACGCCAAATACTCTCTCTTCACTCCGGTTGCAATATGGGGAAAGATGGTGACGTGGCACTCTTCTTTGGATTATCAGGTATAACTTGGAGGTGACAAAACAAGCGGGATGGGTAATGGGTCAAAACAGGTCTGGGTCTAAACCAGTCATTTTAAAGCGGTCGATGTTTTGGGTCAAACCCACTACTTTTACCCGTTTAGTATTATCACTTGTTACTTTTATGTTAGCTGAATGACATTTTCAAGGCCACTTTTACCCTTGATCAAGCGGCGGTTTGGTTTTATAATACGTGTACACCTAGGTACTGGAAAGACCACACTGTCTACAGATCACAACAGATATCTAATTGGAGATGACGAGCATTGTTGGAGTGAGAATGGTGTGTCTAATATCGAAGGTGGTTGCTATGCAAAGTGTATTGATCTGTCAAGGGAGAAGGAGCCTGATATCTTCAATGCCATCAAGTTCGGGACAGTGATGGAAAATGTAGTGTTTGATGAGCATACCCGAGAGGTCGATTATTCGGACAAATCCGTAACAGGTAAGCTGAAGTAATTAATCCATTTATTAGAAGTTTTAAACATTTTTTGAAACTTTTGTACTGATAATTGGAGTAAACTTTTAGAGAACACTCGGGCTGCATATCCTATAGAATACATACCGAATGCTAAGATACCATGTGTCGGGCCTCATCCAAAGAATGTCATCTTATTGGCTTGTGATGCGTTTGGTGTGCTTCCGCCTGTGAGCAAGCTAAACTTAGCTCAAACTATGTACCATTTCATCAGTGGCTACACTGCTCTCGTGGCTGGAACAGAAGATGGGATAAAGAACCACAAGCAACATTTTCAGCATGTTTTGGTGCAGCGTTTATTATGCTTCACCGACAAAGTATGCAGCCATGTTAGCTGAAAAGATGCAAAAGCACGGTGCAACCGGATGGCTTGTTAACACTGGCTGGTCAGGTGGAAGGTAAGAGCAAACGTCTACTAGATTGTATTAATTTTCTTTTCCAATACTCATTTCTAATGGAGTATATTATTATTCTATACAGTTATGGATCAGGTAAGCGAATAAAGTTGGCATACACACGGAAAATCATTGATGCTATCCACTCAGGGAGCCTTTTGGAAGCCGAATACACAAAGACTGAGATATTTGGACTTGAAATCCCAACTGCAATTGAAGGCGTGCCATCAGAGATTCTTGATCCAGCAAACTCCGTAAGTGTCATACATTATATATTTGCGTAACTATATCTAGAATTGATAGTGACATCATTTCAAATTTCTTGTGCAGTGGGCGGACAAGGGGGCTCACAAGGAGACGCTGACGAAGTTGGGAGGGTTGTTCAAGAAGAATTTTGAGGTGTTTTTGGACTACAAGATTGGAACAGATAACAACCTGACTGATGAAATCCTGGCCGCTGGTCCCAACTTTTAATCTCTCTCGGAAGAAGTAATAAGATATATGCAATAAAATAAGGTAATTCGTTTTTCTTTATGGATGAAATCCCCAAATCCGAAGCGGTGTAGTAGATTGAACATCGCTTTGGAAATTTATCCATAGATAGAAAAGAATGTAAGCCTAGATAAAGTGCTGAGTAAGTTCGTTTCATATGACTTCCAAGAGGAGGGGTTTATTGTGTTTCCATGATGTATTATTACGCAAATCCAACATTGTATTTCCTAGCTTGTATTCATGTAATGATTGTTGTTTTTCTACAAAATATACTTGCTATTCTTTCAAATTTGTCGGTACAACAAGTATTTGTAAACTTATTCAGATTGTAAGGCAGATAATACCCGTAAATAAAATTAAAAATGCTAAAAATGTATTACAGCCCCGTAAGCTAATACTTATAATCAAATTAGCTTTAAGCCTATAACCAACTTGGTTCAATCCACGCATGAGGATACAGATGGTGTTTAGTTCCAAAAAAATCCCCGAAATTTTCTTCTATGTCTCTGTCGTTGAATGTGTGATACCTATTTGTTTCAAGTGAGTAAAACACGAACGTTCCATTCCCTGAACGCAGTCACAACAACAACAACAACAAAAAACCCAATACCGCCGGGGCAGGGTATGGGGGAGGTAGAATGTAGACAGATCCTACCCCTACCCCAAGGATAAACCCGGGAGTAAGGAGACTGCTTCCAATGAGACCTCCGGCTTGCGCGTGTGCGGGTGAGAAAGAAGAAGAGAGCAAAGGGAGCGAAGGACGGCCAAGCAAAGCGAAAAGCATACATAAGGAGCAAAACAAAGGAAGGCAAAGGCAAGAAAACCTAACGAAGCAAAACAAAGGAAGCGAGAACAACCCACGGAACCTAAAGCAAGGGCAAAAGGCAACCTAAGGGGCAACAAAGAGCAAGGCAAAAACATGCAGGGGCCTAGGCTCCATTTCCGGTGTTTTAGCTTTAATACATAGACATGTTTGACCACAAATGTAAATCATGTGCCTTCCCAATCCATCTATTTTCTCCCACTTTTCGTAGAATCATTCAACTTGAATACCTCAATGGATTCTCCAAACTCGCCTCGATAACTATAGCTAGTAACAAATGTTCATCTCATTCCACTAAGAAATATTGTGATGAAGATCCATGACAACTTATTGGGGCACTAGCTAAAAATGTAGTGAAGATAAATTTCGACGTGGCCCTAATCTAGAATAATAAACTCGTCCATCATCTAACAAGACATAAAGACATCCACCATGAAATATTGGATAATGAAGAGATTTTGGACCAAAAACACCAAAACTCGCATGAATTTTATGCCAGCGTGCGAGTTGCCGAGCTACATAGTGGACGTAACCTTCCCGTATAGTGTTACTAGTACGCGCGATATCCAACAACCATACAATCGGGGAAGTAGGTGGCGCGAGAGAAACACAAGGTTTCTAAACAAGGAACTTGTCGAAGCTCATGGATAACTTGTGGAAACTCATGGCCAACTTGTGGAATTAGCTCACGAAAAACTTGTGGAAGCTCATGTATAACACTTGTGAAAGGGTTATAGAACACAAGGGGGCCGCCATATTTTTCCATTAGCAACCAACCATACCTTGAACAATGAATTTTCACATCACCGATAAGTCCTGGAGGTGTTTTTATGAAGTAATTCTCACCAAAAATTGGATCCGTAAAAGTTATAATTTCTCGATGTTTGTCTAACACCAACAACCATGGGGAATCTAATGAATTTGTCTCCAATCTCATTCTGTTAATAAATCGAATCATCGGTGCTGCTAATTGACAACTCTTGCATGTAGTACGAAAGTTGAGGTAGTCAACACCAACACAGAAATCCATGATCGTTTCCAAAACATTCGACGGAATGCTAAGAAGGTATGATTCAGTATTCTCTCCATGTCGTACATTCCTCGTGCTAGTGTTACTATTATCAATACTGCAAACATTTCCTACCACGGCGATCTCATCTTTCTTGCCCTCTTCTTGTATCCTACCCAACAAATGACTTATAAGACAAAGCATGTATAATAAGTAATTAAGAAACTAACACATATGAATATATGATAATTAAAAGCGGATATATAATACCTGCATTCCCACAATGAGACATAGCTAGTTGATGCTATAGAAGGCATAGAAGATATGGAGACGGTTTTATCTTTGATATGGTAAGAGTACATTACTTTGCCCATTTCGCCAAGAATGTGTATATAACCTCCGAACTCTGAGGCAATTCCAGGCATGTAAAATACTGAATGATCATAGGATAAATCAAGAAAAAATATAGCGTCTTTGAGATCTTCCATTTCTTCCCAGCTTAAACAAATAAACTGCAAGTGACTTCTTTGCTACCTTATCAAAACCTAATAAAATGTAGAACAATTCTGAAGAGGATCCTATCAAATGAGGGGTCAATGAAGAACAATAATAACCACGGAATAAAGAATCAGGGAGCTTCCCATATGGCAATAGCTTTATCGCAACTCTATCCTTAACCGCAAGTTTTAATTTTATGACAAAGTTATTCCGTCTCCCAGAATTCAAGGCATATACGTTACCATCACAAGAAGTTAGTGAAGATAGGACACAATGATCTTCATCCGTTACACTTTTTAGTTGTTTTGCGTATGAGATTTGTGTCCATCTTAAACTCTTTATTCTACCATCTCTTTTACCATCTAAGCGACATAAAAGAATGGTAGGTTTATTGTATCTGGTTAACAAGAGAACTGAATTAGGATCATCAGGTGCGGATGTCAAACAACACTGCCCTAAAGATTTATAATTTCCATCATCTAAAATCAATGGGGGAAGACTTATGATCTTGGAAGTCAATGGGTTCCAGATAAACCACATACGACGTTTTGGAAAGTTGGAGAGAACCACCCAATCATGAAAACACCCTTCAAATCGTCTACTATGCAACTCAGGGATTCGGCAAGGATATTTAGTCAACGGGTCGTGTATGGTGAATAAAAGCTTCTCGTCTTCTTCAGCTCCCAACGTGTGAGCAACCAAGCATGGATATTTTGTAAGTGGGGGAGGTAACCGCCGATCACCGCATGAATGCAACTCCATCTGAGATTAAGATGTTCATAGCAATATTTCAAACTTCCATTCAATGGTTAATGCATGTAGGAAAAATTTGATTAGAATATTGGGACCAAAACAGAATTCTTGCAACCTAAAAATCAGCCTTAGAGATTTTTCTAAACACTTAGGTATACATATATTAATCACAAAATAACATTTTACAAATGATTCATAGAAAGGACAACCCCTAAGCAATAGTTTAATTGGTCATTATGCTACATTCCTATTCATGAAAAAAAAATCAAATTATTAAACACTAATCAAGATCGTGATAAAATTAAACTATAAAACGGGTTGCATATATAATAATTATATAAACAGTTGTAATTAAATGCTAAGGTGAATAGACACGTAAATATGATATTTGAATAAGTGATTATCAAGTGCATGCTATAGCCCATAACCCATTCCATCAGGATTGGGTATTAATTATTGTTGTTGGTGATACTAGCACACGAAGATGAACGAAATCAGTAATAGTTTAGGGATCATGCATAATAAGAAAAATCGCATCTACAATGCTCAAACTCCGAAAGACTTTTTGCATTTAATGGATCATCTTTTCATTAATGTTTGAATACTAGAAAGTCATATACAAATGTTGTCTCCAATGCTAAAAAGCTTTACAAAAGCTTTTGTATGTATATAAACAGTTGTAATTAAATGCTAAGGTGAGAGTGGAAAAGCTTTTCCCAATAGCTTGGTAAACACCAAGTCTTTCACAAAAAGCTTTTGTAAAAGCTTTTGTCACAATGGTAAAAAGCTTTTCTAAAAACTTGACGAAATTATAAAAAGCTATGAAAAGCTTTGCCATTGCAGTTGCTCTAAGGTTTAAGAAAGAACTCATACCTCAAACCTACGTACGGTCCGGTCGATCAAACATGTAGTTTGGATTTATCGATCAAAGTAAATCTAATTTATAGGCAATTACGAGATTAATCTATGGTATGTTGTTTCCTCTCACAAAACGTACTTTTGGTTACTTCATACACACCCTTCAAATTTCCAAACTTTTAAATTTTACATACTTTTCCTTATCATAAGTTTTGGATTTTGCATGAGATTCAATATAAAAAAACTTAAACTCCATTTTTTGTCCTTATTATTATTGCCCCCGACCACCTAACACCCTCTTAACCGTTGAATCTCTCAACGATCGTCTTAATTTAATTTTTTGATATTAGTCGTATATTTCATCTCACATTTTAGATGTGTAAAAAACTAAAAAAGAAAAAAATTGTCTGACTTGTCCACTGCTGTAGATAAAACTCCTGTTGGGTCTCCATTATCTTTTTCTCTCTCACTCGATTCTCATATTTTTATCACAAACACACACACACACACACACACACACACATCTCAAATCTTCTCACATATCTAATCATATCAAAACACGATTTTCTAAATCTCTTGTAACATCTTGTAAAAATCCACATTTATTAATAAACACTAATAAATGATTAATTACATATTACTGTTTACACCCATTTTTTAGGCAAAACTTAAAACTTTTGTCCACACTATGCAACTATGAATCAGTATATGTTATGTGACACACCTTTATGGAAATGAGCTCACACGCGTACCACGACATTCACAATTGTGTACAAATCAACCCTGGATTAGTTATGATCACCCACACCCCACAACACACTCACAACTCGCCCCCTTTTGGATTCCACATTTCACCAATTGGGCTTGATATGCCCAAGTGGGCCACACAACACCTAATGGGCCTCAAATATACCTAAGCACACTAATGGACCCATTTAACAACCAAACAGACCCCTAACAAACCCATTGGGCCCAATTCCAAATTTAAGCCCAACAAGCCCAAATTACACTAATAAAACACATAAACAAGCACGACAATCGCGTTTACTTTGGGTGTTTTACTTGAAATCTATACACACAACATATCAAATAAATTATGCCGCTCCATTCTTTAAACCCCAAAGAATCAGGAACAAGTATTATATAAGAATGTACGTGCAAATGAATAGTGAACGAGAGGCAAAGTGATTGAACTTTTCACCTTTTACAAAACTTGTGCACATAACACAAAATGTTTATAACTTTTTTCTAAGTATCTCCAATCACTTGTAAAGTCATCCAAATTATGTTATAAGCTCTCCAATACCTCACTCGACACTCATGTGTTTCCCAAACACAATATCACACGTTAAAGAGTTGTTTGGACCCTTTGAGAACTCTAGCACCAAACGCACCCTAAGCCATGTTATCCCAAGCCTCAAGCACTATTTTTACTACATGTCTAAACAACCTAGCACCTAAATACCTCGTTTAGTTCCCTAGCTCACAAGTACATGAAATGAATTGGGGTTTTAGAACCCTTCGCCTCGTCACCTTCTCAAACGAAGCAACCAAACACACTTGTACTCAAGTACTCTAGCCCCTAGCCGCCCCCTCCTACTTGCTAAAACTCACCCCAAGTCCTTTTCATTTTTGTCCTAAGTCGTGAAGGAAGTAGCCAAGTTCAAAGTTATCCCATGGTCCCTCAAGTCAACCAAGAGTCCCTCTCAAATCCTAGGAGTGCTAACAAACGAGCCACAAGTTCCATTCGAAGCACAAATACAACTAAAAAACACTATTCAACACATACAATTAATACACTATTTAATTTACCCCTTCACTAAAATATACAACCATTTAACCACAATGTACAATTTAATCAAACTACTAAGCCAAGCATTTAAAAATAAAGCCATTAGGCTGCCCGCACTGGTCGGTCGACTGGTTCGGTCGCCGCTGCGCCGACAAAGTCGCTACCATCGCAACATGAGGGTCGAATTGAGTCGGTCGGCTCCAAAATTGACGAAGGGTGATTGTGTTGAAGGAAAGAATCAAGATTGTGTTTGTGGTAGCTTCGTTAACAGAAGATGAATTATTTCCACGGTCATAACTAAAGTTATTGTTATTTGTAATTTAATTGTTTAATAAAAGTATGGCCGCATAACATTACATTGTCATAATATACAGTCACAGGGTACCCGCCGCCGCATCGCGCGGGTACCCTGCTAGTATTATTAAATAAAGTATGATTTGATTTTTTTTAAATGAAAAAATCCCACTCGAGGTTTTGTTTTATCATATAAAAGATTACTTGTTGGGAACATTAATATCGCAGTTGCCACACACGTTTAATCTTAAAAACAATATAGCAAATTAGGAACAGATAAGTTTTTGAGATGTCAAAATTTTTTATTTGGAAAAGTAAGGCAAGTTGTTTCATCAACTATGGATGAGCCAAAAATCATAAGGATCAAGCTCAATACAACAAAGAGCTTTCTGATGAGCAAGCCAAAAGCTAAACATGGGGTATTTGCACCCACCTGATATAGTCTATGTCAAAATTTTGATATTGAATTAAAGTAATATATATTTAAAATATATCGTTATTATTTTAAAATTTATATCGACCCTCTTAACTTGAAATCCTGGCTCCGCCTTTGCGTACCACGGGTTAACTAAAGAAGGCTAGCTAATAATAACATAGAAAAGACATTAAAATTAAAAAGTTGATATGTGTTGCGTACATTAGTAGTAACGTTGTACCACTTTGTTTTAATTTATGACATAAAACTTTTAGAGATCGAGTACGTTATTTTCTTAATTACTTGTTGTGCAAGAAATGAGAAATTAAAAAAACTTGCAAGGGACTAAAATGTAAAAAATACAAAGCTTGCTAACAGACAAGTGGACTAAAAATGTAAAAAAAAAAAAAAAAACTTTGAAATTCAAAAACCCACACACAACACGTACAAGTACAAGACAACATGCAAACTCTATCATGTCATCGTCTACCTTAAACTGATACTCATATATCGATCCTCCATTAAAACAAAACAAAACCCAAATCAACAACTCATCCAAACTCAATACTCAAATATCCTCCATTAACAATTTAAACCGAGTTTGATCGATCATCCAAAACTACATATATAGTAATATCATCCAAAAAACATGACTTTGCACCGTAAGAAGAAGTGTAAATATTGTTTCTGGAAATGTTACTGTCGTCAAATCAATGATCACGTGATCTACTGTGATAATGAGGCGCACGAGTTCTTGAAATATATTTAGGGTTTCGATCTTTTCTTGATTCTTTATGAGAGTTAATCTGTGATGTTCAACGGTTCTTGATTATTATATTCAAAAACTGCATGTTTCTAGTCATTGATTGTTGTTTATCCAACTTGGGCAGGTTTAAGATTTTAGTTGCATTTCTAGGCAAGCCCTCACTCTAAAATAGCAATTACTTTATAAATATGTTAACAACTGAAGTTCACATGCACCATAAAAGTCTAGAATCTGAGCAGGTAGTTGGTAAATTTATCACATCCCTTGCAACTATAGGTATTGGTATTTTAGATGTTTTGGAAGGTTCATACTACAAGCTTACATGAAAGAATAAGACAATCCTAGCAATTAGAAACTTGGAATTAAAAAGGCTTGGTGCATTTAGGTGAGAAATATTCTCTTAAATCTCTAGAAAATGGAGGACGGTTTAGTTTTTAGAAATGTGTTTAACATTTGGAAAGCATATTTAGATAGTGTTGCATTTTCTATATAAAAAAAATGAATAAATAAAAAGTGGAAGTGCAAGAGAAGAGTGCAGAAAACTAAAAATTATAGTTTTCTATATCTTTGTAATCAGTTGGAATAGCGAGTTTTCTATTTCCAAGAAGACAATTGCTGAAAGAGCCAAAGAGGTCAATTTGAACACGTTTTTTGATTTTTCAGTTTCCATTAAAAAATTTCCCAGAAAAGAGCTTCATCTAAGCACCACTATTCACACCCTTGATGAAAACAGATTTAAAAATATTCTTAATTCAGATGTGGTATCTTTTAGGCTTTTTCATTGTCAAAATAAGTATAATTTTTTACCAGGGGCACATTACCCCTTTAGCCAAAAGAAATACGTATAATTTATAATTTGTTCTTGAATTTAGTTAATTACTTTTTTCATGTTATCATATTCACAAGTTCTCATACAAGCATTCATGTGTTTCAGAAATCATGAAAATATAAGTATGCCATTGATAAATCTCTCTCTTTGCATATGTAATGAAACATCTAAATGCTGAATGTGATTTTTTAAAGGAATTGAACTTGAGACCTCACATTTTGCCAATAATAAAATGCAACTAGAACCATACCTCTTTCTGGCTCTTGTTCTGAAGGTCACAAGCATTGCCTTTTACTCAATAGGAAGAACAGCATCGAGGTTCTTCTGAAGTAACCAGCCTCTTGGATAAGCAAGTCCATGCGCTTCCAAATGAAGATGCCAGTTCATGATTTTAGAACATCCGGAAGGAGTCGCTTCCATTTGACTTTCATCTTCCACCAACTGTTCAATAAAGGTAGTCTCCTGAAATGTAACAGTACTAGTAAACAAACAGTAAAATTTAATCCCGAACTTAAAGTAAATGACAATTCCCTGAATTAATACAAACAATATGATGCATACCTGGAATCCCTCTTTGACGGTGTCCATTTGACGAATCAAAGCTGAGCTGCGTTTTTCCCATCTCTTTGGATCCCACAAGATGGTGCTATTGAATGCAAATCCTGACATGTCAACATGAAATCTTGAGCCTTTTACTCTTCTCATTTGTGTGCCACCCAATCACTTGACTTCCATTGCAAACCGGACCTTCCAAAGTTGCCTTGTTTTTGCTTTGTGCAACCATTGCGACAGGCCAAGTGCCAAACCGCTGCAGTTAAACATAAACCAACATCTTAAGCGTCTAGACAAGCACACAGTGATGGATGAAAACATGGACAAATTTCTTCCTGAATTGGAGCTTATGTAACACCATTTTGCTAAGCAATATGGATATATTCCTTTACAAAATGGTAAGTCATAGATAAATCCAACATGTAACACGTTTACACACTTTATTCACTATTCAGTAACAAAATAAAAGTGAAAAGATAAAAAATTATCAGGCAAAAACAGAAAATAAGACTGCCACTTTGAGGTATGTGAGCCATTAGGAGCCTGGATGCACGGATTTACCAATAGGTCAACCAGAATATCATGAGTAGAAGATAAGCAATCTGCCTTGTTTGTTTTTCAAAGCTCTTTTTCCTCTTATGTGCGGTAGCGCAGACAATTTCTTTGAAGACCGTTTGTTTTTTCGAGACATAAGAGGTAAAATCACTTCTTTCCTCTTCTACTACGCAGACATAAATTTCCTCTTTTTCCACTTCTTTCAATCACTTCTTTTTCCACTTCTTTCAAAAAAAAAAAAAAAAAAAAAGTACTTCAATAACACAAAAACAAGCGGTCTTCTTCTTGCGGATGAAGTGCTTAAATGTACCTCTTCTTGCAGACATGGTTTGCAGATGAAGAGGTAAAAGCTCGAAAAACAAATGACACCTTATTCTTGTATAGGCAAAAGTGAGCGGAATTTATACTAAAAAGGATTGTTTGCATTACTAAAATTTACGTATTTTTTACTACGAGATCTATTCCAACATTTCGGAAGAAACCATTAAGCTCTGGCTGAAAGATGCAACATACATCAAAGATTATCTCTTGATTCGTTAATATGTGAATTCCGTTCGAATCTTCTGATCTGTTTTTTCAAGCCTACTACTATTCGCTATGTTCTATTAATTGGATGGTCAGGAATTTAAACTTTCCCACCCATTGCAAAACCTCAACAAATATAAGTTACCCTTGCCTTCAATCAGATAGACAACAAGAGAATATAGCTTTGTTCCTTGGTCGCTCAAATCGACAAACAAGCGTGCAAGCTTCAGCCTTTTCATAAATGTATTCACAACTTCATATTTGAAACATTATCCGCAATGCAATTTCAATGTTGAGAATAAGACATAAAGATAAGAATATTGCATGCGTCTACACTGCTCGTGCAGCAAGCAAAAGTAATCCGTACTTGCAGCAAGCATACATCGTCTTTCATATGCATCATATTCACAGTCATAACCACATACAGTCAAATAATATAATCTAAGAAACAGAACATCGACATTATTAGATAGTAAAATAAGCAAACAAAGCAGTACATACCTGATATCTCTCAACGCTTGAAACAGCTCGGCGAATAGACATTATCATCATCGGCAAAATAAACAATCCCGTCAAGCTTATGATGCTCAATATGCTCAAGCGCAGTATTCCTCTGATGCACACCCCTATCCTTAATGCCCGTCAAATTCTTCCCACAAACCAAATGGCGATACATAATCCCCATCCTCTCAAAACATCCGCCGTCTCCGTGACGCCGCATTCATCTCCACAACAATCCACAAAACCGGCGGAGGCGCAAGCCTCGGGCGTGTCAAGCCGATTGAGATAAAGCGCTTGAAGCGGGTATATATCGGCGTGACAACTATGAGCTGTTTCCTAACAACGTTATAATCAAACCTATGCTTAACGGGAGCGATCGTGGTAAGGGAAAGATTTCAATGAGTTTTATCCACACTCCTCATCCCTCCCTATTCCATTTTTTCCTTCCTTGGGTGGCAAGTGTACCAATAATACTTTTACATAATTTCTTTTTAATGTTTAGGCAACCCCAGTAACAACACTCGTCAATCTTTATCTTTCATGTCACATCAGTTTTCTCTTCTTACAATCTACAAACAACTTTTTAGAGCGCTAGATATAGTGTTATCCAATAACACATTATTAGTATGCCACATTAGCATCAACTCATCTCAATCCAATAAAACACCAATAACTAAAACACCTCTCCCTCATAACACCACTAACATGTTATTGGGTCCCACAAAATATGCCACTAAAAATATCTACTCACTCACAATACACAAAATAAGAAATAAAAATACCTTGTGCTCTTAAGCACAATAAGACGACCTACAGTATAAAAACATACCCCATAAAAATACATTTTAATTCTTGAAACAAACAAAAATAACCACACAACTTGGGTTGTCTGGACGACCCTCATATCCAAAACCATGACCGACAACCTTCGACGACTTTGAAGCCACAACAAGGACGACCCTCAATAACCTCGACAACCCATAGGTTGTCACCCATATTGTGCCTAGCCTTAGAGCACCATGACTTCTTATTACAAAAAACTGCTATCATCCGAGATTTTTTTTTTACCTAGAATTTGGAATTTATAACATCAAAAACCTCCTTTTCTTTGACACTATTCTCTACCATTCTTGACGACATCCCATTCTTTCCACTGCAAACATCTTCCACCGTTGTTTCGTTAGTAACACCAATGACCACTTTATCTTTTGGTTTTGTGAAGTAGAAATGGCGGGACTCCATCATCATATTGATCTTGCGAGAACATTATAATTATTTGCGGTCTTTGTCAAATCATTATTCGATCATTCTTAGATGATTCTTGGTAGCTTTTTACCATTCTCATGTTTTGATTTATCTTTAACAAAAGTTTCAATAGGCTTAGGATTAGGCTCTTTTGGTTTAAAAGCATACTTCACATTGGCCTTAATATGATCCTTTCTACCAATTTGCTTATTCCCCTGAAACCCATTGTTGAAGTTACCATTATTCCCAACACTATTCTTTCTGTTCCTTACTTCTACAAATCCTTCTGTATTATTTCCACCTTTATCCTGTTTATTAACCCCTTTTTCTACCTTCAATCACATTTTTTTGGCTTAACTTTGCATGTGTTAAAACCATGTCCAAACACCCTGCAATGACTACACCTCTCAGGCTTCCATGAATACTCAACATTCACCCACTTAGTTCTTTTCACATTCATCTGGCTATCCACATAATCTATCTCTACTCTATCCACATAAGCTTTTCCAGCATCAACCTCAACTAATACACTAGCATATCCCAACCTACCAAGCCCTTCTTTACACATCCCATCTGTCATTTGATCCATTTTAATAGGCCTCCCTAACCAACTAGATATGGTATTAATTCCCTTGACACTCCAAGCCTCAAGGGGAACACTGAATTGCCTAATCCAAATAGGGATTTTACAGGGAGTCTCTTTTACTATTGTAGTCTTTGGATCCCATTTCTGCACAATCATAGGCTTCCCATTGACTAACCATGGGCTTTGGTCAAGAACAACATTCATCTCTGCATCACTTTTGAACTTAAAGAAACACATTTCATCAGCATCTACAACAATATCCTTTAGCCCCAATCTCCCCCACATTCTCCTAATGTTATACTTTAGCTCATTCACAGACATTCTACATCCAACAAAGTATCCACAAACTGTAAATTTCCACTTTTCACATCCTTCTCTAACCAATTCTTCCTCAAATCTCACTACCTCATCTCCTTTCTCATTAGTACGAGTTGGAACAAAAAACAGCTTATTAACATCATCATTCACACAATTACTCAATTTACTTGCATAAGAGTTCGATTTACTATGTCCTCTGTTAACTTCCTTCACAATATTAATATCGAATTTGGAACAATATTTTCAATATTCCCATTGATCTGATTACTAAGGTAGTTAACTTGAGACTGAACACTTACATTTCTCAATGGAATTTCCCATTGGTCATTCTTCAACTTCTCTGTTTCTATTCCATTACTATCACTCAGCTTTACAACCTCTGAAATAACTTCATTCTCATCATTAATGGCTTCAATACCTTCAGTGACACTCATATTCACATCAATTGAATCAGCGCAAGCATTCAATTCCATATCAATTATACCAAACACTCCTCCATCCTTTTCCCCCTCATTCCTAACCTCCTCTATAACCACAGATTCAACAACTTCATTCCGTTTCCGACTAAGATTACTCATTACATGATCATTATACTTCATGGAACCTTCAATTGTCTCTTGACGATCGTTTTTATTCGACATATTAACATGAGCTAAAAATCAAATGAATTCTAAAATTAGGGTTTCAAAAAAATCATAATTAAACCAAGTAGAACAAATTAAACTATTCTACTGAATCGATTGAATCCGATTTGAAATGAAAATTGCAAAGAAAATAGGATCGAATTGTGAATTTTTGAGTTTTTTCATGGTGAAAACTTAGGGAATTCTGTTAACGCTCAGTTCTCGAGTCGAAAAGGAAGAGGAAAGTAAAGGAAACGGAAAGTTTTTTTGTGTTATTGAGTCTTTTTTAAAGGAGGAAAGGGAAAGGGAAAGGGAAAGGAAATAGAGAGAAAGATTTGATAAGTAAATCTTCGTCCCACTTTTGGGAGGAAAGGGAAAGGAAACGGAATCATATATTGTGTAAAGACTAATATACCATTTTTAAAACATTTGAAATTAATAATTAAAGGGCATATATGTAATTTGACCAACTTATTTTCCTTTTCCTCTCACTCAAGAACATGATTATGATTACTTTTCTTTTCCTTTCCTCTATCTCAAGAACATAACAACTTACTAATTATGTAAAGACTAACACTTACTTTCCTTTTCCATTTCTTTTCCCTTTCCTATTCTTTTCCATTTTCCTTCCTTAAAAACTCGAGAACTGAGCGTTAGGGAGAGAGAGAGAGAGAGAGTTGTGTTTCATGTTAAGTTAACCTACACTAATTATGTTGTTATTATGTTGATACCCCTAAGCTCTATATAGGCAATTATTTAACCAAGCACAAGGTTGGAATTTAATATTTTGTCGGGTTTGAAACGAGGTTCGAGCTTAACATTATCAACTTGACTCGGCTCAATTCCATTTTTGCTAATCATATAGTAGCAAATTTGTAGTCATTACTTCACTTGTGTATTAACTTATTTAACCTATTGACTATTTAAAAATAAAATCATTCATTAAAATTGTTATAAAACTAAGACCATATGGATGGTCGTGAGGCTCGGTCACCTCACAAAAAGAGCGCGTTCCCCATTACACCTCCCTTACAAAATGGCTCGGTCACCCATCTGTAATGGATGGTGTTTGAGTGTAGTTATTAAATGATTTTTTTCACGTTTGTGTTTACGTAAGGTATGTTTTTGTGGTGACCGCGGCCGCCTTATTACACTAAGTTGGTCATAAAAAAGTTCGTAGAGAGATAAAACTGAGTTGACGCTAATATTGCAGTGATAACCACGACCATCGTGTGGTCATCATTCCGCCCGGTCTAAATCGTCTTTTTCTAAACTATATGTATTTTAATCTAGTCACTATATATTAAGATTTGAATTTAGATTTAGACAGACATATCCCATTGCATATTTGTCATAAAAAAAATATACTCCATTGTAATGAGCACAACTTTTACAGTTTTATGATCCCGTAAACTAAATAAGATTTATAATAGCTAAAATACTCAAATATCTTAAAGGACATGGACTGCGTTTTTACATGTAACTAATCTAAAAATCACAACTCTCATGATTATACAGTCAACTTCACCACTTATGCAACAAGTCGAATGATATGTGATGGCGAAATTTTGTACAAGAATAAAATATCATGAATATATATACATAATATCAAATGAAGGGAATTGTAGTATAAAAAATTAGAATATGTTTTTTTGACAGGTGACTTTTCAACTTAGGTTTCATCACCCTCCCGTAAGAGGGCCTAATAAGGCCTAGATAGAAAGAGATGGGGTTATTGTGAGTTTGTGATGGGGATTTACTCATAGAGATCTTCTAACTCTCTTTTCCAAGCACTAATTTTTATTCAACTTGTGGCAGCTATTTGCACTCGTAATTCAATGTGTCCCACTTGATTTCAATGAAGTAATAATAATATGTTACGTACTTTTTTATGTTGAGTTAATTGCGTAAGTCGTCTCTAAACTTTGGCTAAATTGCATGTTTCGTTCCAACCATTTTGAAAGTGCATACATCGTCTTTGTGAAAAACCTTTGAGGAAATTTTCGTCTTTGGTTGGGATGAAACATGAAATTTGGCACTTTCGAAACATGCAATTTTCGTCCCAACCAGGGATGAAAATTTGCTCAAAGGTTTCCCACAGAGACGATTTCTGCATTCGTAATGGTTGGGACGAAACATGCAATTTGGCCAAGGTTCAAGATTTATGCAATTAACTCTTTTATGTTCATGTGTCATTTTGACATTCATATTGATATATACTTCGTAATGAAAACAGAACCATAGCACAAGAAACTTTGAAGATAACAACACATTAGAGTGCCATCGACTATAATGTATCGGCAAATCAACTATAGATTACTGAACGGACATTCGTTGTTGCTTGCAACACGAAAACGTAAACAGGTTTCTGAGTTAAGATTAAAATAATCGGTTTAACAAAAGCTACCTGTCGTACACTCGAAACATCAGATAAAGTGAAGCAACACCATAAACAAGAATTAGCCTTTAGGTAATGTAGTAACTTGATGTGTTTCAAATAAAATGTAAGGTACTAAGGTCTGAGTTTACAACCGGCCTTACAAAACATGGTCACAATGGGTTATTAATGGGCTACTTTCTTGGGCTCACAATATAAAAAGGCCGACAACCATGTTAGGTGTGGTCTTACTCTTGAGGGCTATTGTTGGGCCTTCTATAATTGGGCTTCAGATTTTCTTTTGACCTTAAAACTGCGGCCTTAATTTTCATTGGAGCGAACCACTAAGGTTTAAATTGACGGGAAATCCTGACTTCATACGCCACTTTTGGATATCGGCTGACACTTCTCTAGTTAGCTCTATCGATCACCTGGTTTAGAGCAAGTAAGCGAAGCACTCAGGTTTAAATTGGCATGAAACCTTGACTTCCTAGTTTATACGCCATTTTTAGATGTTGACTGACACTTCTCGAAAGACCTGATTTCAGGCAATAACACTTGTTCCAATTATGTTTATAAAAAAGATTGGGACTAAACCATGACGTGCTTCTTCGATGGCATCATTTACCAGTTAACTAAACATTTACGATTAGCATACCATTTCCCTCATATTTTTTCTTCTATTCAAACTTTTTTTTTTTTTTTTTATTTCATTACTGGAATTTTGTATTAAAGACTTTTGAAAGCCAAACAAATACTAATGATGATTATTTTGGTTACATATGCAAGATTCGGAATGAAAATAGCATATCTTTTTTCATTTGATTAAAATGGATGATATATATAAATAATTTTCATATATAAATAACATCTATAGCTATTCGTAATAAAAAAATAGGAACAAAATGACGATAGAATAGGAAAAAGACAGGCATAAAATAAGGTGGCGGTGGCATGTGTTGAAAGACGTGCCATTTATGATTACTTACACATGATCGGGAAAATATATATATGGTCAGTGTGTGCGGCGGGCTTATGAGGGGCTTATGGGGCTTGGGCTTTTAAAATAAGTCGAACATAAAATAAGTCTCGTTTGTCATGCGAACTTATAAAATCATAAGCCCTAAAAGAACTTAAAACTTTAGCCCATAAAGGGTTAAAACTTTGTACAGGCTTATGAACCATAAATTACATATTTACCCACAAAATATCTAACATATACCATAAAACTCATTTAATTATATCATTTTTAGTAATTTTGCAATAATAAGCCCAAGCCCCAGCCTATTTGCCAAACAAGTCAACAAAATACAAATTTCAACTTCGGCTTATAATAAAAGCCCCAGCCCCAGCTCCAGCTCCAGCCCAAACCCATTGCGCCAAACATACCCTATTACTAGACATATATCATTCTTTTTTATTTCTGTCAAGATATAAAAGTGTGACTCGAGTTTTTAATTCAGTAAAATTGATTATATTAAGTTAAACTAGCTTTCCCAAGTCTACCAAGTACGGAGTAATATTTAACTACACAACCAAAAAAGTATAAGAGTCGAAAATAAGTTACTCTACTCATATATTTTACATCAAATATATAAATAAATAGTTAAAAATCAAAATTGGACATTTATTTTAGAGGCGTCTTAGAGCACATAAAGTTCTACATTAAAAATCCTCACTTTCGTGGCGTGTCGGAGTATTTTTTGTGTAAACTTTAATGATGTAGCAAATTTCTTTATTTTAAGACGACGGTAGCAATATATATTAACAGTGCAAACGACACCCCTTGAACTGTGCGAAGGCGTACGAGGATTATCCGGTACTTTTAATTTTTTTATGGTTCTTTTTATATAACAAACTTTATTTATAAGATATTTAACAAATATCAAACAATTTTTTCTTACAAGAAATATATGGTTGAAATGGTCTTTATATTGCGAACAAAATGAGCAATGTTGATATGCTTTTGACTTACATACACTTTTACAACAAAATGTTAAAGTTAAATTTTTAAAATTTGTTCAAAAAATGTTTCAAAACCTACCCTTGAAACTTTCCAACAATTTAATAAGAAAAAAGTACTAAAAATGGACAAATTTTTTTTGAGTTATTCGTCATGGTCATTTTTTAAGACAATTCTCAAAATGGTCATACTCAACTACTTAACTCCGCAATTTCACCCATTGCTCGACACGTGTTGGACACGTGTCAAATTTTGAGTGGAGTTGGATACTTGTCGAGTATTGATTGGAGTTATGGAGTTGAGTAGTTGCGGAGTTGGAGACTTGTCGAGTATTGAGTGGAGTTGCGGAGTTGGACACGTGCCAAATTTTGGGTGGAGTTGCGGAGTTAAGTAGTTGAGTATGACCATTGTGAGAATTGGCTTAAAAATGATTATGATGGGGACTTCAAAAAAGATTTTGTCCCATTTTGATACTTTTGTCATTTAAAAATTATTCTAAGCTATATAAATGTAAATTTAATAGAAAATTTCAAAAGACACCCCTAAAATATGTAACAAATTATAAAAACTACCACAAACTTGTTCTTTTTGCGTTTTTTATATAACAAACTTATTTATCAAATATCAAACAAATATTCAACAAGTCTCTTATAAAAACATATATCAATAAAAGGTCTTGAAAATTCAAATATAATTAGTCCGATATTGCAATGTTTTTTTTTTTTACTTACTTACAATTTTATAAAAAAATATAGTGATTAGAATTTTTTAAATCAATTTCTTATTTTATGGTAATACGTCAAAATTTAGCAATTTTGTAATAACAATGATTTTTAAACTTCAAATAAAATGAAGCCAATATTATAATGCTTTTAACTTACATTTAATACAAATTTAAGATTAAAATTTAAAATTAGCTTCTTACTTTTCCGTAATAACTCAAGATAATTACAAATATTTGAACGATTTAGACACGAGACCAATTATAATTATTAATATGTAAGCTACTTCAATTGAATTTCAATGATTTCTATAATTATGTTTGGTTAATAATAAATTAATTAATTACACTATTATATGATTTACTTGTATGAAAACAGGTTGGGGGTTAAGAGCCCAGAGCAGGGTGAAGATAATAAATAGCAAAAGTACTAATACAGGTTACCGGATATCAATTGAAATCATGTTATCCCTTTTCAAAGTATACTAATTGATCATAATGCTTGGGTATCACGAATATCTGCTTGGGATAAGACTAAATGTATTTTGTTGAATTAGACACAAATCAATAACCTTGCGCATCAAAGTGTTTATGTTTTTATGTGTCCTTTCATGCATAATCTGATTTTCTATTTATAGGAAAATACTCATAGCTAGTCAAATGAAATTACGACGATTAATTGGCCTATTAATCGCCTCATAATTATCCCCATTTTAGATAATAGTTGTTACATGACCAATTAAATGTGGTCATTAAGCAGTTATAACTGCCACTTGAATAGGTCAAAGCCTGTTACAAGTTGATTTCAGCACCACTAGCAGTAGTAACTCTCTCTGACAGTACTAACATTAGTACTAGTAGTATTATCTCTGCCTAGTAGTACTAAGTGTCACTACTAACATCAATACTACCAGTATTAACTCTGCCTAACAGCACTAACATTGAGAACTTTACCACTATTGAGTCAGGGTGTTCAGAAACCTTAGGAGTGTACACTCCGTACCTCCTGACCTATTATCAGATGTGAAGTAATCCCACATGTGGACTAAATTTTCCAACAAAACGCATAATATAAAATTATATAGATACATATAGGAGTATTTCTTTTTTTGCAAATAGTAAAGTACTTTAATGATTTTATGTGATTATATCATAAAAGTTTTATTAAACAATATACCGATGTAACACGCGAGTATTTTCACACTCGATGTTTTGATTTTTATTTTTTTCGACTTTGCAGCTTGACTTTACTCAATTTTTTGACACACCTAATCGGTTATATTCAATATCATATGGAGTAGAAGTTTATTAGTAGTTGTATGTAAAATTGTAAATGTATTTTTTGTAAAATGCTTTCATCTTCATGTGGTTATAATTGATAAAATTCTGACCAAACGTATAAATTTACCGATTAAAAGTGCTCAAGGAAACAAGACAACAAATGTGTCAACTATGATCAAGTATATATGCGACTATTTTTCTTTCAAAACTTTAAATGCATTTGTTAATTTCAAAGTCATAATACACAAGTTGTAAATAGTTGACGATCATTTGCAGCCAAAAAGTGTTGAAATAAAACAAATGGAGTTTAGACTAACTAGTATTACTCGTATAGTAGTAAACTCACTTAGATTAAGCCCAAGTTTTTGACTCAAATTCTTTTGAGCACTGATATATTAATCTCTTGAATTTTACTTTCACATTGTACTAGTAGTAGTTGTTTAATTAGATGACGTTATTTAATTTCAGATGACAAGAGTTTGACCAAATGTTCTTAAACTCGGCCGGTACACAAGGACGGATCTACATAGATGTCAGGAGTGGTACGAGCCACACTCGATTTTGTGTCTCAAAATATATTTATTTTCAAAAAAATCGTTCTTTTGAATAACGTGCATCTATCACCTTAAAAAAAAAAGGTTTTTGGTATTCCCTTGAATGAGTAAAAGTATTATAAATTCAACGCTATTCTAATTAATTTTGTTATGTGTAGCGCACTTTTAAAAATACAAGTAGTACATCACATTTATACAATGTGTCTTGTGGAATTATGGATAAGATTAAGGGTCAATGCTAATATTAAAATTACACTAACATATCATTACTTTTTTTTGATCTATTTCTTAATTGTGTCCACGTTTTTTTTTTCATATGATATGTATACATTGTCTTTCTTTTTCTTTTTCTTGGAAGGCTTTCATTTAAAAGTATGAATACTAGCATGATGCATTGGCTTTTCTATCGCATAAACATGCATTGGTCTTGTTTCGACTTGATGGTACGCATGGATCGCATGAAGACATATGAACTTTGTATGATGTGACTTAGAACCACCGAGAAAGGACATTTTCATGGAAGAAACTAGTGGCACTAATTTTGTGATATGTCGAGTAAATTTTAATTTTTCTAGCTTGCCGTTCAAGATTAAAAATAGTAGTAATAAATCATACTCCGTGTGTTCTTAACCACATTTTTTGACATTGGATCATGTCTAACATGTGAATAGATAACCAAAGTAGCAGGTTAAGTAGAACAATTCTTAACTTGATTTATGAAGCTTAACAATTTATTTTTGTCAGATTTCATATATATCTTCCAGTTTTAATTTAATTTTGGTACACATTATTTGGTACACATAATTAATGAAACAAAAATGATAAACTTAATTAAAAATCTAATTAAACAAAGTGGGTCAACTGTGAATAGAGATAAAGATGGCCGTACAATTGCGTCATGGTTACTCATGCTTTAGAACTCGTCAACCATTCGCAAAATTAAAAAATTTCAGTAATATTTTACAAAACGAAATTTGATCGATGATATGTTACATTAATATATTATAATTATAACCGTACTCAGTTTGCACATCAGACTTATAAAATTGAAAAACTAATTAATATGTATAAAAAAAGTGTCATAAAGGTGACAATCAAAAAAGGTATCATCTGGACAGGTTTGAATTAAATTGAACGATTAACTTTAAACGTAAGCGAAAGGGTATCCCATAATTTGTATAATATATTTTTGATCATCGTATTTATTTATCGTACAAGTTTTTACACAAAGCCTCCGTTTGTTTAGCTACGGCGCACTGTTTACTTGTCATTTATCGCGACGTACAGTCTTGCTAGTAAAATATGTACGCGTAGGTTGATCATTTGTAATATTGAGTATTAGTTAGTAGATCAAAATTGAATTGAAGTAGATGCATGCATATATATCATGTGTGATGATAAGTTAATGACGTGGACCTTACTCATGTGTAAAAGCTGTTAACCATTTTTTTTTGACTTGGAGAGCTAGATTAATCAAGTAAAACAGCTCATGTTGCACTTGTGCTTAATTGGGCACCATAATTAAGCTTAATTTATTTTATTCAACTTAATTACTAGCTACATAAGATAGATTTCACAAATGTTACCACATTCTGTAACACCAGTATATATTTGTTGTTTAAAGCAATGTTTTGAAAACCAGGTTTTTAATTGATCCGATGGAGTTATCGGTTCAACCGGTTCGAGGATCAATCCGGTTTTTTATTTAAAAAATTATTTTTTTCAACCGGGTTAACTGGTTTGACCCCTCTGGTCAACCCAGTTCGACCACCTGCATGGACGAAGCTTATATATAGCAAGAAGGGGTTGTGCCCCCCAAATCTAGGACCACTAAGCTTTATTTTTTTTGTAGTTTTGTGTTTTATTTCTAAAACAATTAGTATACATGTAAAATATTTATAGGTTTGGCCCCCTCAAAATTATTATGACTACATTTCGGCCTCTCCAATAGGATTGCTCAAGCTCCGTCCATGACCACCGGATCAACCCGGTTTTCTATAAAAAAATAAAATAAGAAAAACCAAACCCTGCCGGGTTTCGAGAATCGGAATGATCCGGGTCACTTAAAACCCGGTGAGTCTAACCTGCTAACCCGTTTTTAAAAGCCAGTGTTTTTTTAACCCGTTTTTTGGCTAGAACCGGTTCAACCGGTTAATCCGAATCAACCCGGGTTTCAAAACATTGGTTTAAATTGAATTTAGGTACATCGTAGCAAATAACCTAAGGATTAGTATCTACATATAATCCGGAAAAGCTATAGCAAATCTAGGATAACAGTTGTTATATTTTGAAAATTCTAAAATAATGTTCATATCCAAGCCTAACGCGTATATAAATTCTTAAATATTAGATAATGTATAAAAAGCTAACCATGGTCAAGTTAAGATAAGACACTTGTAAAATGAAAAGAGCTATATAAAGGCTGAGTGTCAGACATATCTTTCATCACCTCCATTATATTTCTCTTCTTCATAGTTTTTGGTTAATAGTAAGTATGCATGTTCTTTATTTGTTTTTTTACGTCACAAATGTTTCTAACGAGACTTAAACGCACAACTTTTTTTATTACATATAGATAAGAAACAATGTCGGAGAATAACGGAGAATTTAGTTTTCCAAAGACACCAACGAAAGGACGAAACGGACTACCAAAGATTCAAACATCGCATGGGAAGAAGAAGGCAGAAGAGCAAGATATATGTCATGACGACAGTGTGCCAACAGTGAAGGCTCAGACGATAGATGAGCTGCATTCGTTGCAGAAGAAAAGATCTGTTCCTAATACTCCTATCAAAGCAGCAAAAGGAGATACTCCTACTTTTACTTCTTCTCTTTCTGAAGAAGAACGTCAAAAGCAACAGCTCCAATCCATTAGGTAATTGTCAAATAATTATCGACCGACAAAAACACACAGTTTTAAAAACTTTTGTAAAAAGACAATTTTACCGTTGACCAATTATTTAAAGCTTTCTTCATATATACTCGTAATATTAATTTCAAGTTAGTGTAATATGGTAAACCAGATCAAACTAGCTAGCTTGTAGTATATATATTTACTTTTATCTAGCTAGCTAACTAGGTTCGTGTAATATATTAAATTTTTGTGAACACGTTCATTTCAAGAAAATCAGGATATTTGAAAATATTAACTAGGTGTTGGGTGTTGGTATGACTAAAAATGAATATGTGTTGTCGTTGAAGTGCCTCGTTGGCATCATTGACGAGGGAATCGGGGCCGAAGGTGGTGAAGGGAGATCCAGACCGGAAAAGTGAAACTCCGAGAGCGCAAGTGACTCACCAACACCGTCACGTGCATGCTCCTACACTCAGTACCAGTGACAGTTCCCTCAAGTTCACTCATATCCTCTATAACCTATCCCCTGCTGGTAAATAATTATTAACTCGTGTAGATAACATATAGATGAAAAAAAGTACTACTAGCTAGTTATTGTTTAGTTAATCCTGATGTACGTATGGTTATACAGAACTTTATGAGCAAGCCATAAAGTATGAGAAAGGATCGTTTATTACGTCTAGTGGTGCTTTGGCCACATTATCTGGTGCCAAGACAGGGCGATCACCAAGGGACAAACGTGTTGTTAGAGACGAGACAACCGAAGATGAGCTTTGGTGGGGAAAGTAAGTTGTTCCAATCCTTGTTTGGCCGGCCGGGTTATACATTTTTATTGTTTGTGTTTCAAGTGGTTGATGATGCTCAATATTGAATGTTAATGTAATCAATAAAACCAACCTGCAGGGGGTCTCCCAATATTGAGATGGATGAACATACATTCTTGGTCAACAGAGAACGAGCTGTGGATTACTTGTGCTCCCTTGATAAGGTCTCCTTTTAATCTAGTACTCTGAATAGTTTACATCAGGACTACTTGGTTGCATTTCATATATGATTTTCTGCTAGTCCTTTTGCCGTAAAAATAGTGTCTTTTTGTAAGATAAAATGGGTCCAAGCGGTACGGTTATTTCAAATATATATTTAGATAGCTTCGAATTTGTGAGATCATAAGTAATTTGTTACATCCAATCCCCAAGATGGACAAACGTGTAGAGTAGATGGGTGTGTAAAAGTTTGTCGTTAAGAAAAAAACCTGTCTCTATATGCATCTGTGTTAAGATATTAGGCCGATAGAATGTGCCATACGGATCATATCTACTAGTAATTGACGATTTTGATTCAGGAAAATCATGCATTTTACTCTCCACTTATCATGGTCACAATCGTTTGAATGAATAAATGAGTTTCAATCTCTCAGTGTTACTGTAGTATTTATAGATAATAGTAAATCTGTACAAAAAAGGAACGTGACATGGACTTTGATTCATTCAGCAAATCCATGGACCCACGGAAAAACTAGGCATTCATCTACTGGATAAGTTGTCAATTTACAGATAATATGTTTGTTTCAACCTTAGGTCATCGTCATGTGCTGCACAACCATTTCCGGATATTTTTATAGTTCTTGTCTGGGTTGCACGAAACACTAACATTTGACATATAACTAGACAAGCACATTTTAAGGCATAAAAAGATCTCCTTTTGTGAGATACTAATACACTGAAAATAAGATGTTGTGTTTGAATAAATTGGATTGTTTATAAACTACTCGTATAGATTAGTTTGACTCCATTGGTGTCACTTGATTATAGACCAATATTTAATCGATGAATCAGTCACATTGCTTAGCTATGTCCGTTGACATTTGATCTCGTGCAACATCTGTTATACTTCATCAGAGGTTCAGTCACTTGATACTTTCTTGACGGTTGACATTACCAAATTATATAAACGATATTTACATTTTAAAATATTATAAGTATTGGTGATATTCAAGCTTGTCAGCTGATTTGATTGTAAGAAATTAATGTTTTAATGAACTGATTAACTGATGAATTCGTCTCTCACTCTTGCTATTCTTGTTGACAATAAAAATCCTCAATTTAAGAAACAATTCTATTCTGGAGTCGATAGAAATAAATTTCTGATAATATGTATATCTGCCTCTCAGGTTTACGTGAACGATCAGTTTCTCAACTGGGACCCAGTTCATCGTATCAAAGTCCGTATTGTATCAGCTAGAGCCTATCATTCATTGTTCATGCATAACATGTAAGGACTCCAAAAATATAATGCTAGCTTTTACAAAAGATAATTACTAACCATGTAATGTAATTTCAGGTGCATCCGGACCCACTGCTGAAGAGCTTGAGGATTTCGGTACTCAGACTTTACAATATACAATGCTGGAATGTTCCCTGCAACCGTTACACTCATTATATGACATCCTCAACAAGCGTAGATCTCAACCTGGGTAGGAGGAAATGGTCATCCTTGAACCCAATATCGCCGGTGAAATGAAGAAAGGCCTTTTGGTGTTATGCATTATCTCATGCCTAAACGCCAAATACTCTCTTCACTCCGGTTGCAATATGGGGAAAGATGGTGACGTGGCACTCTTCTTTGGATTATCAGGTATAACTTGGAGGTGACAAAACAAGCGGGATGGGTAATGGGTCAAAACAGGTCTGGGTCTAAACCAGTCATTTTTAAACGGGTCGATGTTTTGGGTCAAACCCACTACTTTTTACCCGTTTAGTATTATCACTTGTTACTTTTATGTTAGCTGAATGACATTTTCAAGGCCACTTTTACCCTTCGATCAACTGACGGTTTGGTTTTATAATACGTGTACACCTAGGTACTGGAAAGACCACACTGTCTACAGATCACAACAGATATCTAATTGGAGATGACGAGCATTGTTGGAGTGAGAATGGTGTGTCTAATATCGAAGGTGGTTGCTATGCAAAGTGTATTGATCTGTCAAGGGAGAAGGAGCCTGATATCTTCAATGCCATCAAGTTCGGGACAGTGATGGAAAATGTAGTGTTTGATGAGCATACCCGAGAGGTCGATTATTCGGACAAATCCGTAACAGGTAAGCTGAAGTAATTAATCCATTTAGTAGAAGTTTTAAACATTTTTGAAACTTTTGTACTGATAATTGGAGTAAACTTTAGAGAACACTCGGGCTGCATATCCTATAGAATACATACCGAATGCTAAGATACCATGTGTCGGGCCTCATCCAAAGAATGTCATCTTATTGGCTTGTGATGCGTTTGGTGTGCTTCCGCCTGTGAGCAAGCTAAACTTAGCTCAAACTATGTACCATTTCATCAGTGGCTACACTGCTCTCGTGGCTGGAACAGAAGATGGGATAAAAGAACCACAAGCAACATTTTCAGCATGTTTTGGTGCAGCGTTTATTATGCTTCACCCGACAAAGTATGCAGCCATGTTAGCTGAAAAGATGCAAAAGCACGGTGCAACCGGATGGCTTGTTAACACTGGCTGGTCAGGTGGAAGGTAAGGAGCAAACGTCTACTAGATTGTATTAATTTCTTTTCCAATACTCATTTCTAATGGAGTATATTATTATTATATACAGTTATGGATCAGGTAAGCGAATAAAGTTGGCATACACACGGAAAATCATTGATGCTATCCACTCAGGGAGCCTTTTGGAAGCCGAATACACAAAGACTGAGATATTTGGACTTGAAATCCCAACTGCAATTGAAGGCGTGCCATCAGAGATTCTTGATCCAGCAAACTCCGTAAGTGTCATACATTATATATTTGCGTAACTATATCTAGACTTGATAGTGACATCATTTCAAATTTCATGTGCAGTGGGCGGACAAGGGGGCTCACAAGGAGACGCTGACGAAGTTGGGAGGGTTGTTCAAGAAGAATTTTGAGGTGTTTTTGGACTACAAGATTGGAACAGATAACAACCTGACTGATGAAATCCTGGCCGCTGGTCCCAACTTTTAATCTCTCTCGGAAGAAGTAATAAGATATATGCAATAAAATAAGGTAATTCGTTTTTCTTTATGGATGAAATCCCCAAATCCGAAGCGGTGTAGTAGATTGAACATCGCTTTGGATTTGAGAAATTTATCCATAGATAGAAAAGAATGTAAGCCTAGATAAAGTGCTGAGTAAGTTCGTTTCATATGACTTCCAAGAGGAGGGGTTTATTGTGTTTCCATGATGTATTATTACGCGAATCCAACATTGTATTTCCTAGCTTGTATTCATGTAATGATTGCTGTTTTTCTACAAAATATACTTGCTATTCTTTCAAATTTGTCTGTACAACAAGTATTTGTAAAGTTATTCAGATTGTAAGACAGATAATACCCGTAAAGGAAAAAAAAATGCTAAAAATGTATTACAGCCCCGTAAGCTAATACTTATAATGAAATTAGCTTTAAGCCTATAACCAACTTGGTTCAATCCACGCATGAGGATACAGATGGTGTTTAGTTCCAAAAAAATCCCCTAAATTTTCTTCTATGTCTCTGTCGTTGAATGTGTGATACCTATTTGTTTCAAGTGAATAAAACACGAGCGTTCCTTTCCCTGAACGCAGTCACAACAACAACAACAACAAAAAACCCAATACCGCCGGGGCAGGGTATGGGGGAGGTAGAATGTAGACAGATCCTACCCCTACCCCAAGGATAAACCCGGGAGTAAGGAGACTGCTTCCAATGAGACCTCCGGCTTGTGCACGTGTGCGGGTGAGAAAGAAGAGAAGAGAGAGCAAAAGGGAGCGAAAGGACAGCAAGCAAAAGCAGGCGAAAAGCATACATAAGGGAGCAAAACAAAGGAAGGCAAAGGCAAGAAAACCTAACGAAGCAAAACAAAGGAAGGCAGAACAACCCACGGAACCTAAAGCAAGGGCAAAAAGGCAACCTAAGGGGGCAACAAAGAGCAAGGCAAAAACACGCAAGGGGCCTAGGCTAAGGCAAAGACAAAACAAGGCACCAAGGCAAGGCAGCAGAGAACGCCTAAAAAGCCTAACACCTAACTACCCGCAAATCCTAATTCTATCTCTCCACGCATTCTTATCTGAGGTCATGTCCTCGGACAAGAGCAGCTCCTTCATGTCGAGCTTAAGTCTATCCTCCCACCTGAGATTGGGTCTACCCCTCCTATCTGAGGTCATTCCCTGAACGCAGTCGCGGAAAGTAAATTTTGTTCTCCTTTTCCGGTGTTTTAGC
Organism: Chrysanthemum lavandulifolium; assembly: GCA_022545495.1. NCBI lineage: Eukaryota > Viridiplantae > Streptophyta > Magnoliopsida > Asterales > Asteraceae > Chrysanthemum > Chrysanthemum lavandulifolium. The sequence continues at coordinate 532,419 of CM040242.1, read as the reverse complement.
TTTAATACATAGACATGTTTGACCACAAATGTAAATCATGTGCCTTCCCAATCCATCTATTTTCTACCTCACTTTTCTGTAGAATCATTCAACTTGAATACCTCAATGGATTCTCCAAACTCGATTCTCCAAACTCGCCACGATAACTAGTAACAAATGTTCATCTCATTCCACTAAGAAATATTGTGATGAAGATCCGCAGCAACTTATTGGGGCACTAGCTAAAATTGTAGCTGAAGATAAATTTCGACGTCGCCCTAATCTAGAATAATAAACTCGTCCATCATCTAACAAGACATAAAGACATCCACCATGAAATATTGGATAATGAAGAGATTTTGGACCATAGCAGCCACAAGAATTTTACGCCAACGTGCAGGTTGCTGAGCTACATAGTGGACGTAACCTTCCCATATAGTGTTCCCAGTACGACGATATCCAACAACCATACAATCGGGAAGTAGGTGGCGCAGAGAAACACAAGGTTTCTAAACAAGGAACTTGTCGAAGCTCATGGATAACTTGTGGAAACTCATGGCCAACTTGTGGAATTAGCTCACGGAAAACTTGTGGAAGCTCATGTATAACACTTGTGAAAGGGTTATAGAACACCAGGGGCCATATATTTTCCATTAGCAACCAACCATACCTTGAACAATGAATTTTCACATCACCGATAAGTCCTGGAGGTGTTTTTATGAAGTAATTCTCACCAAAAATTGGATCCGTAAAGTTATAATTTCTCGATGTTTGTCTAACACCAAAAACCATGGGGAATCTAATGAATTTTTCTCCAATCTCATTTTGTTAATAAATCGAATCATCAGTGCTGCTAATTGACAACTCTTGCATGTAGTACGAAAGTTGAGGTAGTCAACACCAACACGAAATCCATGATCGTTTCCAAAACATTCGACGAACGAATGCTAAGAAGGTATGATTCAGTATTCTCTCAATGTCGTTCATTCCTCGTGCTAGTGCTACTATTATCAATACTACAAGCATTTCCTACCACGGTGATCTCATCTTTCTTGCCCTCTTCTTGTATCCTAGACAACAAATGATTTATAAGAAAATGCATGTATAATAAGTAATTAAATGAAACACATATGAATATATGATAATTAAAAGCGGATAATTAAAAGGGTTATAGAAGATATGGAGACAGTTTTATCTTTGATATGGTAAGAGTACATTACTTTGCCCATTTCGCCAAGAATGTGTATATAACCTCCGAACTCCGAGGCAATTTCAGGCATGTAAAATACTGAATGATCATATGATAAATCAAGAAAAAATATAGCGTCTTTGAGATCTTCCATTTCTTCCCATATCATACTAGTCTTTACCAGCTTAAACAAATAAACTGCAAGTGACTTCTTTGCTACCTTATCAAAACCCAATAAAATGTAAAACAATTCTGAAGCGGATCCAATCAAATGAGGAGTCAATGAGGAACAATAACCATGGAATGAAGAATCAGGAGTTTCACATATGGCAATAGCTTTATCACAACTCTATCCTTAACCGCAAGTTTTAATTTTATGACAAAATTATTCGCCCCCGTAATTCAAGGCATATACTTTACCATCACAAGAAGTTAGTGAAGAAAGGACACAATAAGCATCACCCGTTATGCTTTTTAGCTGTTTAGCATATGAGATTTTTGTCCATCTTAAACTCTTTAATTTACCATCTCTTTTACCATCTAGGCGACATAAAAGAATGGTAGGTTTATCGTATCTCGTTAACAAGAGAACTGAATTAGGATCATCAGGTGCAGATGTCAAACAACATTGCCCTAAAGATTTATAATTTCCATCTTCTAAAATCAATGGGGGAAGACTTATGATCTTGGAAGTCAATGGGTTCCAGATAGACCACATACAACGTTTTGGAAAGTTGGAGAGAACCACCCAATCATGAAAACACCCTTCAAATCGTCTACTATGCAACTCAGGGATTCGACAAGGATATTGAGTCAACGGGTAGTGTATGGTGTATAAAAGCTGCTCGCCTTCTTCAGCTTCCAACACGTGAGCAACCAAGCATGGATATTTTGTAGGTGGGGGAGGTAACCGCCGATCACCGCATGAAATCAACTCCATCTGATTAAGATGTTCATAACAATATTTCAAACTTCCATTCAATGGTTAATACATGAAGGAAAATTTTGATTAGGAAATTGGGACCAAAACAAAATTCTTGCAAACCAAAATTAACCTTAGAGATTTTTCTAAAATGTAGGAACTCAAAGATTCATAGAACTCAGCAAAGGACAACCCCTAAGCAAGGTCATTATACTACATTCCTGTTCATAGACATTATACAGTGCCGTCCTTGAGGGTAGGTGAAGTGGGCACGCCCAGGGCCTCTAAATTTTAAGGTCTCAAAATTTACCCCAGATGTTATCATTATAAAGATAGACTCCTAGTCGTGTTGAAAAACGCTATATGATAAAATGAAAAATAATTGAATTCTATATCTCTATTAAATGGGTCGCTAGTTAAAAAATATACATGCGATAAGCTATTAGATGTTCAAATAATTTTAGAGTCATGGCATGACTTCTTTTTTATAACACTAACAATATCTCATATTCTCATTTGATTATCTCATTATCTCTTTCTACTGTTACTCAATGGTTCCTTTTATTTTGATTCTGTGAACTAAGCAAAATTGAAAATCATCTAACATAAAGTATTACAAGTTACAATAAGTATCAAAGTTGTGATTTCTGGATTAACTTTCTTTATCGTTAAGAGCAATTTTAGTTGCTAGTTATTTTTCATAAAATGTATATTGTTTATTTCGAAGCAATTGAATTAAAGAATGTCAAAAGTATGTCACTTTTAATGTAGCTAGTTTGTATTGCATATAATGTACATTGTTTACAAAGGGTAAAACTTATATTAATTTTGAAGCAATTGAATTAAAGAACATTCCAAAGCTACACCCGATATCGGCTATAACTATACAATATCTCAGTCATTCTAACTAATTCTGGTACATCAAGAAATCACATCTACACAACATTACAAAGAAAAGCAGTAGATCCACACAAGAATTCACCCATAATGCACCAAGACGATAGCTCCATAACTACATTCCCAACCCACCTTTCACCCATAGTAACCAAGGGGAAAGATGGAAAGGCATCATTATGTAAGCTACATCACCCATAACCTCTCCAATCAAGGGCTATACAAATTACCTACATTTCCATCTTAGAGAAGACTAAGACATCAGTAACTCGGAATACACACCTTGATTGAGTACCAACCTCACCTCTTGTAACAGTGTATAGCTTGGACCAAATAGGTTCATCTTTCACTCCTCACTATTCCAAGCAACATACACTGCCCACCAAACTCACTTACTCTTCTTAAATGAAAACCTACTTTATGAAGCTCTTTAGTAACTCAAAATGCCATTTAGATTCTCGGTACCTAACAAAGGCCAACTTAGAAATCCAACTAGTACACACAGTAATAAGCTACAAGAGACCAAATTACAAGGCCATCATCAGTTAAACTTCTTATTCGACGCTAATTTTTAGTGACTCACTTATAGTTTCGATGAGGGCTTCCAAATTCTCTATGACGGGCCTAATGCTATACAATCGTATTATAAACAAACCTTCTAAAGAATGTTTTTTGACAACTTAAATTATGAAGTGCAAAAAAGATGACCTATTTAAAATTTTAGGGTAATATTATAAGATCATGAAAGGATATTGAATTATTAAACAATAATCAAGATCGTGATAAAAGTATTTATAAGGGTTGCATGATAATCATAATCATGTTCCTAAAATCCCCATGCATAATAAGAAGAACTAAGGTTTAAGAAAGAACTCATACCTCAAACCTACGATCGATCGAACAAGTAGTTCGTATTTATCAATCAAACTAAAATCTAATTTATAGGAAATTGTATATTTATTTAATTACGAGATTAATCTTTGGTATATTTCCTCTCACAAAACTTTTGGTTACCAGCATACAACCCCTTCAAGTTTCCAAACTTTTAAATTTTAGAGTTAACTACATTTTTGGTCCTTGTGGTTTGTTATGTATTTCATTTTTGGTCCATTTTTTCAAAAAGTTTCGAATTCAGTCCGAAAGTGATACTTTCGTTTCAGGTTTGGTCCAATTTTACTAACACCGTCAGTTTGACTAGTTTGACCATTAGTTAAAAGGGATATTTCATCTCTTCTTTTTATTATATTAAAAATAACCAAGTGGACCTGCAAACCCACACTCTTCTTTTCTTACACACCCTATTTCATTTCTCTCATTTTCTTTTCAAATACACAATAAATACACAGATTTTTCTCTCAAATCTATTTCTACCAACCACCACCATCTCTGGTAGCCACCACCACCCTACTGCTCTAATACCCACCAAACAACACCACCACCTTACTGCTCTTAACACCCACCAAAAACCACCACCACCCTACTGCTCTAACACCCACCAAACACCACCAATACATTGGACTATTTCTAAAAATAGTTTACGACTCATACGAAAGCGACACCTAAAATTTGTGTCCATATATTTTGGGTTATCAACAAAATAGTCAACCATTAAACGTGCTTCAGCAATATCACGTTCACCTAGGATGTATCTACGGCGGTGTGAACTTTCGGCTTCTTGTTGTTGCAACAATTGCTCATACTCATATTGTTGCAGTATCATCTCCAGCTCGATAAGTCAAAAAGATCACTTTCACCGAATAAGATGCATTACTCATGTTTATTGGTTATTAAGATGTAGTGTGTTGATAGAAAAGTTGTGGAAAATTTGTTATAATGTGTTAGTATTTATAGTCTAAATTTTAGGTTTATTAAAAGAAAAGAAAATCAAAGTTTAGACGTTATATAACATTCACTGACAAAAAGCTTCCTTTTTACCTTCGTCATTTGCACGACGAAGCAAGGGACGGTGAGAAGTGGCGAGGGCACTTGGTGTGGCGGCGAAGGGATGGCGAGAAGTGGCGAAGGCCACGTAAGAGTGGCAAAGGGTTTCTCGTCACCAGGGCCAGATTTGAGGGTGTGCGGGATGCTCAAACACACAGGGTCTTCAACTTTACAGGGGCACCATGATTATGGACACCTGCGAACATTTAATTCGAGTCTAGTCAAAATTTGACACATGTTTATCCTTAGAAGTGAGATAATTTGGCTCGTAAACAAAGTAAGATGAAAACCCATTTGTTATTAAGTGATTTTCAAAAGTAAGTACATACAGGGGTTTATGAGTCTCTTACAACGAAGAAGACAACTTTCCATTATGTGCACTTTAAACCCTTTGGTGGATGGCTATTTGATACTTTGGTCTTAATATTTTGATTTTATTTCCAAACTAGTGTGTAAAGCGTTTACAAAGTTGACACTTACACCCCAAGTTTGATAAAGACATAAAGTCTCGTACGTTTTGAATTAAAAGCGAAACAATCTTATATTCTTACCTATTCACGAAAAAATATCATTTGTGATCCAATAATAATATTGATGTGATATGTTTTGACGGTTTGTTTTGTTTGTGTGGTGTTTTAAAAATTTAACTAAAACAATCTTTACTCCATTTATAAATTTTACATGTATCCGAAATTATTTCATTTTCAAGAAAGGAACTATTATAATGGTGGCACATGGGCCTTCATAAAACGATGGGACATGGGTGCCCGGGAACCCTGGATTTTTCGATGTAGTGTTAATTTTCGTCTAAATGCATCTTAAATACTTATAGCTCTTATTTTGCAAAGTTTTGCATATTTGGTGATTTTACATCTATCTATACATTCTATTATAATGGTCATAAGTCATTCATAGCGTCTTTACACATGCCAGTTATTGTCTAATAAGTTTTGAAAGACGGTTCAATAAAATTAGTGTCATAAATTTGACATCAGCTATTGTTTCTAAGCTTATATATTGTTTATTTTTTAGCCTTATGACATTTTTAGTTTTTTGCGCTTCTTAGTGTTTTCAAGCTCAAGGGCCATGCTGTATAAATACTGGATTTATGATGTTATAGGGTGATCGAAGTAACTATACTAGCTTCCATATGATTTTTCTAATACGGTAGTTTTTATTCCATTCTTTGTATTAGTTAGAACTTGAGGCAAAAAAAATGAATAAAAAAAAATCGCTGGTACCACACATGTTTAAAATACCTAGATCCGCCATTGGTAATACTCAGGGGTCGATAAGAACAATTTTGTTTATTATTATTAAGTCTTAAGTAATACTACGTATGTATTAAAACTCTGTTTCCACAAGATATTATAATGTAACGGTTTGTCTAGAAAATTTGTATTTGTGCAAACCCACCCACGTTTGTTACGTACTACACGGGTTAAAGAAGGCCAATAACATTAAAATTAAAAGTCCATTTGTGTCAAAATAATTGCGTGCATTAGTTGTACCACTTTCCCTTATGACATAAAACTTTTAGATTTAAATAAGAATTAAATTACTACTTCTTAATTACTTGTTGTGCAAGAAAGGAGAAATTAAAAAACTTCCTAACAGACAAAGGCAAAAAACTACCTAACTGACAAAGGGCCTAAAAATGTAAAAAAACATAAGCTTCAAATTCAAAAATCCACACACACAAATACAACACAGACATGCAAACTCATCATCGTCTATAAGTTGATACTTAGTACTCATATCCGAGATCATAACAACAAAACAAAACAAAACCGGTTGATCATCTGAACCTAATACTCATAACCCATCTTAACAAAATTATCCATGACGTTGCACCGTAAGAAGAGATGCAAATTTTGCTTCCGAAAAAGTTATTATCGTCAGATTAATGATCATGTGTTAATCTGTGATAATCAGGTGAAATTTAGGGTTTCTTTTTCTTGATTTTTTAAATTTAAATATATCCATTGCATGGTTTGTGATGTTCAAAATATCTCAATATATGGTTCTTGATTAATATATTAAAAAAAAATTGTTACTTGTCATTGTCATTGTTGTTGTTAATTAACTGATATGATGCTAGTACTTAGTGTTAGAATTTTAATAAAAATATCCACCTATGAGTTAAGGATTCTTTAAATTTATGAAGTAAATTTTCATTTGGTTTTATGTTAATTGGAGGTTTAACTCTTAATGTTTCTTGATCATGATAAAATCTATTTGAAACTTTGTTACTATTTGTAAATTGTGATGATCGGTGCGTTTTCTTCTTGTTGTTAATTTAAGAATTTTCTTGAATATTTTGTTAAGAATTTTCTTGTTCTCAATGTTTCTTGATCATGATAAAATTCAAAAATCTGCATGCATGGTTCTTGACTATGATAAGTAACGGGTTAAACCCGACCAAAACCAATTAAGGGTTAAACCGAGAACCGCCAAGTAAAATCGAAACCGAACCGAGAGCTAGATTTTAGGTAGTATAAGTTTAACACGATGCAAAATTGTCCATAATAAGTAATATATGGGTATTGTCATGGTTTATGAAAGGGTGAGTTATCCACACCCTCTATATGGAGGTATCCAATCATTGGATGCATCATCATCTGTTTGTACGGTGTGCATCGCGGGTTGTCGATTTGACCAAAACTTCTTGATGTGACAATATAGGGAGGGTTTGTATAACATAGCCCTTTATGAAATTGTGTTGTAAGGTTCTTTAAGTTGATTTCGAATAAAATAGGGTAATTTGAGTGATACTATCGCTCCCTCAACTACCTTTTGCAAATGTATCTCCTCCAAATATGTTTTTTTTTTTCAATGGGTTTGTTTTAAAATAAAGGGTCATGGTAGTTGTAAACATGTAATTAGTATTCCATCGAGGTCGAAGAATTTCCCGTTATCTTAGTCGTGGACTAGGCGACAAACAACAAAATTGCCATTCAATCGTTCGTTACATCTTTTTCTACTTTAATAGTTAGATGGGACATTCTTTCTCTTTTGAACTTATCTCGCTTTCGATGAATGATATGTATGAATCTCAGTTTATTTAAATTTTTAATGAAGTGTAAGTTTGAAAGAAAAAGAAACAGCCCTAGTGATACACTATTACTATTCCAAAATAGAGGGCGGGATCTATTTACATACATACTTGAGATCACGTCCCAAGAAATAAATAGATTTTTAGATACTTACATAAATAATGTCGTTCTACACTTTACATGGGATTAAAACAACTTTAATCTTAGCTTATTGAACCTTCATGGCTAATATAGAATTTTTCAGAAGAATCTTGAGCATTCTATTAAGTGATAGATTTTTAGTTGGCCCAAACATGATCTGTGGGCTTAAGGTCCATTTGAGTTAAGTCTATGCTACTTTTGTACTCTATAATTCTAGAAAAATGTAAAAGTAATATGCTTGGCACGGTCAAATGCACACATTATAGGATTGTATTGTCATATATATTATGGGTTAACTTTTATCTTTGACAACATACTCTATCACATTTAGTGTTTAAAAGAAATTATCTTACTATCTTATAATCATTTAGACTTTTTGGAACATTTAAAGCCTTAACTCTTCAGCAATATAAGTATAAAATCTAAATGTACAACTAAATTAAACACTAAATACCTTAAAAACTTAATTTTAAACAATACAAGTATCCATGCAATGTTTACAATTCATTGATATATAATTAATATACATTCTTAAAACATTCTTTTAATGATAAATACAAGTATTAAAATATATAATACAAGTCATGCAAACTGCTAATTAATGATATTTTAAAAACCCCTTTCAACGAAAAATACAATTAAAAAGACACATTAGACAAACCAGGTAAGCAACTAAACACAAAAAGACAAACAAATAAAATAATACAAACTAATCAATTGTCACCAAACTTTTGTCATTGCAAATAGTCCATAAATGAACAAACTAATCAGTAAAGCTATTGGTTAAAAACGAACAAATGAAATAAATTATTAACCGGGGACCTTGCTGGTGTAAATAATAAGGTAAAGAAATATGTAGAATTTAAAAGTTTTGAAATATGAAAGGGTCGAACAAAATTTAACATATATACCTTATATTCACTCATCTCGTAAATATATAATCATGCCTTTAAGTTAGATTTGAGTTTGATTTATAAATCCAAACTACTTGTTCGATCGAGATTTATTTAAGATACGGCCGTACGTATGTAGTTTGAGGTAAGCCGACTCAAACGATATACTATTATATATTTATGCAGTTGTCAATTACATATTAGTTTGTTCTAACATATGATATGTGTCTATTCTCTACAAATTGCTATACTCTGTTAACTGTAGGAGAGATTTGAAGAACATGATCGTGCATGATTATACTAATAGAAATAATGCAATACATTAGTTAAGTTCAAGTTTTAGTTATTGGATTAATGTGACTGCAGCTAAAGTAGGCCAAAATAGGCTTGAGTTAGGTAAAAAAAAAACAATAAGAACATGGGATTTTATTAGGATTTGATTATTTACGATCCTCCGTGAGATCCTAGATTGATTGATCGTACTATGATCCTACTCGTTTTTTATATGTGGGAACGTAGAATTGTCTGATCTTAAGATGAAGATCGAGATTTAGACAACCTTGCCCCTAATCTTTGCTGTTTGTAGAGTCGTAAAGACGAAAAGAGTGTATATTCTTTTCTCACTGGCAAGGTTTAGCATGTTAGATTTTGCTTGGTGATTTTATTTTACTTTATTCTAAAGCAAAAGAGTTTGTTTGCTAATTTGGAAAAGGAATTTGTCGGGGAATATTATAGGTCTTTAATAAAGAATGTAAAATCACCAAATAAGCAAAACTTTGCAAATAAGAAAAGAATATATACTCTTCAAGTCTTTCCATAAAACAAGGATAATCCTTGTCTATAATGCAGCACTACATTTAAAAGAGTAATAAACAAACATACAATTGTTCTTGTAGCTGATTATTAGATTATTACACTTATACATTTACGTTTAATTTTTAACCTGGTTCTATCGAACATATTTTTATGCTTACACCAAGGGATATATGACTCGTGTTCATGAGATGGGTTTATTGTGCTCTGCATTGCATCACTAAAACAGCAATTCTACACATTAGATGTATTGTGCTCTGCATTGCATCACTAAAACAATGCTACGCATTTTTTGGAGCCTGTCTGCACTCTTACCTAACCTTGTACCTCCCTAAAAAATTTGAACGTCAGGCATTAGTGCATTCATAGTGATCTGTTATTCCCTGATAGAATATTTACTTGCATTTTTTGTGCTCTGCATCGCATCAGTACAGCAATTCTACACTTTAGATGTTCATGAGGTTATGTCCAATTGCAAGAACCAATCTATTGATGTTGTGATACCAAGGGCTAGTATGATCATTATTATTATAACACTAGTTAATTGTTAACCCTGAAATTTAGTTTTCTGTATGTGTTTAAAGGGAGTTTATGCATAAATATTTTATTAGATATAATTTAAAATATTACCGTATATCATGAAAATAGCAAGTTAATACATTTAAATAAAACCATTCGGGAAGTTGTAAGCTTTTGAATACATGACAGGCAAACTTTTAACCCGTTTCATTTATAGCTAAAAAATATCCGTTTTGACCTGTATCAGTAAAACCATCCCCAATCGACTCCTTTTCCATATAATTTGATTAAGATTGCCACCTTTTTATGTATACTAAATAATATTATTAACATGTGATTGACTTTTTGAACCATTGTACTCGAGTTTTAGTCCTGCTTGCCTTATGCTTATGGTCAAAACGCAAGGATCAAACATCAAAACTAAAGACGTCTTAAACATTTCTCTCATGGCATAGTGGCCGATTGCACTATATATTTGTGAGTTGAAAAGATGTACACTTGCTCAAATAATAGAAAGCAGAGCAACCCCACAAGAAACGGTAAATTGGTTTGCTGATTAATTGGGCACAATGAAATCATATGATTTTGAGCTAACTTTTTTCCGGCAACATAGTCTTACATACATAATTAATAATTTACCAAAACAAGGCAACTTTATCACATTCACATGTTTAAAAAAGAATTTTACCAAAATATCAGAAGGCAATGGCACCTCTGCCCTAACCAACCGTGTAGTCAAAGAATAGAGAACCAAAATTCAACCGAATATGGTCGGTTCGGTTTCAGTTGGACCGGTTCGGTTCGGTTTTTTGTTCGATTCGGGATCTGTTTTGCTCGGCCCTATTCAAATGCACACATATAGAAGTGTATTGTCACATAAAAGATTTATATTATGAAAATAACAAGGTAAAAAATATATGTAGAATTTAAAAGTTTTGAAATATGTTCGAAACAAGAAGTTAACATATATACCTTATATTCACTCATCTCGTAAATATATAATCATGCCTTTAAGTTTGATTTGAGTTTGATTTATAAATCCAAACTACGTGTTCGATCCTGATTTCTTTAAGATACGTACGTAGTTTGAGGTAAGACGACTTCAAACGATATACTATTATATATTTATGCAGTTGTCAATTGCATATTAATTTGTTCTAGCATATGGTATGTGTCAATTCTCTACAAATTTTTGTACTTCTTGTTAACTGTAGTCGAGATTTGAAGAACATGATCATGCATGATTAGTATTTAAACACATACTAATAGAAATAATGCTATACATTCATTAAGTTGTAGGCCAAAATTGGCTTGAGTTAGGTAAAAAATAACATAAATAAGAACATGGGATTGTATTAGGATCGGATCATTTACGATCCTAGACTTATTATGCTCGAACTAAGATCGTACTATGATCCTACTCATTTTTTTATATGTGGGAACGTAGAATTGTATGATCCTAAGATCATGATCGGGATCTAGACAACCTTGACCCTGGTCCTTGCTGTATGTAGAGTCGTATACCAAAATAGTACTGTATATATTCTTTTCTCATTCACAAGTTTTTGCATATTAGATTTTGCTTGGTGACTTTTACTTTACTTTATTCTAAATAAAGAGATTGTTTGTTAACTTGGTATAAGAATTTGTTGAAATTGTTGGCGACCATTATAGGTCTTTAGAATAAAGAATGTAAAATCACAAGTAAAATATGCAAAACTTTGCAAATAAGAAAAGAACCTATAGTGAAACTGAAGTATATCTGGTTTCAAACCTTTTCCGGCCAATTTCTACACCAAATCGTCCTCTCTATCCTTGATTCAAGGGTATGCAATACGTTTTTTTGGTTAGATCTTATTATTAGAGTGGTTGGCAACGCTGTTTTGTTTATATATTATCGGATTTCGCCTCATTATTAAACCCTAATCGTTATTGTTCAGTCGGTTAAAGATCGATCTATTAGGTTGGTTTCTTAGTCGACTCTTTCTTTGGGTTTTTATTTGATTCTTTATTAACCCTAACCGACTCTGTCTCAAATATATTGTAGATCGTTAGTGGTTTATCCTTAACGATTTATTATTTACTATCGGTTTAGGGTTTTATGGTTCGCTGATGGATTTAATTGATTGATCATTACGTTTATCGAATGGGTGTTGCTACGCGTTCATGTTTATGAAATCTATTAAGGGTTTCGACATTCTATGGTCTGCACGTTATGCTTCATGGTAGCTTTTTTGGGCTTCATTGTTGGTTGTGCGTTCTGATGATGGTTGTAGTGGTAAGTGGGTAAAGGGAGAGATCTTAAGTGATGGTATCGAGGTTAGGGTTGTGACCCTATTTTCTGCTCGTGCATGCGTTATATGGTCCTTGCTATTCAGAACTATGTCTTGTCGACTTGGTGGTATGATGTTATTATAGTACGTCTGAAGCTAGGTGATAACGCTATGGTACGAGCTTTGGGTGTTCAATGGTTTGTTTGCTATTCGTGTTTCTAGTGGATTGAGTTTTTGTTCATGGTAACTTCTTATCGAATCTGCTGCTGCTCGAATAAGTGATGTAAGTTAAGTTTAAGGGGCTTATTCAAAACCTTGTTTATCATCGTTTATGGACATGGCATTAACTATTTGATCATGTGTTCAATGGTGGTCTATTTGATGTAAGTTAGGGTCGTTGAGCCCTATGTTCGTCTACGACTGATCAAGATACATTTTCTTAGCTTGAGTTTCCTATTGAAACTTGAAGTAGTTGAGGTATTGGATCGAGTTGTAGTGTCACTCTTGACGTGTTTTCTTTGCGGTTGCGGTGGAAGTTGGTGTCACTCATGGGTCAAGCAATGAAGACATTGAAGGCAGGTGCTCACTATGGAAGTGGTTCTTTTGAACCGGATTACATTTACATTTAGATTGTAATGTTTATTGTAATTTAAATGTAATGTTAGATTCTGCGTTTAGCGATGTAGGTAACTTTGTTATCTAGGTTGAGTCATATCGCCTATGTAGCAGGCAAGAGGACATGGGGTGTACGCTCATGTTAATTGTACTTCATTGATTTTTGGATATATTTACCGGGGTTTTATGGCCCTTTTACCCAAAAAAAAAAAAGTATATCTGGTTTCTTTTGGTGATTTTGTTCAACTATTAATGCATTCATGAGCAAAGGAAGATGTATTTAATGTATGGTAAATTTGTTTATCTTTAAGTGGTTTCTCATGGTGCTTTTTAAACTATAAGCTTTAGATTTCCAACACGAAACAACTCATTTTGACCTGCTATCATTAATATTTTGTAATGGCAAAAAAGCATGATCAACGTAGCACTAAAAAGTAGACAAATAAACCATATAATCTGATTGAGGTAAACATGGCATAGCACTCAAATGTTGTGTTCACTGTGTTGTCCTAGTCCGAGTATAATTAGAATGCTGGATTTCACCCCAACATATAACGGATTCATTACTTTCATCGACCCAAGAAGTTATGCTTGAGAAGCAAGCCTTGGTCTCAACTGCTTTGGTTCAGCGTAAAAATCAGATGTAGTACTCAAGGCCCAACGTGCTGCCTAGCAATGTAGCTACTTTCATCGACCCAAGAAGTTATGCTTTAGAAGCGAGCCGTGATCTCAACTGCTTTGGTTCAGCGTAAAAATCAGATTTAGTACTCAAGGCCCAACGTGCTGCCTAGCAATGTAGCTACTTTCATCGACCCAAGAAGTTATGCTTTAGAAGCGAGCCGTGATCTCAACTGCTTTGGTTCAGCGTAAAAATCAGATTTAGTACTCAAGGCCCAACGTGCTGCCTAGCAATGTAGCTACTTTCATCGACCCAAGAAGTTATGCTTTAGAAGCGAGCCGTGATCTCAACTGCTTTGGTTCAGCGTAAAAATCAGATGTAGTACTCAAGGCCCAACGTGCTGCCTAGCAATGTAGCTACTTTCATCGACCCAAGAAGTTATGCTTTAGAAGCGAGCCTTGATCTCAACTGTTTTGGTTCTGCGCTTAAATCAGATGTAGTACTCAAGGCCCAACATGCTGCCTAGCAATGTAGCGTGTATGTAACTAGTAGAATGTTGATATTGTATTATAATTAGTTCCGTAGTTTCTGGCTGAAGGTCAGGCATGTTGTGGTTTTCGTTGATACTTTCTAAATTCTATATTGCATGCAGATTTAGCTGGATGAACATAATCAAGAAAGTTTATTTACAATGTATTCCAATAAGCATTGTATACGTTTATACTTCTAATAAAGCTATGATCCTGTGTTCGATCCTATGCTGATTCTGTTCGAATTAAGATCGTACTATGATCCTGCTCTTTTTTTATAAGTGGGATCATATAATCGTATGATCCTAAGATCAAGATCTGGATCTAGACAACCTTGCCCCGAGTCCTTGCTGTGTGTAGAGTCAAAGAAAACAAAAGTGTATATATTCTTTTCTCATTGGCAAGGTTTTGCATATAAGATTTTGCTTGGTGATTTTTACTTTTCTTTATTCTAAAGAAAAAGAAATTGTTTGCTAATTTGGTAAATAATTTGTCGGGGAATATTATAGGTCTTTAATAAAGAATGTAAGATCACCAAATATGCAAAACTTTGCAAATAAGAAAAGAACATATACTCTTTGGGTCTCTGCATAAAACAAGGATAATCCTTGTCTATAATGCAACATTACATCCAAAAGAGTAATAAAAACATACAATTATAATGGAGAAGATCCTTGAACACGAGCATCCACTCAATCTCATTGATTTGCAACCAAACTATCCACTATACGAAGAAAAATATGATGACGATGATGACGACGATGACAATGGCGGTGGTGAGCTAATTACACGTGAAAACTTTAGATGTCGTCGATGTGATCGGTGTCGTGAAGAAATCAATTGGTTTCACAGATATTACTATGAGTGTGCTCATTCATGTGACTATTCACTCCATAAATTCTGCGGCGAGCTTCCCATTACGTTAAAACACACATCTCACCCTGCTCATACTCTTACTTTATGTAACTCAACTGACCCAGCACCATGGGAAATTTGTGTTTTATGTGGAAGAAGTGATGCTGTTGGGCTCTGTTACTCCTGTGATGCGTGTATGAGACTCAAAAAACTTCAATTTCTGATTCATGGTAATTGCGCTATAGCCTCCGTAGAAGACCGGCTGATTTATCACCCTAGCCATCGGCATCCATTAGCGGCTACCCCCGAACCACAATTTTCTAAATGTAACGCTTGTCGTAAGAAACACGAAGGTACTTTTTATATATGTACAACGTGTTTTGGCCTCTTCATCCACAGTGACTGTGCTTTCCTACCAGAAAATCTCATGATACAAAATGCTACAAATGATATTTTCTCTCATCCTCACCCGCTCATCCTTTCTTATTCTTTCCCAATAAAAGATCAGAGAGATCAATATTATCCTAGTTGCAGGGTATGTAAAAGTGGTTTTCTAAAAAGTCCAAATACCTGGCTTTATAAATGTGAAAAATGCAGATACTATGCACATATTCCTTGTGCGACATCAAGAGGTAAGTCAGTTTGATGTGCAAATATAGTTTATACTTTTTCATAGTCTGACAATTTAGCTTCTCATTTTAACCACAATTTTTGTTTACTAGGTAGCGAAAACAGATTGGTCATAAAAAATTATGAAGATTCTGAATATCCGGATCTCCTCCATCTCCCATTCCCTGATGAAAGTTATAGCATACCAAAACACATATTTGCTAAACTAATTGACGTAAAACACAACCTTCATCCACACCCCCTAATTCTGGTTCGTACTGAATGCAGTGATACTACAAGCACACCAACTTCTTCAAAAACAAATGTTTCATCTTGTCATAACCCGATGAAGAAGGTTCAACTATTGTGCAATGCGTGTGTGAGACCAGTCACAAGTGTTCCATTTTACAAGTGTGTCAATGACGACTGTAACTTTGTTCTGCATGAGTGGTGCACCCAGCTTCCTACTCAAGTAGAAAAATACCCAGGTCACCCCAAACATACACTCATTCTCCATTCAAATGCCCCTAATAAGTTTTTATCCGTTTTTAACTGCAATGTTTGTCGGTTAGAGTGTAACGGGTTTGTCTACAGTTGTGTTAAATGTGATTATCATGTTGATGTTACTTGTAGTTTCATACCTCAAAACATCACACACGAAGCTCATTCAGGTCACCTCCTTTCCAGATCTTTCAAAAGAAAGTCCATCACATTGTGTCTTATATGTAAAGGTTTCATTTCTCAATCTTCATTCGATTGTGACACTTGTAAAGATGTTGGTGTACATGTCGGGTGTGCTTTGTTATTGCCTGGTGAAATTAGGCATAAGTATGACAAGCACCCTATGAGATTAAGTTACCTCCCGGTTGAAAATCATAAAAGTGAATACTTTTGTGAAATTTGTGAGGAGGCATTAAATCCAGAGCGGTGTTTCTACCACTGTTATGAGTGTGCCTGGTCAATCCATACTCATTGTGCACCACACATACTTCAATCTGAAACATCTGTATCAGGTTTTGGTAAATACTATGGGAAAGGACCTTATGAGTTTGTGAATATAAAGTTTGGGGGTATTCACAAGTTTGAACGTCGTCACCCGCATCCTCTCTCGTTTGTTCAAGGGATTGAGAGCGATGGTCCATGCACCGAGTGTCGAAAAGCAGTGAAATACAATATGATCTTAAAATGTCAGCAATGCAAGTTTGTAATTCATCTTGAGTGTTGTCGGCGCTGCAATTGGATCAGTGATGATGACGATTCTGCCTCCTCAGCTCACATGATGACGTCACCGAGCACAAAAACACAATCCCAGGTAAGCCACAATTTTTTTTAATTATTTTTTTTTATAAATAAAATGTGGGTTTGAATTGAATTGTTTTATGCTGTTAGGAAATGATGTGAGAAATATTGATGTGAGATAGAATGGAGAATGCCATCACGGTTGCGGACCTATTCCGGAGCTGGGTTTAGATAGAATAAAAGTGATTGATTGAGTTTGGGATTAATTGTTTTTGAGTTAGGAGATTTTGATTGTGTTTGTATATCAACAAATCTGGGTTTATGTGTTTGTGTTTCTTGAGGATATGGGATTTTTATACATTTTTTTAAGTTACGGGTTTTGTTTATGATGTTATTGATTTTGGAATAAAATAAATATAAATTTAATAGAAAATTAAAGGGAAATGAAGATGAAGGTATATTAGTTATTTAGCATAAAGGACATAATTTGTTAGAAAAAATGAAATGACATAACTTGCACGTAATTTGCAATTTACCCATTTTATATTTTTATCAAGATTCTTGATCTTCTTGTTTTATATTTTTACTAATCTCATGACCCTGTCGATGGCCGGGCTAGTCTCATGCAAATTCTTTAATATTATTATGTAAATTTAATTTTGTTTCTCATCAATTTGTTATTAAAATTTAATTTGTTTTATTGAATTGTTATTAACATTAACTTTTTTTGAAAATAATAACATATGAAGCATATATCATTTGAAAAAATGACATATATAATTCAAATATATTCAAACATATCAAAACAGATATGTTCAATTCTAAAGATAACTAATTGCTCATTCTGTTATAATGGAAACATGTTTTTTTTTAAAAGTGCAATTTATAATACAGACCGAAACGCCAAAAGGCAACATGTTATAGTGGAAACATGAAGTTTGAAGAAGTTAATTCTAATTTACCTTCCCATTCCAACCTAACCCTTATTCATACATCGAACATCCAACAATATGCATGACTTTAATATCCAGATTTAAGGATATAAAAGACCAATTGATGTGAGATAGAATGGAGAATGCGTACCAGAATGCCATCACGGTTGCGGACACGACGGGTGAAATGTATTATTCTGGAGCTGGGTTTAGATAGAATAAAAGTGATTGATTGAGTTTGAAATTAATTGTTTTTGAGTTAGGAGATTATGATTGTGTTTGTATATGATCAAATCTGGGTTTAATTTATGTGTTTGAGGATATGGGATTTTTATACATTTTTTTAAGTTATGGGTTTTGTTTATGATGTTATTGATTTTGGAATAAAATAAATTTAAATTTAATAGAAAATTTTAGGGAAATGAAGATGAAGGTATATTAGTTATTTCGCATGCTATTGACCGTTCAAGGAACATAATTTGTTAGAAAAAATGAACAATAATGACATAATTTGCAAAAATAAAACACTAATTAGGGACATAAATTGTAATTTACCCTTTTATATTTTTATCAAAATTCTTGATTTTCTTGTTTTATAAATTAGATGTATGGATATGTTAGCAATCAATGTTCATTTGTTTATGCCCAATTGTAGCAAGACTAAGAGGAGATTTTGAAAGTATTAACACCAATTGATACTTGTGTAGTTTTGTACATAAATAATTAGATATAATTTAAAAAATATTACAATATATCATGAAAATAATAAGTTTATACACCTGTAAATAAAACCATTCGGGAAGTTGTAAGCTTTTGAAAACATGCCCGGCAAACTTTTAACCCGTTTCATTTATAGCTAAAAAAAATATCCGTTTTGACTTGTTATCAATAAAACCAGCCCGAATAGACTCCTTTTCTGTATAATTTGTGCTCTTTTTTTTTAATATGTGATCGACTTTTTGAACCATTGTACTTGGGTTTTAGTCCCGATTGCCTAATGCTATGGTCAAAATACAAGGATCAAACATCAAAAATAAAGACGTCTTAAACATTTCTTTCATGACATAGTGACTGATTGCACTTTCTGTAAAGTTCAACATCAAAATTTAGCGGAGAAACATATTCGCGAGTTGAGAAGATGTACACTTGCTCAAATTATAGAAACAGAAATGCAGAAAAAGTAAAATG
The DNA here is from genome assembly GCA_022545495.1 of Chrysanthemum lavandulifolium. Taxonomy (NCBI): domain Eukaryota; kingdom Viridiplantae; phylum Streptophyta; class Magnoliopsida; order Asterales; family Asteraceae; genus Chrysanthemum; species Chrysanthemum lavandulifolium. The sequence goes on along the minus strand of CM040242.1, from coordinate 513,212 downwards.
GTTTGCAGATTAATTGGGCACAATGAAATTATATTATACGATCTTGTTGCTTCTTATACTTTTACCTCCTGTTCTCACTAAGTCAATACTTGAAGCAAAGCTGAAGCAGAGGAGACAGTGCACCAGCATTTGTGCGCTTATAACAATCTATGCCATGTTTTGCGAACTAAATTACATGAGCATGAATGATCTTTAGACACCTGTTGATGAAAAAAATGTCCAGAACTCAACCTACTGCAAAAATGTCTAAAACCCCACATCCAGGTATTAAACTGAAATTTTGACCTATACTAGAGAAGTTAACTCTTGCTACCAATGCATCTTACAAATAAAATTGAACCGGAAAATGTAAGAAAAAATTGGAATAAGGCACAATCTATTCTTTCAATTAACAAGACTTTGAAGTCTACCCTTCCGGTGTACAAAAACAAGGCAACTCTATCACATTCACATGTTTAAAAAAAGAATTTTACCAAAATATCAGAAGGCAATGGCACCTCTGGCCGAACCGTGTAGTAAAGAATATAAGCATAATAATAATACACATAACACAACTAAAGGCAATATCATCTTTTGACTTCTTCTTTCACCTCCTTTCCCACTGCTTCTAAAAAAACGCAGAGCTGCTTTTGGTCATAATAGCTTTTGTGGAAAACTGATGGAGTGTCAAAAAACCAATGTGCCGCCTGAATATTGACATCTTATCACTGCACAAAAAGCAACACAACTTATGAGCATGTTATGTCTTTAATGTTCACATTTCTTCACAAAGAAAACGGATTGATTACCCAGAGAGGGTGAGTTTTTTTTTACTCAAATGTAAGTAGCTTAACTGGGTATCCCGTGACCGTTTCCCACCCCCTTCCCTGGCCACCCCCAAATGTGTAACTACTGATGTTTGAACCCTAGGCTTCTTTTTAGTAAGTCAAGTGCCTTAGCATTAGGCCACTTATCATATATAAACAATAGGTTTGCAATGAATAACTAGATATCAAAACTGATATATTGAGCTTCCACTCCTTTCGATGAGCGAGCAAAGTACCCATATCCCACTTGGGCATATTTAAGGGTGCGCTTGGTTCAAAATTGGGAATGGGAAAGGGAAAGGCAATGGGAATGCAAAGGAATGAAATGGAGATTATCATTATCTTTGATAGTGCTTGGTTTAAGAAAAACACATTAACCTCCAAAGTGGTGGTGGTGGTGGTAGCTGCTGGTGGTGGTGGTGGTGGCTGCTTTTGGTGGTGGTGGCTGGTGGTGGTGGTTGTTGCTGGTGGTGGTGGTGGTTGCTAGTGGTGGTGGTTGCTAATGGTGGTGGTGGTGGCTGGTGGTGGTGGATACTGGTGGTGGTGGTAGATGCTGGTGGTGGTGGTGGCTACTGGTGGTGGTGGTGGTGGCTGGTGGTGGTGGCTGCTAATGGAGGTGGCTGATGGTGGTGGTGGTGACTGGTGGTGGTGGTGGTGGCTGCTAATTGTGGTGGCTGGTGGTGGTGGTGGTGGTGGTGGCTGGAGGTGGCTATTTGTGGTGGTGGTGATGGCTGCTGGTGGTGGTGGTGGCTGCTAATGGTGGTGGCTGATGGTGGTGGTGACTGGTGGTGGTGGTAATGGCTGGTGGTGGTGGTGGCGGTGGCTGTTGGTGGTGGTGGCTACTGCTTGTTGTGGCTGGTGGTGGTGGTGGTGGGTAATCATTACCATACCTCTCAATTTACTGGGTAATGCCTCATTACCCAATACTAAACAATGATTGCGTTCCCTAGTTCTAACCAGGCATGTTTAATCATTACCTTTGCCGTTCCCCACCCCATTACCCCCAACCAAGCACCCCCTAAGATTTTTAGTTGCATTTCTAGGCAATTCCCCTCACTCTAAAATAGCAATTACTTTACTAAATATGTTAACTTCAGAAGTTCACATGCACCATAAAAGTCTAGAATCTGAGCAGGTAGTTGGTAAATTTATCACATCCCTTGCAACTACAAGTATTGGTATTTTAGATGTTTTGGAAGGTTCATACAGTCCTAGCAATTAAAAACTTGGAAATAAAAAAGGCTTGGTGCATTTAGGTGTGAGAATTTTTCTCTAAATCACTAGAAAATGTAGGACGATTTAGTTTTTAGAAATGTGTTAAAAATTTGGAAAGCATATTTAGAAAAGTGCAAGAGAAAAGTGCAGAAAACTAGAAATTATAGTTTTCTAAATCTTGGTAATCAGTCGGAATAGCGAGTTTTCTATTTCCAAGAAGACAATTGCTGAAAGAGCCAAAGAGGTCACTTTGAAGTTTGAACACATTTTAAAATTTTCAGTTTCCATTGAATAATTTCCCAGAAAAGAGCCTCATCTTATCAAAACTATTCACACCCTTAATGTCTAGCATTCATTGTTTTCTATTTATATGTCTATGAAATGAAAACAGATTTATAAATATTCTTAAATCTTTTAGGCTTTTTCATTGTCAAAAAATATAAGTATGCCATTGATAAATCTTTTTCTTTGCATATGTAAAGAAAAATCTGAATGTTAAATGTGGTTTATTTTTATCTATTTTGCCAACAATAAAATGCAACTAGAACCATACCTCTTTCTGGATCTTGTTTTGAAGGTCACAAAAGCATTGCCTTTTACTCGATAGGAAGAACAGCATCGAGGTTCTTCTGAAGTAACCAGCCTTTAGGATAAGCAAGTCCATGCGCTTCCAAATGAAGATGCCAGTTCATGATTTTAGAACATCCTGAAGGAGTCGCTTCCATTTGACTTTCATCTTCCACCAACTGTTCAATAAACGTAGTCTCCTGAAATGTAACAGTACTAGTAAACAAACAGTAAAATTTAATCCCGAACTTAAAGTAAATGACAATTCCCTGAATTAATACAAACAATATGATGCATACCTGGAATCCCTCTTTGACGGTGTCCATTTGACGAATCAAAGCTGAGCTGCGTTTTTCCCATCTCTTTGGATCCCACAAGATGGTGCTATTGAATGCAAATCCTGACATGTCAACATGAAATCTTCTAAGCCTTTTACTCTTCTCATTTGTGTGCCACCCAATCACATGACTTCCATTGCAAACCGGACCTTCCAAAGTTGCCTTGTTTTTGCTTTGTGCAACCATTGCGACTGGCCAAGTGCCAAACCGGCTGCAGTTAAACATAAACCAACATCTTAGCGTCTAGACAAGCACACAGTGATGGATGAAAACATGGACAAATTTCTTCCTGAATTGGAGCTTATGTAACACCATTTTGCTAAGCAATATGGATATATTCCTTTACAAAATGGTAAGTCATAGATAAATCCAACATGTAACACGTTTACACACTTTATTCACTATTCAGTAACAAAATAAAAGTGAAAAGATAAAAAATTATTAGGCAAAAACAGAAAATAAGACTGCCACTTTGAGGTATGTGAGCCATTAGGAGCCTGGATGCACGGATTTACCAATTGGTCAACCAGAATATCACGAGTAGAAGATAAGCAATCTCAATCTTTCTTGTATAGGCAAAAGTGAGCGGAATTTATACTAAAAAAAGGATTGTTTGCATTACTAAAATTAACGTATTTTTTACTCTGAGATCTATTCCAACATTTCCAGAAGAAACCATTAAGCTCTGGCTGAAAGATGCAACATACATCAAAGATTATCTCTTCAGATTCGTTAATATGTGAATTCCGTTTCCGAATCTTCTGATCTGTTTTTTTCAAGCCTACTACTATACGCTATGTTCTATTAATTGGATGGTCAGGAATTTAAACTTTCCCCACCCCATTGCAAAACCTCAACAAATATAAGGTACCCTTTCCTTCAGTCAGATAGACAACAAGAGAATATAGCTCTGTTCCTTAGTCGCTCAAATCGACAAACAAGGTGCAAGCATCAGCCTTTTCAAAAATGTATTCACAACTTCATATTTGAAACATTATCCGCAATGCAATTTCAATGTTGAGAATAAGACAATATTAATTTGATGTAACATAAAGATAAGAATATCGCACGTGTCTACACTGCCTGTGCACTTGCTCCTAATCTATAGCTCGTAAGCTACCTACTACTAAGATAGCGATCTTTCATTTGCAGCATATCAGCATTCACAGTCATAATCGCACATAGGCAATATTAGATACTAAAAACGGAAAGGAAAGCAATACCTGATATCTCTCAACGCTTCAAACAGCTCGAGTGAATAGACATTATCATCATCGGCAAAATAAACAATCCCGTCAAGCTTATGATGCTCAATATGTTGAAGCGCAGTATTCCTCTGATGCACACCCCTATCCTTAACATCCGTCAAATTCTTCCCACAAACCAAATGCCGATACATAATCCCCATCCCTCTCAAAACATCCGCCGTCTCCGTAGACGCCGCATTCATCTCCACAACAATCCACAGAACAGGCGGAGGCACAAGCCTCAGCACGTGTCCAAGCCGATTCAAATAAAACGCTTGAAGCGCGCGGGTATAAGTCGGCGTGACAACTATGAGCTGTTTCCTAGCAACATTATAATCAAACCTATTGTTGTTGTTACTAGTATCCTCCTTTCTCTCAACGGCTAGTTCAACTTTATTAACGACAATGTTGTTGTTATCTAAGGGGGGCGGGCGGTTGAGTGTTTCGAAGGAGAAGTCAACTTGTCGTTGGTCGAACTGTGTGCCGAAGGGGGCGAGGCCTAGTAAGAATCCTACAAGGAAGAATAAAAGGCAGGTGTAGACGGATCTTCGCCACGTGCGAAGGGAGGGTTTACGGGGTTTATCGATGAAGGTGCGAACGCCAACGCCGAATGTGGACAACGGGGAGGCGAATCGGGAGTGTTTGTGGGAAGTGGGGGAAAATGGGCTGGGGCTGCCGTTTTGGTGGGAGCGATCGTGGTAAGGGGAAAGTGTTCTACGAATCGAAGCCATCGATCATGTAATATCTAATTGATCTACTATTATTAATAATCCATAGTAACTAACTAACTAACTAACTAACTAACTAAATAAATAATAAAAATGAAAAGCTGACCTTTGGATTGAAATGAAGACTAGTTACTAGTTGAATTGGATGGAAATGAAATTAGGGTTTGTTTGATTGATTGAAATGAAGACTAGTTACTAGTGTTTGGATCTGGGAATAAGAAGAAAGAAACAAACAAGACACAGGGAGGGTGTAATGTAATAAGCGCGTGGGTTTGTTTAGGGTGTTTAATTTTAATTAAATGATGGATGATAGAGTGTGAAATTGGGGGTGAATCATTATCATTGTCATCCAGGGGGAGAGAGGCGCTACAAGTATATTACTTTTATTATTACAAATCATAATCACCCCATTAGTAGGACTGAGCATCGGTCATAAACCGACCCGAACCGAATCGAACCGACAAAACCGAGGACCGAAAACCGTGAAACGCTGACAAACCGAACCGAATGTTGTCGGTTCGGTTCGGTTTTTATTCGATTCGGTTCGATTTTATCGGTTTAGGTGTATTTTAGCATGTTTTTGTCGGTTTGGGCGAGCCGGATCGGTGAACCGACCAAACCAAAGCATGTAGGACTGAAGCGAAACCGAACCGACGGCTGTCGGCCCGGTTCGGTTTTTGTCAGTTCGGTCGGTTTAATCGGTCCGGTTCGGTTTTGAACATTCGGTGCTCAGCCCTACCCATTAGGCTATATTTACTTTTACACTACCCAAACAAATTACTACTCTACTACTTCCATTCTTATTTTTTTAAAAGACGTGTAATTAAAAAAACCCATATGTTCAATCGTATAACTTATGATGCAGACAGTATAGTCAATCGATAACCCGTTGGATACAAACCATTCTTATTTTTTTAAAAGACGTGTTATTAAAAAAATGAAAGATTAGAGTTGATTACTTTTGTTGTCTGAAAATTTTTGAGGGAGAGAAAGAAAGATTTTTTAAGAGTGTGAATATTGTCGGGTGAAGATCTCTCTCTCTCTCAAGTGTGTGTATTTGTAAAGGATATTTTACTGATTTACTACCATCTATGGCAATACGGCATCGTTTTTTGATGGAATTTACTCTTGTGTCCTGCTTTGGCGTTTTGTTTAGCTTGGGCTTCACGCCAAACATGAATGGGTTAGTAAATTTACATTTTTGTTCTATATGTCTTCAAAAAATTACTCTAGTCCCTTCATTTTAAATTGGTGTTGATACGCACATCATTTTTTTTATACATACATCATATTTGTGCATTACGTTGTTGTAAAGTGTGACGTATACATAAAAAAAGATAATGTGCGTATCAACCTTTGTTTCAAATATTTTGCTTTTAATTCCTCGATTCAACTTAAGAAAGAGATTTGAATATGATTTGTTTTGTTTGGATTCCCGATCCAAAATTTGATTGTGAAACCATAATATAACTATCCTTTTTTTATCTTTATATTTAAACCACAAATATATCTCAAATGTCTTAAGCAGGATTTTAACCCACAACCATTTGGTTAAAAAATTTCTCGCACAACATGAAGTATCATTGAGACACAAACCATTTCGTATCTTGCTAGAGTTTTATTAAAAAAAATCTAGTGGTAAAATTTTTACTTTCTTCACAATATGTATAACGTTCAAACTTTGCTAGGCATGTATATTTGTGAGTGTTCAGAGAGAGAAGAGTTGGAAACAATCTCGAGATTAACCAGGTGAAAACGCGGACATCTGAGTAAAAAAGACTTGTCTTAATTATGTAGCCTGAACAAGAATAACCACATCTGTTTGTTTATTGTTCTAGCCCACTTTCAAATTTAATTCACGAAACAATTCTTAATGTTATAAGTAAAAATTCAGTAGCGTAGGAGTGTAATGATTGTATTTATATTGAATTTTGTGATTTTTGTCCGGTGATAACAACTATATAATTTGTTGGAAGGAATAAAATTTACTATAAAGTTTAATATGCAAAACTGGTAAGGTTGCTCGAAGGCCTCAGAAGAAACTTGAATTCAGATGTCGTTAAGTAAACATTCTAAATGGTCACAGAAAGGTTAGAAAATGGCCATGAGAATACTCGTTAAACCATATATATACATCACAGCCAAAGAAAGTCGAATCTTTTCGTGTAGCTTGAACAAGCTAGGTTCCCACTCCGTTTACATTTTTTATGAGTGTAAGTGCAATATTAAATCATTTTCAGTATAAGGAGTTAGACTAAGGGGCAGTTTGGTTGGGGGTTTTGACAAAAAGATTGGGATTTGGACTCATGTTACACGTTTGGTAGACCCAACTTGGCATCTTGCATGGTACTCACATCCGAATATCTACTGTTTTGTAAAACCCACTAGGAAGGGTCGGTTTTGAAAAAAAAGTCATGCCTTTTTGTTCTTGAAAAGCGTGTAACAATCTCCCAGCCACATGTATGTTATATTCAATTCATATAATACTTTTTTTTGTTTAATTATTTATTTTTAAAATTTAAAATATCATATAAAATACTATTGTTTTAATTTTTTATATTAATTTCTCTCATACTATTTTTAATTTTCTCCCCTACATTAAATCCAAATCTAAATCCTAACCCAAATTCAAATCCAAATCCAAATCATAATCCTAAACCTATCTACAAAACAAACGGACCCTAATGTTTAAATGGTTGGTTTTAATTGGATAATAAAGTTTGACGACTGGTTTTGTAATTCGCGACATGTAATTTTGGCATATAGCAAGTCACCTTTATCTTTTTGATTTCTAATGATTTAAAATAGCTAGGTTTTATTTATTGCGTAGAAATTAAGACAAACCGAGAAATATTTACTCCAACGTTCAAAAAATATAGAAGAATGGATGCAATTCTTTCGGTGGGTGAGGCAACCATTTTTTGCAAAATTTACCATCCAACGCGTCGCACATACCTTTGCTTGGGGAAGGCGCGTTGCTTTTCTTGGTTATGGTTGCCCACCAACACCCATTAGCATTAGTCTAATCAACACTAAAACATACATGTATGTATGAGTGGGAAATATATGGTCATAATAAGTGAAAAAGATGACTTTAATCATAACTAAATACTTAAATAGAAAATTATTATGACCAATAAATGCATAGAGCAGCGTAAACGTAAGCGTAAGGATTCTATCCGCTACTTGATGAAAATTGTAATTGATGGGAACAATGTATATTTTTGGGGTATATGTTTCCATTAATTGATGATAATTGTGTTTGGTCAAATTGAATATAATATCTAAAACCAACCAATAAAACATTTATTGCTTTTAGAATGCTTAAAACATTCATACATAAATGTAGCAATTACTTTAAATACTAGCTTGTAAGAGAAAGATAAGTTGTTTATTAAACCTGAGCCCTAAACCTTAATTCATATAAGAGGGCTTACAAAAACCACTTAAGTAAATGTATACACGAAATTGATCGTACAAATAACTGCACCTTCTAGATCAGAGCTTGTGGGAGACGCAAGCTAACTACTTCTATACGCCAATTGGTATCAGCAATAAGACAAAGAACACGCTTGGGTTAGACGGAGCGCAGGTGTTGTGAATATGTTTTTAAAGAGAGAAAATACAAAGATATTAAATGACATACTTCAAATGAATGAATGAGTCGACTATTTATATGCAAATCTTAGGAAGGATCTAGGCCTTCCACGTGTCTCGACTGGATTGGCCAAGAGGGAGCATATTATTTGCAGTTAATGGGAAGGCTCCAAGAATATGCTCCAATATCGTGCCCACGTATGGTTGTATGCCATCATGTAAGTAATGGGAAACCGTTACGTGGGTAGGGTCCACGAGAATATTCTGTTTGTCTTCTAGTGTTGGAGCATTCGTGTCCTTGGAGGTTAGGATTCCTCGTAGGATCAGGCTCCGTGACTCGGAATAGGAATTGTCAGATAATTATTACCATACTTTCCATTCTTAATATAAGAGAAAATATGTAATTATTTATATTTAAACGTGCTTTTAATGCGAAATACAAAGTTGAAAAAAAAAAAAAAAAAAAAGGTCAAGAGGTGTTAAGACACCCCCTCCACATCTAGCTTTATTAAGAGGTTTATGCCTCTTTCTGCAATTTAACGGTCTGAAGAAAATAAATGTTCTTAACACTGACTGTCTCTTACCGCCTCTTAATGACATAAAAAACCAAACACACTTAATGACCTAAATATTTTACCGCATCTGAATGAGTCAAATTAAGAGGCCGTTATAAAACAAACAGCATCTAAGATAGCAACTGACGACGTATGGTCCAGAAAGGACATAAAGAATGAGTCCGGGCTAGAGCAAGACGCCTTCCAAGGCTGGAGAAAGACCTCTTCCGGTCAAGCAAGACCCTTCCATTTGGACCTATCGATGGGACTTACCTTCCATGACGGCTCAGCATACTCAAGCACCCGCCTAAACGTTTCCCGCCTAAATGTGTCGCTATTACTGGATAGGGACAAGGCAACCCACTTTATAAATAGAGTGCATTTACCACACTCTACACGGGATGATATTATCTCTCACTAAACACACACATACTTCTCTACATAATCTGACTTGACCATTGGAGGGTGGTTCCGGGGCTTTGTCCTAGAACCCCTTCTAACCGGTCTCTTTCTTGTATTGTAGCAGATTTCCATACTTAGGATGACGTGAAACAGCTCAGTCTATCGTTAAAACTAGCCCGACAGATTTATACTTGAACAACAACCAAACAAAAAGATTAATGTCTTTTCAAATGCAAACCCAGCCCAAAGTAGTTTACCAAATTGGCCGGCCCTTAAAAGGAATTGCCAAACACCCTCCATCCCTCATTCCCTCACTCAGTATTGAATCAAATTAGAATTGAATCAATGAAGATAGCGATAGAAGGATGCATGCACGGAGATTTGGACAACGTCTACGCGACTCTGTTGCACTTAGAGCGACTCCAAAACACCAAAATCGACCTCCTTATCTGCTGCGGCGATTTCCAGGTCCTCTTGTTCTTCTTTTTATTATTACTATCATTAGTTTATAAAGTTATAATAATAATAAACTTATTATTATTATTTGCAAGCAGGCTATTAGGAATGCGAATGATTTGGATAGCTTAAGTGTCCCCCCTAAATACAGAAGCATGGGCTCTTTCTGGAAGTATTTTTCTGGACAAAAAATCGCCCCGTTTCCGACCGTATTTATCGGTGGCAATCACGAAGCCTCCAATTACCTCTGGGAACTGTAAGCACCCTACCTTCTTCGTATTCACCTCAATTAGCCTACGCGTACATACTATTTCCCCCGATAATTGCTTAGTTAACTGATAACAATTTAGGGATTTACAGTTCAATCTAAGCTTTTCCTAGGATCATTCCTATTTAGTACCTCGTATGTTTATTGCTTAGCTATCTCCTCATTCTTGCTTACGTCATTAACTAAGGGTTTGTTTGTTTTTAAAAAAAAAGTCTTACTAGCCTCTTACTCTTACCAGTAAGAGGAGGGCAGACGTTTTGGTTGTTTGTTTTTATCTTTTGAGAAAGACCCAGTTAGACATATAACATCTTACTCAGTAAGAGATGGGGGACTTGTCTTAGTGCCTCTTACTCGTTTTGTAAACTTTATATAATATATTTGATTGTTTATTAACTACATGTTATATTTATGATAAAAAGTCTTGTTTCATATTTACATAAGTTACTTATTATCGCATTGCGTTGGTTTAATAAACAAATTGCAAAAACGAGCACTTAAAATCATTCGGACAATTATACAAAAAGGAACAATATTATTTCGTTCAGATTTAGACTTTCTAACCACCTCTTACCAGATTCAGACCCAAAACATCTTAATGAAACAAACACACCCTAATACTTTTTGACTAATCGTGTTAATGAACCTAGTAATTCAAATACTACGTGTTTATATCGATATACCATACTACAACTTATTAAATGCTGCAAGTATCAGTTTACCTTCTAGCTTCTATATTCGTCTTTGGAAACTTGAACGCTTGATGCATCCGTTGTTTAATACCCACATAGCTAAGTTTTAGGTATTTGTCTAGTACGTGTTTCCGCATTTTTGCCATTGGTTCTGCCAATGTTGACTAGAATACAGGACCGCAAATTACTGTCAGGACTTTATATCTCAACTTCATAGGTTGGGCTCGTATGTTATCGGATTACTTGCTTTACTATAACAATATCACATAATCATATGATATCAGCAGAAAAAAACTGAGTAAAACCGTTTTCACTCGTTTGTCTACGCGTTTTCACATAATCATATGATATCAGCCTCCAATTACCTCTGGTAACTCTACGCACTTCATGTTACCTTAAATTGCCTAATTCTTATATGCGTACATACTATTTTCCCCCGATAATTGCTTAGTTTAGTGATTAACCGCTGGAACCTCAGTTTACCATCTAGCTTCTATTATCGTCTTTGGAAACTTGAACGCTTGATGCATCCGTTGTTTAATACCCACATAGCTAAGTTTTAGGTGTTTTGTCTACAGGCTTGCCCTGTATTGAGTAGAATACAGGACCACAACTTACTGTCAGGAGTTTATATCTCAACTTCACATATGTTGTATCGGATTACTTGCTTTAGTATAACAATATCACATCAAGTTATAAAAAAAATCATATGATATCAGCACAAAAAAACTGAGTTTTCACTCATTTGTCTACACGCTCACTTTCTACCTGGAGAGATAGTACCGACATTTCCCCTTTTCATCATGGCTCAAAAGTGAACGGTTGGCCATCTCCTCTCCTCATTCTTGCTTACGTCGTTAACTGCTGCAACCGTCTAGCTTCTGTTCTCGTTTTTGGAAACTTGATTAATGGCGTCCTCTTAATACCTGCATAGCTAAGTTTTAGGTTTTTGCTCTACACGCTTGCCCTGTCTAGTACATGTTTCCTCATTTTTGCCTTTGCTTCTGCCAATATTGAGTAGAATACAGGACCACAAATTACTGTGACGAGTTTATATCTCAACTTCATAGGTTGGGCTCGTATGTTGTATCGGATTACTTGCTTTAGTATAACAATATCACATTAAGTTATTAACAAAATCAGCAGAAAAAAACCGTTTTCACTCATTTGTCTACGCGCTTTCTACCTGGAAAGATACTAGGGAACCTAGACCGACATTTCCCCTTTTCCTCATGGCTCAAAAGTGAACGATTGCTGCTTGTCTACCTGTATTATCATGTGATATGGATTCTCTGCTTATTCAGATGGCCATTTTAATGGTTTTCTGTATGCGAAAAACTCATTATATCACAAACTGATGCATTTACTTTTTTTGATAATTTTTTCTCGCTATTTTTGCTCAAGATCACTGACATACATGCTATTGGTCTAGATACTATGGAGGATGGGCTGCACCTAATATATACTTTTTGGGATTTGCTGGAGTCGTCAAATTTGGGAACATTCGCATCGGTGGTCTTTCTGGAATCTACAAGCCTCACGATTATCATTTAGGTTTGTTGAATATCTGTGTGTTGCCTAAGTTGTGTAAACTGTTACTCGTACAAGTTATAGAGTTGTTCATCTATTAACATAATATTTGCATTGCATTCAAATATCTCCTTGCAGGAAATTTCTGTAATTTTTTCATTACAGGGGTGTCTGTTTAAGCTTATTACTTGGGCTTATCAGCTTTTCTTACTTGGCTTATTTTTCATAAGCCTATTTTTTTCTGGCTTATTTTCCAGCTTATGGACTTATTTTTCATATTTAAGTCATATTAAGCTCATAAATAAAAAATAAGCCGAAAGATATGAGCTTATGAAATATAAGCCGAGTCAAATAAGCTCATAAGCTCAAAAATAAAGCTTAAACAAACACCTTCTAAAGCTGTATATTTGAACCATCATATGCATATAATTGGCTAAAAATAAATTTTGTTGTTAAATATATGGGTTAGATGATTTTAGCCGGCTGCCTTTTACTTGAACAGGGCACTTTGAAAGGCCTCCATATAACAGAAGTGAAATCAAGTCAGTATACCATGTCCGAGAGTATGATGTTCACAAACTCATGCAAATTGAGGAGCCTGTTGATATCTTTGTTTCACATGATTGGCCTGTTGGTGTTACTGATCATGGAGACTGGAAAGATCTTCTCCGCTATAAGCCAGATTTCGAGGAGGAGGTAACTAAATTGTGTTATCTAGCTATTAAGAATAACATCACAATATGGCACTTTAACTTTACGGTTTTGAATCACCATCTTGGAAATCGACCATGTTACCTTCTTACTTTACAGATTCTGGAAAAAAGATTGGGAAGTAAACCTGCTGCAGAGTTGCTAGAAAAACTAAAACCTCCTTACTGGTTCTCTGCCCACCTACATTGCAAGTTTGCTGCTTTAGTTCAACATGAGGATGGAGGTCAAGTTACCAAATTTCTTGCACTCGATAAGTGTATTCCGAGGCGGAATTTTTTGCAGGTACAGTTTCACCTCTTTTTTGTTGTCTACTGATTATTTTCTTCTTAACATAACATTTCTTTTTGCGGTTTGCATATAGATTATCGAAATTGAATCCGAGCCTGGGCCACATGAGATTCATTATGATGAAGAGTGGCTAGCAATAACCCGCAGATACAATTCCATTTTTCCTCTTACTGCCAAACGTTCATATTTCAGGTATTAACATCCAAGAGACTCATTTTTTTTTCCTTTCTTTTATTAGTTGTAAATTTATTGTTGGTGTATCTTGTGGTTTTAGGAGTGTACATCTTGACATGGAAGAATGTCGCCAGTGGGTAAGGAGTAAGCTGCAATCTAGAGGGACTAAACCTTTTGACTTTGTACGCACAGTCCCATGCCACAATTCTACTCAGACTGTTGCTAACGGTTCATTTTCCGGTATATTACTAAAAAAATCCTCTTAGATATTGTTGCATTTCTTGTGTTAATATTTTGTTACTATTGCGTTTGCTTCTTTTTTCCCCAGGACATAATCGTAATCCTCAAACAGAAGCTTTGTTAAAGTTTTTAGAACTTCCTTATGTTCTTGATGAAAGTGAGCCAGCTCAAAGTCAAGCATCATCTATGTCTGGAGGTATATTTGTGCTTTGTAAGAAATAAAACCGCACTAATATTGCAATTGGTTATATTTGTGCTTTGTCGTTAAGATGGTTTCAATTGGTACAATACAAACTGTTTCATATACTCTGAAATCAAACATCCAATAAGTTGAACAATCTGTTAAACTGAATTAAATTTGGCCAGCTTAACTGCATTGTTAGACCGACCTTATGGATATTCATGGGCTCAACATATTCCTTTTAGTTTAAAGTTGCTTTGGGCCCATATTACAAATAGTGTATGCTAAAAGCAAAACAAGGGTCTGTTTTGTTTTATGTAACTCTATACACACAATGATAACAAGAAACTAAAAGTTCTGGCAACTTGAAAATCCCGTTTGAGTTTGGGTTTAACATTTTGTGCCATATAAAAATCACCGAATAAAATTTGGCTTTGTATGCTGACACTTTTTACTTTCCCCTTTGTCTGCTTGCCATTGTTACAATTATTGATACTCTTTACAGGCGCATATGATTATGATAGTGAAGACGGACCCATTGAGGATGCAAATGAAATAGAACTCCCAGAGGAAGATGATGATGATGATGATGTGGCCTAGAAGGAATATTCGTAATAGGTGAATTGTAGTCGTAAGCTCCTTAAAAGTCTTTTATGTCACAGACAACTTAAATTTACTATCGCAGTTAATTTGGGCTATTCTTTTTTTCTTTAGGTACGTGGAGTTGCAAATGGTATAGAATGTGTAGCCGTTCAAGGTGTGATTAGCTAACCGCATTATAGTTTTTTGGATTTCCTTCTCTAGTTATCGATAGGAACTTAGGGGGTTGATTGTGTGGTTAGAAATTTCATTAGATTAGATTTATCCGAGCTTCTAGATTTGTTGTTATTGGTCTCTATCGTTGCAGACACTTCACGTTAACTATTATTATGTGATGTTCTTAGCTTGTAAGCATCATAGACCAATGCATACTTTTTGAAGATGCGTGTTGCAACACTTTTTAAAACTGCTTTTTGACCAAATTGAAGTCGATCCATAGTTGTTGTCATGGGCTATATATGTGATTGGTTATTTGACTTGTCCATGATGGTTACTAACTTGATATGGTCATCATTTTGTATAGTTTGTTGGACTTTGACCTTTGTGACACAATGGTTGCGCAACATGATAGAACATTGATTGTCCTTACGGTTCAACATCTCGGTGCTTGTTGTACCAAACAAGAACCAAAATTGAAACCCGGAGCTTGTAATAATCGCGGTTTTATGTGATATAATCGACAGAATCTGTAGCATGAGTCGGAGACATGTTCGCTTCTCAAACATCTCAGTTATCAGGTCGACATGGAAGAGATGCTTGTCATTATTGATCATACTATTTCCGAATCAAAATTGAGACAAAATTAGATGTTTGATATTTGTGACACCTCAAAAATAGTGTAAGCAAAGGACAATATATGATACTATCAAATAAGGATAGGCCAATCATAGAGGTGGTGGTGATGGGATGGCCTGGGTCACATAATAATTATATGGATATTCCACAAATAAAGGTATAGATTGGGGATGAACATCTTGACCGGGTGTCTTTTAAGACCAACCATTATCCATACAGCGAATAACCCAAGAACTCTCTGGCTTAGTAAAGACCAACCTGAGCGAAGACGCCAAGACTCGGACCCTCAGCTCTTATTCCATAAAGTCTCCAGGTGTCTTGTAGATTTTCATGGTGGGGACACTATATGAAGTCTGAGGATGAGGCTTGAACTTTATTAATCGACTCAAACACAAGTGCTCCAACGTACATATACATACGACTCATGTGTACGTACGATTTATATATATGTACAAACAAAAATATTGATTCTAAGGGACATATTGCGTCACAAATATATAAAACTTTGTAACCCACACGTATAAATAAGATGGTTCAGGGCTAAACAACATATATACCAATGATGCGTAGCTCAGTTGGTAATGACATGTATACGCAAACAATGACCGATCACAGAAGGTTGACTTAAAACATTCTTTGATCTTATAAGTTGTGTAATGTATATAGAATTGTATAGATACTATACGTTAGTCGTTTGTTGTTGACCTTGTATGTGAGATACCCACCCACTAGCTATAATAATATCTCTTGATAAATTTGATTGGTGTTCATGGCTTCTTGGACTCCTTTTGTTCACACTTTGCTTTCGCTTAAAACCGACCATATATATATATAGTCAAACCACTTATAAGCTTTCTTTACACATGCCATTTTTGTATAAGTAAACAAGTTTAGCAAACATTTTTAAGGATAATCCTACTATACACGTGTTTTCCATCATTAGTGTATCATTAAACAATCTGGTGGTTCATCATTGTGTCTTTAGTTCAAGATACTATACTATCGTTGTTTGACTTTTTATTTAAAATGTTAACATGTCAACATCGTTGAGAATGTTGTCATGACTTTTGTTGATATAGAATGTTATCACACATTCTTCTTTCTTGATGAACAACCGAAAGTTCTATCAGTAAGTGTGAGAACGACGACGTAAAACTTGCCTCATTTTTTGTTCTCGAATAATCTACGACAGTGTAAAGTAGATTAAGAGATATATCGGATGTTTGAACAAAACTTTGTCTGTTCTTGTAACATATATAGACTGGTTCCTTTCATTCGCTCTCTACTAGATTTGCACGGCTTCTCGAAGTGACCAATCATGGAAGTTATTGACTCGCGTTAGGTTAGTTGGTTTGATAATTAGGTCAGGTCCCAGTATCGTGACACATAGTGAATATGTAGGGTTATCTGATGAGAAAAGTAACTAATGTGCTTTTGAGTAGTCGTCTTGGTGTTCAAAAGATACCAGTGTCCACAGGGGAAAGTGTCAACACTTGTGCAAATAACAAGATACCATTGATTCAAACCTCGTTGCTTTCTTCGATCACCATCAAAATGCCATCTTTTTGAATTCTATTTCGTATGTATTTGATCTAAGTAGTAACCTAGCTACAAAGTTCTTATATAAATCAAACTTGTTTTAGACTGTCTAAGATGTATACGTAAGATTTTTATACAAAGACGTACGCATGCATGATGCATGTCATATAAAACCAAATTGTAAATTTTATTACTAAGTCCACATCTTATGACTTAATTAGGTATAATCCTTTTGTGAATATTAAAAAGGTTGATTATCCGGGTAATAAAAAGGATTTTCCGTCTACTTCTTCTATTTAGAGGGTTAACCCATTCTCTAAGGTGGGAGAGATTGTTGATTCCGACAGTGATGAAGAGGAGGTTGTGAACACTTTTGATGAGTCAGTGAATCTATGCGGATCAGGTCCACGATCTTTCAGGGAATTTGGATGATCTTTATGACACATATGGTATCAAACTCCAAGGCCTTGGTAGGAAGTAATTATGTTCTCATAGGAGTCTAATGTTTTTTGAATAGTAGTTTATTTTCTTGTTTAGAGAATAGTAAGTATCTTGTTATGTAACTCTTTTCCGCTTATGTAACGGGCTGAGATATGGGATTCACCCATATCCTTTGTACTTAAACATTTTTTTGAGTAATATATTTACCGGGTATTTGACTTTTCACCCGAAAAATATAATCCTTTTGTGAACTTTGGATTAATTACTTGATTTATACTTTTTGTTTTATTAAAACGGGTATAGTCAATAGTGCAAGCACTCACAGTTTATTTTTGGAATGGGGCGGCTGATTAAATGGACTTTTTTTATTACAGTAAGTATAATTCTTTTTGGGCACACAATCATCCCATTGGTTCTCATCTACAACTCTTTTTGTGTTACTTGACACGACTGTTTCCTTTCTTATTTCATTTCTATGTATGATCACAATATACTAAAGGGTAGTCATAAGCAAAAGCGAAGATGGCAACTTATTATATGTATACCACTTCTTTTATTAAAAGCTAAATACTTCAAAAGGTGAAAGGTGAATAATGGTGGAATCATCCTAGTCTATGCATTTTAAGAATGCCAACTGGACCTTCTTTCGAGACCGACGCGCAGAATGAAAGACATGCTCCAGGTGGTGTGATTTATCAAGAGGTGGGCTTTGAACCCTGTTCATTTTCTCCAATAAGTCACTCGTTGACCAGTCAATCTGAGCATTTGCGATGGGAAGATGGTACCATTGAGAGCTTTAGGACAAGGGTGGGACTCGAACCCGGGTCTATTGACTCGTGCACGAGAACTCCACCCATTGGACTAAAGTTCCAATGGTTTATGGAAAAGCTAAATACTACATACACACATTTTATACACTTTTTACATGACAACCATAGAAATCAGAAGAAATATACTTCCTCCGTCCCATAATAACTGTCCACTTTGACTTTTTTGAGTCTTTCTTTTTCAACTTTGACCACTAATATTTTTATTTGCGTTATATAATACTTGATGAAAATTATACCAAATGAAAATACATTTAAAATCCAATCTATTCATATATTTTTCATCAAGTATTATATTACACTAGTAAAAATATTTATGGTCAAAGTTTAACAAAAAAAACTAAGAAAATTCAAAGTGGACAATTATTATGAGACGGAAGTAGTATTAATCAAATTCAACAAACTAATTACAATAAAGAGACATGAAATTAAAACAAACATACGAAACCTTACAAGCTAAGAGCATCTGCAATAGTAACTTGACAAAAGACTTGTTACTATTTGAAAAAGCTTTTCAAAAAGTTTTTTGCATTACACTAAAGACTTGGTAAAAAACTTTTTAACTAAAGACCTGGTAGATTACAACTAGGGGTGTTCACGGATTGGGTAATATCCACAGTAATCAAAAACCGAAACCAAACCGAACCGAAAATAACTGAACCGAATTCGTAACCGAACCGAATTGGTCAAAACCGAACCGAACCGAACTAAATATTTGGTTATCGGGTTGGATATGGTTTTGGTAATGAAAATCGAAAACCGAACCGAAAACCGAATTCATATAAAATATATAAATATTCTATGTATATATATGAAAAAAATCACTAAAACTCTTTTTAGTATAAATATAACATGATTTAAGTTTGAAAAAAATATTTTGTGCTAAAATATATATAATTAAATAAAAAGTAATTAAATTTATGTAATTTGGGTAATTTCGGTTATTCGGTTCGGTTTTGGTTATAGGGGTTCGGTTATTGATTCGGTTGAATCAATTTGAATTCGGTTCGGTTCGGTTTTCGGTTATACCGGAAAAAAAATTAACCGAACAAACCGAACCGAATAAACCGAATAACCAGATAACCGAACCGATGAACACCCCTAATTACAACCCTTTGAGACATAAGACTTGGTTCTATTTGTGAATTTAATTTATTGTGAAAAGCTATTAGATAGCTTTTGGTTAATACAATTAATGAAAACATGAGCTATTAAATGTAAAAAATCTTTAAAGACTTACCTAAAGCTAAATGCTATAAAGACATAAGACAAAAACAATAAAGCAAACCTTATTAGTTAACAACAATTACATATTTCATATCCCCTTTCACTAACTTTATAAATGGTATCTTTTTATGTAACAAAAACAATAAAGCAATACGATTAAACTATTGTTCATTTTAAATACTGGTTTTCTATCATTTTAAATATATTAATACATAAAACAATATACTCCCTAAAAGCAATGTGAATAACAAAAAATAATTGCAACGATATATTTGTAATTTCCTTATAAGTGGACATGCTATAAATAGAACAAAACAACCCCAAATAAAAGACCACCACACTATTATTACTATAATTAGCATATGACCTTTTTTCAATACTTTCCAAGATGCTTTTTCTCTTCCTTTTTATATATTTTACACTCACTAATATACATTATCTTTTATTTCTTTAAATAGAGACCTCATGTAAGATAAGTAATCTCCTAAGTTAAGTAACCCACCTCCGAGAGTGTTTAAGATCCTTTTAAGAATGTTTAGAAATTGGATCTTACATGTATTATATACTTGTATTTGTCTAACAAGTATTTTGAAGCTACCAGTTAAATTGCATTTAATATACATTAATTAACTTATAGAATACATAACTAATCTAATTTTTGATTTAATAAACTTATTTTTTTTTATTGTAATGGGCACTCATTAAATAAACTAAAGGTATTTTATAACTTCGTGTATGCATGTGGTTTTGATATTAGAATTAAATTAATCTTAGACTTGTGCTTTTATTTTGATATTTATAAGTCTGTACGTATGTAAACTCAAATATCCTTATTAAAACTTCAAAATGCAATAAATACTTACCATAATGCTTTGCATTATAAACTTATGCATACAAGATGCTTTTAGTATCACTGAAGTGGGAGTGAAGTTCATGCATAATCTGATGCGTGATACTCTTGTTGATATATGTTCCAAGGTTGGGATCATGGTGTGGAAGGAGGCTCCAATGGGTTTTCTCTCGGAAGATGGGAAAGAGTTACGACCTGCAAACCTGCTACTATTTAATTGGCTTTAAGGTAAAGACGCATGTTTGGATGTGACCAAAATTTCTCCCTTTGCTAGTATTGGGGCGAGTTCTTGGGCTCCTGTGGTAGCATTGCACAACGCTATGGGGAAAAAAAAAGAGGAAGTATGCGTCCAAATGTGAAAACAACAGATACATGTTTATACCATTTGCTTTTTCTACGTTTGGGGAATTGGTTACATAGGCTTTGGAAACTCTTTCACTAATTAAGTCTATTTCTATTAGCCACTTAAATAATGCTAAGAGTGGTATTTATCTTTTATAGATTGGGTTTTTGTATTTAAAAAAAAGTGGGAGTACAACTTGTGTATATAGACTTCAATCTAACTTTATGTAAACTTATTACGTTTCAATAATAATAATAATAATAATAATAATAATAATAATAATAATTCACACCCAACTGTGGGCGAATATGGCGAATCCTTTTCGTCTTTTCGTCTTGATCCTGCCTAACCTATCCATCCTTTCATCATTAAATTAATCTACTCCCTTTGTTGGTTTGTGGTTATATTATAATTCATTGAATATCTTATTCATCTCCTTTTGGATTTTATTGTCCGTACACTCAAATAGGGTTCTATTTTTTTAGCGTAATTCATTTCAATTTGCTTGCTGTTGTGGGGATTCTTTTGTGCTGGTTGGCTGTGGTTGTTCCGGGATTCGATCAGTTTGCGTATTCGTTACAGGGCAGTTCTTTGCTTGGAAGGTTCTTGCTTGCGTCTTCTGCTGGAAACCCCGTCACTGGATTTTAACCACGCTCCTGGTTGCGTTTTGTCATGATAGGGACATGGAACAGGTTTGTCGGTTAGCA
Source organism: Chrysanthemum lavandulifolium (assembly GCA_022545495.1). Taxonomy (NCBI): domain Eukaryota; kingdom Viridiplantae; phylum Streptophyta; class Magnoliopsida; order Asterales; family Asteraceae; genus Chrysanthemum; species Chrysanthemum lavandulifolium. Next base: position 491,892 of record CM040242.1, on the reverse strand, counting down.
GGTGCGGTTTGTCTCGGTTGGAAGGGTGCGGTTTGCATTTTGTTTATGGATGCGATTTGTTATTCTTGGTAGGGCCTAGCATGACATAGCATGTGCGGTTTGTTAATTGTTATCTTCTTGATAATTTCTTGCAGTTTGTTTGTGTGGTAGGGCCTACTGTCCCATGCGTTTTGTTACAATGGTTTAGTATAGTTTGTTTCCTTGGATTTGGATTGGTTTATTAAGCGGTTTATTTTGTTTCAAAAAAAAAAAAAAAAAAAACTCGATCAATTGGTGGTTTTGCTTGCTTTTCATGGCTAGTCGCGAGGTATCTTGGATTTCTTGTCCGTTACAAGGCTGTGAAGGATGTAGCGGGGGTAATGGCAAAGGGCTTACAAAGAAATATTTTATTGACCATTTGAATACGCGTCATTTTAAATGATGTTTTAAAAGCTTCTTACAAGGATCGGGTTGCAAAGGATTTTTCTTTATTCTCCGCGCTTGACCAAGCACTTCATGCGGCGGGTGTTTGGCTTTGTGGGGCGTGTTTTTGCACCCACACGTTTAGTAAAAATTGTAAACATGCCGACGGGGAAGTGGTTCCATAACCTAGTTTTCATGAAGTTGCGATTTATGGCATCACTGCGCCTCCCATACCAATATCAGATGCAGTAAATGACGGTATTGTTGTATCGGATATCACTGTCGATGAAGTTGGCGAAGAGGTCGTTCCTTTGGTACCTTCACAGACGAGTGGGCCAGGTTGCTTTGATATCAACCTCCTAGGTCGGGTTTTCTTGAAAAAGTTACGTACGGTTAAATGTATCCCCCCTAGGCTACGTCTCGGGTTCGCTAGTATTTTTCGTCATGCACTTGACAAGGTCCTTGCCTGCCCAAGGGATTTATCGATGTGGGTGCAACTCCTTATCCTGCCATGTTGTGTTTTGACCACTTTCGTGCCAACTAATAGAGCCCAACGAAGATCTGGAGAGCGAGAGCGATGCCAGTTTGAATGTATCTCTCAGGCTATTCTCCGCTGGAAGGATCCTATGGACAGGATGGGATTGGTGATGGAATGCTTAGCTGGGATCACTCCACCCCTCGGTGGGATGAAGAAACCTAAAGACCTTGATGCAGCTAACTTGGTTCAATGTAAGCGTAAACTGGGGGAAGGGCACTTTACTGCTGCTATTAAGGTGCTTACATCCTCTGGTGTCGCCCCCTCTACATCTGACACCCTGCATGAGCTAGAGGCCAAACACCCCCACGCCCCACCCCTAACTTTGTCACCTTCTCCTTTAGGTGGAGATGTCCTTGTTGTGGATAAAGACTTGGTGTTGAATAGGATCCGAAGTTTTCCGAAAGGGACATCATGTGTCCGGGATGGGCTTAGAGCGCAACATTTAATGGATATTTTGGGAGGGTCTGCATCCGCCATTGCTGATGATCTGCTAGGTTCTATCTTTGGTGTTGTCAACTGTTCCTTGGTGGTAAGTGCCCCGCTCTTTTAGGAGAGTATATTGCTAGTGCCCCCTTGACCCTTTAGTTAAGCCGGGTGGAGGTATACGGCCTATTGTTGTCGGCACGGTGTGACGTAGGCTTGTTTCGAAGGTGGCTTCTTCTTCAGTTGGCAACTCCATGAACACATACCTGCAGGACTTTCAATTTAGGGTTGGTGTTCCCGGTGGTTGTGAAGTTGTTCTCCATTCGGTAAATCGGCTTATTGAGTCTAAGGGTCGCGATGTTGGGTTGTCTATGTTGTTGATGGATTTTCAGAATGCTTTTAATCTGGTCGATAGGGGTGTCCTTCTTCTGGAGACTAGGATTCGATGCCCTTCTATTGCTCCCTGGGTTGAGTTTTGCTATGCAAGACCCGCTAGACTTTATTATGATGATTCTATCCTTTGGTCCTGTCAAGGGGTCCAACAAGGGGATCCGCTAGGCCCCTTGTTGTTTGCCCTTGCTTTGCACCCCCTTGTCCAAAATATTAATCGGTCTTGTGAGCTTACTCTCCAGGCTTGGTACCTTGATGATGGTACTATTGTGGGAGATACTCTCATGGTTGCCAAGGCACTTGACATTATCATGTCAGTTGGTCCAGCTCGGGGGCTATTTTTGAATGTTGATAAGACTGAACTTTTCTGGCCTATGGAGGACCCCAGAAGCAGGGTGGAAGGTGTTTTTCCTAATAATTTCTCTCTCCTGATCAATGGTGTCAAACTTCTTGGGGGGTCAGTTAGTTTGGATGAAAGTTTTTGTCAGGATTTGGCGTTGAAAAGGGTTTCTAAAACTATCTCGCTTATGGAAGCTATACTTAAACTTAATGATCCCCAATGTGAGCTCCTTCTTCTTCGTAATTGTGCCGGGGTTGCGAAATTATCTTATGCTTTGAGGACATGTTCTCCTTGTATGTACAAGAGGCTCAAATCGGTTTGATCGAAGCTACGCACTTTTTGGAGAAGATTATTATAGCATCTGGACCGGGGTTTGGGAATGGCAATGGCGGCTCGCCACCCTCCCAATCAAGATAGGCGAGCTTGGTATCCCTTCTCATGAGTGACATTATCCATTATGCTTTCCTCGCCTCGTTTGCAAACAAGTGTCCGCGGGACCGATTTTGGTAAAAGGGTATTAATTCTCATGGTCCTTCATTTCAACATGCCTTGATATTTTTAACGATGCTTGTAACATAGATCGCTCTCTGTCACCTCCGACGCTCCCCGCCTCATATGATGAAAACCTTGGCAAAGTGTTATTTTGGTGTCATTGAGAAAGATCTTGTTTCAAGTATTCGTTAAGTCCAAGGCAAGTAGCTATTCTCGATTGTACTGCACCCGCATGCACAAGATTTCCTATTCACCGTACCTAATGATGTGTTAGGCCGACGATGAACCATCGCCAATTCCGTTCGGTTTTGTGTTACGGGCTTACCATACCTATGTTCTCTAAAGGCGATTTGTCCGAGCCGCAACACGCATCGTATGGACCAATAGGAGACCACGCAGTTCAACTGCTCCGGTGAAGTAGGTGTAAAGTTCGAGACATAACACAGTGCGTGATATTCTCGTCGACATATGTTCCAAGGTAGGGATTATGGTGAAAAGGAGGCTCCAATGGGGTTTCTTTCAAGGGATGGGAAAGAGCTACGACTTGCGGACTTACTATTATTCAATTGGATCCAAGGTAAGGATGCATGTCCGGATGTAATCGGGATCTCTCCATTTGCGGGTATTGATGCAACTTTGTAGGCTCAGGGTAGCTCTACATAATCTTTGTGGAGAAGAAGAAAAAGAAGTATGTGTCCAAATGCGAGGAAAACGGTTACAAGTTCATTCCTTTTGCTTTTTCCACTTTCGGGGAGCTCGACGCGGAAGCCTTAGATACACTTTCACGCATCAAGACTGTTGCTGTCAACCACTCGAATAATGTCAAAAGTGGTGCTTTTATATTTCATAGACTAAGTTTTTGTATTCAGAAAGGAGTGGGAGCCCAACTAGTGTCTCGGCTTCCCACCAAATTCTTGTAAAATTTCTTTTGGTTTTCTAATGAGGTGCCGCATATACTTACTGATCATCATCACCTCGTTTCATCTCCTGCTACGGTTCTTGATATGGTTAAGAGTTTCCCTCGTGGTACGTCTTGTGGTCGGGATGGTTTGCGTGCCCAACACCTTTTGGATTGTTTAGGTGGTGCCGCTGTGGCTATTTCTAATGAGTTAGTCGCTTCTATTACCCAAGTGGTGAATCTTTTTCTTGATGGTAAATGCCCTAGGGCATTGGGTGAGTATATTGCTAGTGCTCTCTCACACATTGGTCAAGCCGGTGGTGGTATCCGTCCTATTGCTGTGAGGACCATTTGGAGGCGTTTAGTTTCCAAGGTCTGTGCTTCTATGATTGGCCACTCCTTGGATGGTTATTTAAATGATCTACAGTTCGGTGTTGGTGTATCAGGAGGAGGGGAGGCTATTCTTCATGCTGTGAATCGACTGATTGAGAACCGTGGAGATGATGTGAGTCTTTCGATGTTGTTGGTAGATTTCCAAAATGCCTTTAATATGGTGGATCGTGAGGTTATGTTACAAGAGGTTCGCCTTCGCTGTCCTGCTATTTTGCGTTGGGTGGAATTTTGTTACTCCAGCCCAGCCATGTTATATTATGGGGAACATACCTTATGGTCACATCAAGGTGTGCAACAAGGTGATCCACTTGGACCTCTGCTTTTTGCCTTAGTGTTACATCCTTTGGTATGCAAGATTAGAGATTCCTTTAGCCTTTCCTTTCAAGCTTGGTATCTAGATGATGGCACTATTATTGGCGATACTTTGGTTGTGGGGAAGGTTTTAGAGCTTATTATGATGGATGGACCTCGTCGTGGTTTGCACCTCAATGTTGACAAAACTGAGGTTTTTTGGCCTAAGGAAGACCCGAGAAGCAAGCTTGCGGGTGTTTTCCCACCTAATATTGCCCGACACATGCGGTGTTAAATTCTTGGGTGGGCACGCTAGTGTGGACTTTGATTTTAGTAGTGATCCGGTTTTGAAAAGGGTTGCCAAAACTATTGAGCTTATGGGTATTGTTGCCAAGATTAATGACCCCAGTGTGAGTTGTTGCTCTTTCGTGCCTGTGCTGGTATTTCCAAGTTATATTTTTCTATGCGCACATGTTCTCCCTGGGTCTTTGAGCGTGCTCAGATTTCATTTGATGCGGCACTTCGTTCCTCATTGGAGCGTATTGTCACTGCCTTTGGGCCTGGTTTCGGTGATTGGCAATGGTGGTTTGCCACATTACCATTTGTGTTTGGGGGGCTTGGTGTTTACTCAGTAGGTGATGTCTTGAACTATGCATTCCTTGCATCAAGACTCCAATCTGCTAGCTTGCAGACTAAGTTGCTCCGACATTCTGGTATTGTAACCTCTGGGCCTTCCTTTGATGATGCTTTATGTGCTTTTAATGTTAAAATGAAGATTGATCTTTTGAGTAATCCAAGTGAGATCGCTGCCCCCAAACTTATGAAGAAACTGACATATATATATTTCACGCGTGTTACTCAAATGGCTGAATCCTCTTTTTCTCTATCTACTCGACAAATGGCTTTATGGAAATCTCAGATGGAGGATCATACTTCTGACTGGCTTAGGGTAATCCCGATCTCTGGGTTGGGGTAGACTATGAATGCTAGGACCTACCGGTGTGTGTTATGCTATCGATTGGATGTTCTTTTATTTTCTATTCAAATGCCGTGTCCAGCTTGTTCCAGGGTCTTTACCGGGGATATTTATGGGGACCATGCTGTTTCATGTGCTGGCATTATTGGTATTAAACACCGACATAACATGGTGCGCGATACCTTGGTTGACATCTGTTCTCGATCCGGGATTTCAGCTCGTAAAGAAGTTGACATCGGGCTTAGTGAAGAAAGGGACAAACCCTTACGTCCAGCTGATATGTTGCTCTAATCATGGGACGGAGGGCTTAATGTATGTGTTGATTTGACTGGGTCATCGCCCTTGACGCAAACATGTATGGTTGATTTTGTGCCTGGTCATGCGGTGTCTATGGCCGCACAACGTAAACGCGTCAAGTATGAGGCTAAGTGCGCGGATATTGGATATGGGTTTCTCCCCTTCTCATTCTCTTTTTTTGGGAAACTCGAGAAGGATGCTGTGACCTTATTGAAGAGAATCCGAAAGTTTTCGATGACCCAAGACATTGGAGCACGTGTTGCTTCTCATATCTTTAGTAGGATTAGCTTTTCTATAGCTAGAGGAGTGGGAGCCTAGTTAGTATCTCGGCTTCCCACTAACTTCTTGTAAATCCTTTGCATTTCTAATAAAGTGATGTTTATAATAATAATAATAATAATAATAATAATAGTAATTATATTATTATTATTATTATTATTATTATTATTATTATAATTATTATTATTATTATTATTTTTTTTTATTATAAAACCATCACTTCATTAGAAAACCAAAAGGATATTACAAAAGTTGGTGGGAAGCCGAGACACTAGTTGGGCTCCCACCCCTTCTGACTCTAAAAACTAAGTCTATGAAAATAAAAACACCGCTTTTGACATTATTCGAGTGGTCGACAAATGGCGGTCTTGATGCGTGAAAGTGTATCCAAGGCTTCGCGTCAAGCTCCCGAAGTGGAAAAAGCAAAGGAATGAACTTGTAACCGTTTTCCTCGCATTTGGCCACATACTTCTTTTCTTCTTCTCCACAAGATTATGTAGAGCTACCCTCGGCGCCCACAAATTTGCATCAATACCCGAAATGGAGAGATCCCGATTACATCCGGACATGCGTCCTTACCTTGGATCCAATTGAATAATAGCAGTCTGCGGTCGTAGCTCTTTCCCATCCTTTGAAAGAAACCCCAATGGAGCCTCCTTTTCACCATAATCCCTACCTTGGAACAAATGTCGACGAGAATATCGCGCACCGGTTATGTCTCGAACTTTACACCCACTTCACTGGAGCGGTGAAGCGCATGGTCTCCCCATTGGTCCATACGATGCGTGTTGCGGCTCGGACAAACACGCCTTGAGAGAACATAGGTATGGAAAGCACAGAACACAAAACCGAACGGAATTGGCGATGGTTCATCGTCCGCCTAACCCATCAATAGGTACGGTGAATAGGAAATCTTGTGCATGCGGGGTGCGGGTACAATCGAGGATAGCCACTTGCCTTGGACTTAACAAATACTTGAAACAAGATCTTTCTCAACGACACCAAAATAACACTTTGCGTGGTTTTCATCATATGGGGCGGGGCGCCGAGGTGACAGAGAGCATGTCCATGTTACAAACATGTTAAAAATGTCAAGGCATGTTGAAATGAAGGACCATGAGAATTAATACCGTTTTACCAAAATCGGTCTGCAGGCACTTGTTTGCAAACGAGGCGAGAAAAGCATAATGGATAATGTCACCAGCAGTAGGATACCAAGCCCACCCATATTGATTGGGAGGGTGGCGAGCCGCCATTGCCATTCCCCAAACCCCGTCCGGATGCTATAATAATCTTCTCCAAAGTGCGTAGCCTCCGATCAAACCGAATTTGAGCCTCGTGTATACAAGGGAGAACAGTCCTCGAGCATAAGATAATTTCGCAACCCCGCACAATTACGAAGAAGAAGAAGCTCACATTGGGGATCATTAAGTTTAAGTATAGCTTCCATGAGCGAGAAAGTTTTGGAAACCCTTTTCAATGCCGGATCGACAAAACTTTCGTCCAAACTAACGAGACCCCCAAGGAGTTTGACACCATTGATCGGGCGGGAGATATTTCTAGGGAAAACACCTTCCACCCCGCTCGGGGTCCTCCGGAGGCCAATAAAGTTCGATCTTATCAACATTCAAAAATAACCCCGAGGGACCATCCGTCATGATAATGTCAAGCGCCTTGGCAACCATGAGAGTATCCCCACAATAGTACCATCATCGGTACCAAGCACGGAGCATAAGCTCACGGGACCGATTAATAGTTTGGACAAGGGGTGCGAGCAGGGAAAACAACAAGGGCCTAGCGGATCCCCTTGTTGAACCCCTGACATGACCATAGGATAGAATCATCATAGTAAAGTCGGCGGTCCGGCATAGCAAAACTCAACCAGGGAGCAATAGAAGGGCATCGCATCCTAGTCTCATGAAGGAGGGTGCCCTATCGACCGATTGAAAGCATTCGAAAATCCACCAACAACATAGACAACCCACCATCACGACCCTTAGACTCGATAAGCCGATTTACCGAATGGAGAACCTCACAACCACCGGAACACCCACCCCAAATTGGAAGTCCCGCAAATAAGTGTTCATGGGTTACCAACCAAGAAGAAGCCACCTTCGATACCGACCTTACGCCACACCGCGCCGACAAAGAATGGGTCAGTATGCCTCCACCCGGCTTAACTAAAGGGGTCGAGGGCACTAGCAATATACTCTCCTAGAAGGCGTGGCACTTACCACCAAGGAAGAGGTTGACAACACCGGTGATAGAACCTAGCGGATCATCGGCAATGGCGGATGCGAGACCCTCCCAAAATATCCATTAAATGTTGCGCCTAAGCCCATCCCGCCACATGATGTCCTTTCGGAAAACTCGAATCCTATTCAACACCAAGTCTTTATCCACAACAAGTGCATCTCCACCTAAAGGAGAAGATGACAAAGTTGGGGTAGGGGCGTGGGGTGTTTGGCCTCAGCTCATGCGGGTGTCGATGTAGAGGGCGACACCGAGGACGTAAGCACCTTTATAGCAGAGTAAAGTGCCCGTCTCCCGCCACGCTTACATTGAACCAAGTTAGATGCATCAAGGTCTTTAGGTTTCTTCATCCCACCGAGGCGGAGTGATCCCGCTAGCGTTGCCCATCACCAATCCCATCCTCGTCTGTAGGATCCTTCCAACGGAGGATAGCACGAGAGATACATTCAACCGGCATCGCCACGCCTCCGGATCTTCGTTGGGCTCTATTGGTTGGCACGAAGTGGTCAAAACACAACATGGCGGGATAAGGAGTTGCACCCACGCCGATAACTCCCCTGGGCAGGCAAGGACCTTGTCAAGTGCATTACGAAAGATCTTAGCGAACCCGAGACGTAGCCTAGGGGGAATGCATTTAACCGTACGCAACTTCTTCGAGAACACCCGGCTTAGTAAGTTGATATCAAAAATAGTCCCACCGTCCGGAGAAGTAATCAAAGGATCGGCCGCTCCCCCAATACCACCATCAGTAATAGCACCATTCACAGTATCTAATACTGGTGCGGGTGGTGCAGAGATGCCAGAGATCGCAACTTCATGAAAACTAGGTGCTAAAACCACTCCCCCACCGGCATGTTTACAATTTTTACTGAACGTGTGAGTACAAAAACACACCCCACAAAGCCAAACTCCCGCAGCATGAAGAGCCTGATCAAGTGCGGAGAATAAAGTAGAATCCTTTGAAACCCGATCCTTGTATGAGACTTTTAGAGCATCCGTTTTAAAATGGCGCGTATTCAAGTGGTCGATAAAATATTTTTAGTGAGCCCTTTACCATTTCCCCTACACCCTTCACAACCTTGTAATGGACAAGAGATCCGAAATGTGCGCGATTAGCCATGAAAAACAAGCCAAACCGAAAATAAATAAAAATGTATTTTTTTTTTTTTTTTTTTTTTTTTTTTTGTGTTTTGTTTTTTTTTTTTTAACCACAAGAAGACAAAGTAAGACTAAAACAAAAATAAAGAATGTACATGCATGTTGCTACTGTTTTGAACAAAACACAACAAAAGCGCTTCATGTCCATTATAAACAAAAGCGTGGGCCCCACCAACACATGATAGACCAGCATGTACAATCAAAAGCGCTTCATGTTCCTGTATACCCAACTCGCTACAGAATGTTTAAACCAATACGCTACCAAAAGTGAGCAAAACACCAAAATGCTTCCATGCAATCTGTGTCAAAACACAAAGTAACCCAAGTCACTACCAGAGATTGTAAACCAAGTCGCTACCCACAATGAACCCATCAGCTATAATCCCTGACGCTACCCAAGTCGCTACCAAAAAAAGGAACCCAACATATGATGAAACGAGCAGCGCCACAAGAGAAACCCAGTGATGAAGACAGCAGCAGCAACCTCCTGTCCCAAGGAAGGAACAGGCGAGGACACAAGCAGTGGGCTCAACACTCAACGCGAGAAGTAGAAAACCCACCCAGAGAAACAAACAAGATAGTTGGATCGATGAGGGGAAGAAGATCAAGATGATCTGATGGTTGGAACGATGAGAGAAACGAACGTTTGGCAAAGGATCAAGAAGATCAAGATGATCTGATGAATCCAGGCACCATTCGCCCACACAGATGAGAGAGAAAAATAATTATTATTATTATTATTATTATTATTATTATTATTATTATTATTATTATTATGAGTTTTTCTCGTGGTACGTCTTGTGGTCGAGATGGTTTGCGTGTCCAACACCTTTTGGATTGTTTAAGTGGTGCTATTGTGGCTATTTCTGATGATTTTGTTGGGACATCATTAATTAGGTCTCATTATGTTTTAATGATGAAAAATAAACCTTCGCAAAACATAAAATCACAAACGTTAGCCAAAAACCAATCGACCCAATAGTATGGCTTGACGTGCTGCTGGCACTCTGACACGCATACATCGCGCCAGGTTTCTGTTAAGGGGGTGAAGTTTTTAAAAGTTGGCTTTCCCCTAACCCGACAAATGTGGATCTTTCAATACAAGTATGAATATGATAAGTGCTTCATTAGGAACACTCAAGACGGGTTTTAGACTTAGAGGGATTCAAATCACAACCTCCCATTTTTTACAAAACACAAACTCATGTATTTTAATAAACGTCTCTAGCCAGGGATTTTCTAAACCTAGGAGACTCATACTTTTCACATAACATCAAGTGAAAGTATTCATATGACCATAATTCGTGTTTACGTCTTCTCTAATCACATAACGGATTTACTCCCTTATTGGTCAAACAAAGTCTAAGGTCCCTTTGCGTAAACACATCCTTTCCAGTTATGGGATATACTTTACTATGATACAAAACGCTTAGCTTGTTTGCATCAAGATGATTATTAATTACGTCAAGTTGTGAGAAATCACAAATTATAATATTATGAATACTTGACGTTGAGTTATTTGAACATATGGGTATTCTTTGATTTTCATATCCAAAACATAACCCATAATCATCATTGTCCAATCTTTTCTTTCTTAATGATAGTGTGATTAAGCCTTAATCAATCCTTTGATTAACACCTTCACCAAATAAACCTTTCAACTATTTCAAAATGGGAGGTGATTTGCACACTCTTTAATTGATTAGGACACTCTAAATTATAGTGTTTAGACATTTATACCCTCATATCACTTTTGCATATTTTCATTCTGTAAGGTTATATATGTCCAAACACTCTAATTTAGAGTGTCCCAATCAATATGAAGAGTGTACAAATCATCTCCCTTTCAAAATCCATCCAAATCTTATCCCCAACATTATCTTAATATTCCTTGTACTTGATTGTACTTTTATCCCCCAACATTTCAACATTCTTCACATCAACTTCTTTTTCATCACATTCCCTCTTAACTACTACATTTCAAACACATCACCCATTTTCCTGTTCATTGTCTTTTTTACTTCACTACTCTCACACACATCTATTTTGAATTCAAATTTCACACACACTCTCTCACAAACCTACTCCCACATACACACAACCTTATCCTAACATTTGAAATTTGAATTCATCCCAAAGGCTCCCATTCACATCACCATCCTATCATTACAATAATCATCCTCTCATTCACTCTCACGCTCTCTATTTCAAATTCAAATTACACACACTCCTCTCACACTCCTTCCCTTACACACACACTTGCCAAATCACTCACTCACACCCTCACAATTTACATTTGAATCTAAGCCTTAGGCTCCCCATCACATCACTTTCACATCACATACAACTCATCTCTTCAAATCATCACATGGACATTAGTCTCAACCTTCCTCATATACAACCTCCCTCACTTCTTCTCTTTATCATATTCCAAATCCAAATTTGAATCTAACCCTGATAACATCAAATAGTCCTGAATATTAAGTGTCAATTTCCTCCGTTGATGCTCGTTATTTATATCATTTATATGGATTAATGCTTGTTTTCCATTGTTTTACACTTTCAGGTAAATTACGAGCATTGGAGCTAAAGAGACGCGGAAATGGAAACGTTACTAAAGATTTATCACAATATGCTTATTTTGAAGAAGTTACGGCGTAACTCATCTCTCACATTACGCCATAACTATTGCGTGACCCAAGTCCAACTTATCAAGAGGTTACGGATAACTCCTCCCAAAGGTTCGACGTAACTCCATTAGGTCAATTGAGGTTCCACATCACGATACTTACGCCGTAGACTCATCGCATCACTTACGACGAACCGAGTTTATTGAAGACTACGGCATAACTACTTATAAGGTTACGCCCGTAACTAGCGATCTAGTGCATTTACGGAGAAATAGAAGGTTACGGCGTAACTCATTTATTGGTTACGTAGTAACCCGCACCGCCTATAAATACCCACTAATTCCAAAGATTTCAAGGCATCCCATTCCACACACAACACTCGAACGTGGGAAAAAGCTCAAGGAGGTCTAGGGAAGCATCTGAGTCGCTTTCCAAGGAGAAGTCACACCATTACGATAAGCTTTAGCGTTTATTATTTCTTTTACTTTCAATTCATGTATTTCGTACCTTTGAATATTGAATTGATGTTCATGATTAATATGAGCAGCTAAGCACCCTTTGGTGCTAGCCTAGTTATGATACCTTAATTGTTTTATTTGCGTTTACCTTTTACTTCCGTACAATTATTTCTAAGTGTATGCATGCATAGTTCTTTGGTAGTCACCCCGGGTTCGGTAGTTTTGAATGGCGATAGAGGCCAATTGCCTAGGAGATATGACCAACTGACCCTAGGTGATCGGACTGAGACGGGAAGGGTAAGATATGACCAACTGACGACCTTTTCTACTTGTGCTATTTGACCAACTGATCACCTATCGTTTGGATGAACTTAAGAATTGGGGGGGTGTAGTGTCTAAGTTCCTAACGGCCGGGCACTCACTATTTAGAATCTAGCATGTAGCGGTACTTAATGACTCGCTTAGGGACCAGAACAAGCGGACTTATGACGCTACTTTGATTTCTCCTGTGGTGGCATCTTTGTCGATAGGTTAGGCGAATTGACCAAATGTTGTCTTCTCGAATTTGACCCCACCAAGTAATTGGAAGTAGGTGAGCGAGACATAACTATTTAGAGGATTAACTAGGTTAGCACCACTATTCCTCTATTGATTTCCTTCACCATTTATTTGCTTTTACGCATTAGTAGTTTAATTAATTAAAACCCTATCAAACCATTAATATTACGTGACAATTAGACTTAGTAATTATCAAACACACATAGCTCTTGGGACGACCTCGGCTTTACCATTTACTACACTACACACGACCGGGTACACCGCCTGTTAGTGCATTAGGGTAGACCATAGGTATAGCGAAACACTATAAATATTAAGACCTTGTCAAGAAACACGCATCAAGTTTTTGGCGCACGCTTGGGAGCTATTTTAGGATTTTATATGAAGTCTGCTTTTTTTTTTTTTTTTTTTTATAAATGTCGGGATACAAGACTTGCACTCTAGGCCTTTACGGCTACCCCATTTGTTGAGCGGAGAAGCAATTTCGTAAAAGAGGGTCTATTCTCCGGTTCCTATTCACAACATCTTCTCATTTTACTGAATCGGACGATCGGACACGTAACCGAGAGGTCATCAATGAAAATAATATCAATGACCTTACTATGGAGCAAGATTTGGATCGCCAAACGATAATCGCCAATGAAGCTTCACTAAGGATTCTCCCACCAAAAATACTCCATCCCGGATCATATTATTCGAGATTTACATGAGCTTAAGTTTTCGGAGACGAAGATGAGGACGCTCGAGGATCACATAGATGAAGTTCTCCACTTATCCTCTCTTTTCAACGTTAGGGGTACTCTAAGTTATTCATCCACCGCAAGGATTTTTCCTATGACTCTCTTTCGAACAAAGAAAAGATGGTACAACAAACTTCCTAGCAAAAGTAAAGAAGTATGGGGAAAACTAAGAAAGGAGTTCGTCCAGCAATTTTGCCCTCCTTAAAAAATGGCTAGGCTTCTTGGGAGAATCTATCAATTCGTGCAGATTGGAGAAGAAACGTTGTACCAAGCGTGAGAAAGATTTAATGAACTTCTCTACCGATGCCCGACTCAAGATTTAAACAAACATCAGATCGTATACGTTTTCTATCGGGGGATTAATGCGCAAACACGTGAACTCCTTGATTCACCAAGACCTATTCCTAGCATGACTCCGATCGGGCCTTGGAATGTATTCGGATTTCGAACATTGCTACAAGTGGCACATGGATACGGATACGGACCGAGAGATAACTTCGATCATAAGGTAATGAAGACAATAACGAAGCAAGAATACAATTACGGGAAATTTTCAAAACGGAGATTGGAAGAGAAGTGAAGCATGTAGGGTTGAGAAAGTTAAAAGTGTATTTGAAACCAATACAGGAACAATATTGAGAAAAGATTCTCGACCACATCAAAGAATCAAGAGAGCGACGATAGGATAGAAAAGATGATGAAAGCATTCGTGGATGTCTGATCTCTTCTATTAAAACTCACGATGATAGGATAAAAGATTAGAAAAGTGTTAGTTCATGTTCGAAGCCATCTCGATTACCTAGCACTCGGGAGGAAGAAGTTGTCCACACGGTAGAGACTATCCTCGAAGAACCTTTGACCTTTTCGAAAAGGTTAAACGACGGATCGACATGGAGAAACAATCACTTTTGGACCAAAATTTGCTGGTAAACCCTCCTAATGATACTAATCGTCATGATACTACGCGGGAATTAAGTTATGATGAGACTATTCACCTCAACGAAAGATGCTCAGCTGTTTTGAGGAACGAGCTACCACAAAAGGAAAAAGATCTAGGATGATTTACTCTCCCTTGCTATATCGGGAGCCTAAACATGTGTAATGTCCTGGCAGACCTTGGAGCTAGCATTAGTATAAAGCCTCGTTCGATGTTTTTGCGAATGGGAATTGGCAACTTAAAACCGGCCAATATGAAAATTGAAATGGCCGATCGATCCATGCAATCACCATTAGGAATTGTTGAAAATGTATTAGTGAAGATAAAGAGATTCCTTTTCCCAGTAGATTTTGTGATTCTTGATATCCCAGAAGACAACAGGATACCTGTCATTTTAGGAAGACCTATGCTTGCTACTGCTCACACTAAAGTGGATGTCTTTGCCGGAAAATTAACTCTGGAAGCTAATGGAGAGATCGCCAAATTCGGACCTAATGAACATTTTTCCACTCCGGAGAAGGTGTGTGCAATTGACCCAGTAGGGAATTTTGGTGAAGCTTTAGAAAAATTTCTTAGCGACCCCCTGGATCCTGGAGAGGTTGACTCGGGGAAGGATTTTGATGTTTTCGTGAATTTTGAGGAAGAAGATAACTTAGGATTAAGTGCTGAAGACCTCTCTAGTGATGTCGAGATGACCCATTGGCAAGACAACTCTGAAAAAACTTTCTTGCAATCGGACCAACCGCAGCTTTTATGAGATGGGGCACGATCCATCATTGGAATCCCACTATCTCGAAGATCTCATGCAAAATTGGGTTCATTGATTTTCACCCATTTATCGACACAGATTCCCCAGTCAACATTATCTCTAAGGAATGCTACAACTAGGTTATGGAAAAGGAGCTTGATTACAAAGGAAACAACTTCCTAGGGATAGCAACAAATATACGAGTTTTTGTAGGAACACACTCGTTTCTAGTCGACTTTGTGGTTTTGGATGATGTTAGCGAATTAAGTGGCGGATGGGTGACCGGGTGATTTTGGAAAACCCTTTAAAGAAATATCCGGGCTTGATAATAACGAGAAGGAAGGACTGGTTTGGCTAAAGATTGGCGATGATAAAACTATTTTCAAAATGCCAAGGATCTGTCAAAACTTTAAAATTGGACTAAAAGACGGTTGAGTTATGCTAGACCGCTTGGTATTAGTGAAGAAGATAAGGCCAAAGGTTTTGATCACCCCTACCAAAAGATCAAATTTTTTACTTAGGTGTTTAGAACTTGGAGAAGGATACAAACGGATGAGAATTTGATCACCGGCTTCAAGATGGAGATTGCCGATCCACGAGATGACGGACAAACACCGGTAGCCACGGCTCGAGTCTAACTTAAAGACTCATTAATAAAGAAAAGTGCTCTTCGGAGACAACCCGAATTATCCCTTTCTTTTGTTTTTATTTCATTTCTGTTGGGTTTTGTGTTTCTAACCATTTTGCAGAAACAATGAAGTAATTATCTTGCGTTCTTGTCGATTCGAACAGAGTTACAGAACTCATCTTGGTGATTACGCCAGAACCAACATTTTAGCGCAGTAATTTTATCGCATTACCAATTACGCGTAATACCATCTCGGTGGTTACGCCAGAACTATTCGCTTCATGCACTCATACTGTGTTTTGCCGCTATGGCGTAATCTCTCATAGGAGTTACGACGTAACTCTCTCTGCTAATTCTTTCATTTTAAAACACAAGAACCTTGTATTAGTTTTAAATGAACTTTGTGGGTGTGTTCCTCAAACCCTCACGAGACTTCACACGTCCACTGGGACACCAAGTGGTTTAAAAACTTGTTGCATTCGCTAAATGCAACCGTGATTCCTATGAAAGTGAGTTAGGTTTGTTTTTCATTTTATTTTTTCTTTTAGAATTATGCTTGTCGGTATTGTGATTTCGTGGATTGAAGTTTGTTCATGACGCTTAAACGAAGGCACGATCCTTTCTCGTGGGCCTTTTCTTTATGGAGCAAATTTCGGGGAAGTTCTCGCCTAATTCTACCTTTCTCTTCACATTTATTTTTATGCCTAGTACAAAGGGACTTTGTACAAGTCAAGTGGGGGGGACGGAGTAGAATTATCTCTTGAACTTTATTTCGCCTCATTTTTCTAGTTTATTTTGAAAATTATGCCATTTTTAAAATTTTGACATGTTTTTCCGAACCTAACTAGATTAGACCTTAGCCGAGCACATATAACCCTTGATATTACATGGTGAGATTAGCCTTATCCTTTTCCAATATTTTACCCCAAATCCACCAAATTATGAGTGTCTTGGGTAGCTTGTAAACTTTAGAACTTGGCCTTTGCATCATTTCGAGACCATAGACGAGGTATGTTGAGTTAGCTCGATGTATTTGGACTTTTCGGTTTTAGAAAGCGATTATAGGATTATCACCCAAACAAACCTACCATTGTGAGTCTATCGATTAGTCACCTCGACTTTTCGACCCCCATGTGAAACCCTTTTGTTGCACTTCCCTTTAGTGCAAGATACCCTTAGATACACCCCACGAGCCATTCATTTCATTTTGTCACCCCAATATATTGTTTCGTTACACCTTACACCTTAACCTACCCCCGTAGTCTTTATTTGTAATGGGAAGTCATCGCTTTCCTAAGTTCAAGGTTCGAGTGGAAAGGTATGGAAATCACGCTTTCATCAACAAAATTATGAAGATCATGAAGACCCCAATTCCCATTGTTCATCTCAGTGGGGGATGTTATGTTATCATGTTATGTTCAAAAAAAAAAAAAAAAAAAAAAAAACAAAATCGAAAAAATAAAATAAAAATAGTTGATTGAGTTATGATTTTGTAAAGTGCAATGTTATAAGCACTGTTGTCTGAGCTTTATTGTTTAAGTATCGAGGAGGCCACCTCGATCACATTGGAAGCTTGGAGTTGGAGTTATACCAACTGAAGAAGAAAAGGTAGTGTGCCCATCACGACGTCCTCTAATAACACATCTACCTTGCATTTCATAATCCGGTCTCTAGACTTCTAAGCTTGAACTTTGGGTGGATGGTAAGTGGTGATGACTTAGTTGTAGATATAGACTACCTGCTTGTTTTTCATTTTACACCAATTATATATCCCATGTCTTATCCTACCCTTTTAGTCATGAAGCGTGTCTAGGTGATGCAGTGAGCAATCTTTGGTGTCTTGGCCATGGATTTGGTCATGTATCATTGATTTTGTCCACTTCGCCGTGACATGTTAGTAATGACGAGTCACCCCTTAACCTTTGTCGTGTCTACCCATATTGCCTTCGAGAATTGTTTAGCCCTTAACTCTAGTGGTGGAGATTTGTTTAACCGCCAAGCTTATGATAGAATACATGCTATGTTGTGCGATTGAGTGATCACCCGAAATTGACACTTAGAATAGTTGAGAGATTTGAGTGTTTGTTCCCTTTCGTGAGGTGTTCGCTTTGTTTTATTCTAGCATAAGGATTTGTAAACTCATATTTTCCGGTTTTGGGAGATATCTTCTTAGGAATCTATCTAAAAGGTCTACTTGAGGGCAAGTAGAGTTCAGTGGGGGATATTTGATAACATCAAATAGTCCTAATTATTAAGTGTCAATTTCCGCTGATGCTCGTTATTTATATCATTTATATGGATTTATGCTTGTTTTCCATTTTTACACTTTCGGGTAAATTACGATCATTGGAGCTAAAGAGACGCGGAAATGGAAACGTTACTAAAGATTTATCGAGTATGCTTATTTTGGACGAAGTTACGGCGTAACTCATCTCTCACATTACGCCGTAACTATTGCGTGACCCGTAAGTCCAACTTATCAAGAGGTTACTGGCGTAACTCCTCCCAAAGGTTACGACGAACTCCATTAGGTCAATTGAGGTTCCACGCCCGATACTTACGTCAGAACTCATCGCATCACTTACGACGTAACCAAGTTTATTGAAGACTACGGCGTAACCACTTATAAGGTTCGCCGTAACTAGTGATCTAGTGCATTTACGGAGAAACCTTTTAAGCCGCTCACGATACCACTTGTAGTTCCCTATTCACTATCGTTTAAAACAATTAAGTACTTAAAACAATTTAACGATGAATAATAAGCGAAAGTAATGTAAGTAACACACAAAGTAATTTTCAACATCATATTCTTATTAGAAATAAATCAAAGAATCGTTACCCAAGTACTTGGAATAGTACTTGGGATTGAAATGACAAAGTTTGGGTGACTCCTCTCTAAGCTCGGGCTAAGTCCGAGCACAACTCTTAGAATCCACCGAGCTAGCTCAAGGATAAAGTTGTATTTGGAGGAGTGAAAAGTTGGCTTGTGTGTATGTGTGTTTTACAATTCACAAGCTTAAACT
Source organism: Chrysanthemum lavandulifolium (assembly GCA_022545495.1). Taxonomy (NCBI): domain Eukaryota; kingdom Viridiplantae; phylum Streptophyta; class Magnoliopsida; order Asterales; family Asteraceae; genus Chrysanthemum; species Chrysanthemum lavandulifolium. The sequence continues at coordinate 473,040 of CM040242.1, read as the reverse complement.
TTTCACTCATTCTCTTATGCTATTTATACAAGTATGATTTTAACTTTAACCTAGAAGACAAATACATTGATCACGGAATCACGAATATAGATATATTCGACATCGCTTACTTTGTTATTAGTAGTCGGTAAGCTTCTTTTCCTTAATGAGAGAATCCTTTAGTATCACCGCTTTCTATAAATGGGAAGATATGGCTTTAGTAGATAGGGACTTATTTTATCCGGGTAAAGCACTTGGGGACTTAGTTTTATCGGGTAAACGTTTCCGCCTAGTCCCGCTCATTCTTGATCTTCAAAGCCTTCATCTATTCCTTGGTTTGTCTTTAGTGCTAGCAGTTGAGAGAGTCTTAGGATTCGGTGAGTTATTGTCATCACCACCGAATCCTCAATCTTCTTCTTGACTTAGTCTTCACCCATTAAGTTCCGCCTTTTTGGTGGAGAGGCTTCTTCTTCACCTCGCATCGAGTATCTCGAAGATGGCTCACCGAGAGTCTATGCACTCGGTGACCGATAGTGTTTAACGGATGAACACTTAGGTTATTTTCTATTCAAATCCTAGATTAAGGGTTTGGGTATTTATCGAACCCAATGAAGGTTCTGGCGTAACTCATTTATTGGTTACGCAGAACCTGCACTGCCTATAAATACCCCACTAATTCCAAAGATTTCAATGCATCCTATTCCACACACAACACTACGAGCGTGGGAAAAGCTCAAGGAGGTCTAGGGAAGCATCTGAGTCGTTTCCAAGGAGAAGTCACACCATTACGATAAGCTTTAGCGTTTATTATTTCTTTTACTTTCAATTCATGTATTTCATACCTTTGAATATTGAATTGATGTGCATGATTAATATGAGCTGCTAAGCACCCTTTGGTGCTAGCCTAGTTATGATTCCTTAATTGTTTTGTTTGCGTTTACCTTTACTTTGTACAATTATTTCTAAGTGTATGCATGCATAGTACTTTGGTAGTCACCCCTGGTTCGGTAGTTTTGAATGGCGATGAGGCCAATTGCCTAGGAGATATGACCAACCTGACCCTAGGTGAGCGGATCGAGACGGAAGGGTAAGATATGACCAACCGACGACCCTTTCTACTTGTGCAATTTGACCAACCGATCACCTATCGTTTGGATGAACTTAAGAATTAGGGGTGTAGTGTCTAAGTTCCTAACGGCCGGCACTCACTATTCGTAATCTAGCATGTAGCGGTACTTAATGACTCGGCTTAGGGGACCGGAACAACAAAGACTTATGATGGTGCTACCGATTTCTCTTGTGGTGGCATCTTTCTTTGATAGGTTAGGGCGAATTGACCAAATGTTGTCCTCTCAAATTTGACCCCACCTGAAGTAATTGGAAGTAGGTAAACGTATACATAACTAGTTAGGAGGATTAACTAGGTTAGCACCACTATTCCTCTATTGATTTCCCTTCTACCATTTATTTGCTTTCTCTGCATTAGTAGTTTAATTAATTAAAACCCTATCAAACCATTAATATTCTATGACAATTAGACTTAGTAATTATCCGACACACATAGCTCTTGGAACGACCTCGGCTTTACCATTTACTACACTACACACGACCGGGTACACTGCAGTGCATTAGGGTAGACCATAGGTATAGCGAGACACTATAAATATTAAGACCTGGTCAAACCCTTATCTCACATCTCCATCACATCCATGCCAACTCACTCTTATCTCACCCTCTTCTTTAAACAAAAGCATATTCTTTATTCTCTTGGCATATTCTCTTCTATCCAACCATGCCAACTCTTCTAACCTAATCATGGTTCAATCTTAACTAAACGTCTTTCTCTTTTTTCCCTCTCTTACAACATTTTAATTTCAAATTCAAATTCTTCCCCCCCCCTCTCTCTCTATCGCAACATTCACACTTGTTTTCCAAGAAAGGAATATTTCATGGCATATTCTTTCTATCTTATCTATTCCATGAGAGGAATACCCATTATACCACTATCCAGTTATCCTTTCTCTCTTTCTCTCTTTGATAATTGGTTTTACCTAAACACTTCACAAAATGATTTTTATCAAATGGCTATTTGAGTTGGTTGACCTTGAGGATAAATAATGGAAAGGTCTATTGTCTGAAGTACAATTGGGGGTTTAGCAAGGTTGGGTACTTAAAACACCAAAATCCCAAAGAAAAAGTAATAGGGGTTTTGGCACGTTGCTGGCACTCTGACACGCCAGCCAGTGCGCCAGCCTCGAATTATTTTTCTCACTTTGAGATCTTGGCCTATAAATACCCACCCTTGGCTATTGTATTCCTCAAACCTTGCCAAACATTCTTTCTCTCTATTTTATTTTCTCTCTACCCTGTAAGTCTACTACACATCTTTTGTTCTTAATCTTTCTCTCTTATTATCTTTGAAAGAACACATTCTCCGCAAGGGAAGAATCACAAGAACCTAATCCACACTTGTGATTGTGTCGAGTGTCTTCTTCTCTATACCCTTTCTATTATAATTGAGTCACTAGGTTAGGTTAGGGCTTGATTCAAAGAAACAATTCTTTATCATTCAATTTAGTTGTAAGGGAGGTCTTGTGTCTTGGTGACCAAGCCTAGATTGGTGGAGATCTAGTTGGGGTTTGATACTTCTGGTAGAAAGTCTTTGTGGTCTTAGTGATTAAGTCGAATCACAAGATTCTTTTGGGTGGTTTCTGAGGGCGTGATAACATCAAATATTCCTGAATATTAAGTGTCAATTTCTCCCGTTAATGCTCGTATTTTATATCATTTATATAGATTTACGCGTGTTTTCCTTTATATTTCACTTCCAGGTAAATTACGAGCATTGGAGCTAATGAGACGCGGATTTGGAGATTTTCTTAGAGATTTATGATAGTATGCCTACTGTGAAGCAATTACGGCGTAACTTCATCTCTCACATTATGCCGTAGCTAGCGCGTGACTCAAAAGACCAACTCAGCATTCAATTATGGCGTAAATCCCAACTAAGGATTACGCCGTAACCAATTAGGTCAAAGAATGTTTCACGCCGCCATCAGATATGCCGTAACTCCTTCCAATGATTACGGCGTAATCATATCATTTGTAACCTGTATTGTAGATATGGCGTAACTCATTCCATGTATTACGCCATAACCAGCTTACCGAGAGCATTATTATAGAATTATTGAGGTTACGGCATAACTCTCAACTCAAGTTACGCCGTAACTAGATCGTGCCTATAAATACAAGCTCTAATTTCTGCATTTCACATCATTCACTCCACACCAAAAAGCAGAGAACGTCAAGAGGGGTCCAAAGGCAGATCTTGAAGAGCATACAGAGCCATCTCCAAGGGAGAAATCACTCCCTAACGATAAGCATTAGCGATTATTTTATCTTTTACTTTCGATTAATGTATTTCATTATGTTAAACATTGAATCTTTGGTTTCTTTTAATATGATCGGCTAAGCACCTTTGGTGCTAGCCTAGTTATGATTCCTTAATTATTTTGTTTATGTTTACGTGCTTCCGTATAATTTTTTAGTGTATGCATGCATAGTTCATTGGTAGCTACCCTAGCTTCGGTAGTTTTGAATGGCGATAGTATCTAGTTGCTTAGGAGAATTGACCAACTGACCCTAAGTAGTTAGGTTAAGTTAGGGAGGGTAAGAATTGACCAACTGACGACCCTTCCTCGCTTGTGCGAACTGACCAAATGATCATCTGCCGTTTTGATGAACTTAAGAAGTTATGGATGAGTGTCTAAGATGCTCGCGCACGAGCACTCATTGTTATGAATCTTGCATGTAGAGGAACTTAATGACTTGGCTTAGGGGACTAAAAAAAACTAGACTTTCAAGGGTAGTAGCTTGATCTCCGGTGGAAGCCTTTGCTGATAGGTTAGGACGAACTGACCAAATGCTGTCTTAGTGACCTTAAACCCCACTTGAATCAATTGGAAGTAGTAAGACGTGAACATAACATGATAGGATGAGTAATTAGGTTAGCACACTTTACCTCTATTGCTCACATCTCTATCTTATTTGCGCTTATTTCTTGTTTTCTAGTTAATTAATCATTTCAATCCTTAAAATAATTAAAACCAGTGACACCTAAACTTAATTAGAATCCGCTCACATAGATCTTAGGAGGACCTCGGTTTTACCGATTACTACACTACACACGATCGGGTACACTGCCTGTGAGTGCATAAGGTGGACCATAGGTAAACGAGATACTATAAATATTAAAACCTGGTTAGAAAGCCTGCATCAAGTTTTTGGCGCCGCTGCCGGGGAGTTATATTAGGGTTTTTATTAAGTCTTTTATTTTTGTTTTATTTTGAATTTTCAGTTTTCTCACGATTTCTTTTTAAGTTTAAGGTACCATGGAGGTTGTAAACATAGATGACCTCACTCTTGAAGAATATTTGGCATTGACGAGGGATGAATAAGGGCCGGGGCTCGTTAGGCCGGCTATTGGAGCTAATGTTCATTTCGGGATCAAAGAACAGTTTATGAGGGAGCTACTTGCTAACCCTTTCTCGGGAAACAGAGACGAAGATGCTTATGAACATGTTGAGAATGTCTTGTACATTGCAAGCCTTTTCAACATACCTGGTGTTTCTCATGACGCTGTTATGATCCGAGTATTCCCCATGACACTTACTGGGGCAGCAAGAAGATGGATTGAAAGATTGCCCGTCGGGGCAGTCGATACATGGGCTCTCCTAAAAAAGCATTTCATTCAGAGATATTGTCCTCCTTCGAAGATATCTAATCAACTCATGGAGATCCATAATTTTAAACAAGAAGGCGATGAAACGTTGTATCAAGCTTGGGATAGATACAACGATCTTCTCTACAAGTGTCCCACACATGACCTGAACAACCAGCAAAAGGTCAACATTTTCTACAAAGGAATCAACGTAGCCACAAGACAAATGCTGGACTACCAGGGACCAATTCCAAGCATGACCCCTACTATTGCCATTGAAGCCATTCAAAAAATGGCCGATCATTCTCAAAAATGGCAAGATGAAGGAAGCAAAAGAAGCCTAGGCGGAAATCTTGAAGGTATTGCCACCATTACTAGCAAGCTTGAAAATCTTGGTCGGGACATGCTCAAGCTCAGGGAATGTGTTCATGCTATCCAAGTAGGATGTGAAAACTATGGAGAAGGACATCTCACAAAAAATTGTCCTCTCATTAACGAAGATAACAAAGTTGAAGAAGTAAAATATGGTGAAAATCGACCATTTCAAAGGGCGAATGGAAACGGGAATGGTTATCGTGGGGGACCTCGCACATATTACAACCGCGGTACTTTCGGGGAAAGAAGATCTAATTTGGAGGACACAATCAGAAAATACCTCGAAGACTCAACTAAGAGGCAAAAGGAGCAAGAAGAATGGCTAAAGAACTTTCAAGAAAATACAAACAAAAGCCTTTTTAGTCATGTCGAATCGCTAAAAAACTTGGAAACCATGATTGACAAGCTTATCCATGAGGTACAAAGAAGGAATGAAGAACAAAAGAGCAAACCAATAGCATGCAAAGCCGTGTTTTCTGAAAAAGACAAATCCGACGATGGCTCTAGCATTGTAAAGGAAAATGATGCTGAAAGTGCTGATAGACGCCAGTTCATCTGAATTACGGCGTAACTGGGATACGTGGTCTGACAGGTTTCTCAAATTGGATGAATCAAGAACACATGTCATTAATGGGTGGTCCAGTGATACAAACCTGTGCCCACAATCCCCATCCAAGAGGAAGAATCACTGGTGCAAAGCAATACCAGTGGATAATGATTAGTGGCACGACCTATGGGCCTCATGCAACCCTCATAACGACATTTGCGATGGAGGATACGATAAGGAGAGGGTTAAAAATAGCAAATACATGTGGTCTACGACTAACGATGATGAAAGGTTGGCAAAATTTTCAATCGAAGACGAGGAGGAACCCCCTATTAAGCACTGCTACAATCAAATAATGATCATGGAAGATGATTCCACACGTGCATGGCCTACATGCAATCCTTATCGTGAGTATTGCAACGGGGGTGGTAATATGAAGAGTGAAGAATGGACATGCCTTCATGAGCCAGAAAGACACGATATCAAATTCGGAGATCTATCCTTTCATGATTGGTATTTGGTAAGATTCGGGGATGCCATTATTAATACGGGTCTACGAAGGAAGCTCAAGCTCGATTATGAAGAACATTGTCTCCAACAAAGAAAGTCCATGAATGAAAAGCCAATCAATGATGATACCTCCTGCAAGGATGTTCCTTCAAGCAACACCAACGGAAAAATAACTCGGGAGCATTGGAGTGAAAAGATAAAAACCTCTGGTGAAGTTTTTTGGGCGTGTTGTAACCTGTTTGACAATGACTGTAACGGAGGGAGTAGCGTAGCGATAGTTGGGGATGATGAGTTCTTGTGGACCTCAACCAATGACGATGAGAGAACGAAGTTACCTTGGTTAGATAAGTTGGGATTTGACGATTGGGTTAAAATCAAGTATGGTAATGTAGATGCTTCCACTAAGGAGAAAATTTGGAAGGGATGTATGAGTGAAGAAGACCCAAGTGAAGAAATTCACAACGATATGAGTGAAGTGATGGATGAGGATACCAAAGATACGCCTGGTAATGAAAAAGAAGAATGCAAGTGTGTGCTCATTGAAGAATTACTAGATGATAAGTAGTTCAATGGAACTGAGTCCGATGATGATGACATGGAGGGAATCATGGACTAACTTGAACTACAAGGAGAAGACAGGTTCACAGACCCCGATGATGAAGCATACAAACAAAGAAGGTACAAACTTCTTGGTATTCCGTATAAAAGGCCACCACCAATTGTAGCTGCGAAATATGAATTTACAGGATACCACTTGGGGCCGGACAAAAAGTTTTGCAAGATTCGGAAGATTGTGACAAAGGAGTATCTCCGCACCGCTACTAATGTTGCTTGGGTTAGACACAACTTTATGAAAGATATGGAGGAAGTTGGCCAAGTTCGAAGGCCACCGTAAAGTCCCATGGCTTTGAGTCTAACTTAAAGACTCGATAATAAAGAAAAGTGCTCTTTCGGGAGACAACCTGAATGATCCTTTTTATTTTATTTCTATTTCTGTTGTGTTTTGTGTTTTTTAACAAATTTTGCAGGAAATTAGAGAAGAATTCACAAGTGACTTAAACCGGAACCAGATCTGTCCATCAGTTACGGCGTAACACACCACCATGGTTACACCGTAACACATCATTCGCAGTGATTCTCTCCAAGCATTACCTATTACGGCGTAAAATCATCCCATGGTTACGCCGTAGCTACTCTCCAAAGAGCTTAACGCTGTGTTTTGCCATAATTATCACAGAACTCCTTCAATGAGTTACGACGTAACTATCCTTCAGATCTAATTCTTTCTATAATAACACAATAACCTTGTATTAGTTTTTAAATAAACTTTATGGGTATGTTCCCTGTAAGCCCTTACGAGACTACACTTGTCCACTTGAGACACCAAGTGGTTTAAAAGGCTTGTTGCATATGCTAAATGCAACCGTGATTTCTACGAAAGTGAGTTAGATTTTTTTTTGTTTTTGTTTTTCTTTTTTAGAATTATGCTTGTTGGTTAGTGTGATTTCAGGGAATGAAGTTTGCTCGTGGATGCTTAAGCGAAGGCACGATTATCTTCGTGGGTCTTCTTTCTTTTTAGGAGCGAATTTCAAGTAAGTTCTCACTCTAATTCTACTTTCTCTTCACTTTTATTTAACGTTTAGCACAAAAGGGACTTTATTGCCCTTGTTTTTCTAGTTTATCTTAAAAAATTATGCCATTTTTAAAATTTAGACATGTTTTTCTTAACCTAACTAGATTAGACCTTAGCCGAGCACATTATAACCCTTGATATTATATGGTGAGATTAGCCTTATCCGTTTCCATTTATTTACCCAAATCCACCAAATTATGAGTGTGTGGTAGCTTGTAAACTTTAAAACTTGGCCTTTGCATCATTTCGAGACCATGGACGAGGTATGTTGAGTTCGCTTAATATATATGGAATAATCAGTTTAAGAAGGCAATATTATAAGATTATCACCCAAATAGCCTATCCTTGTGTGTCTATCGATTAGTCACCTCGACTTCTCGACCCCCATGTTAAACCCTTTTGTTGCACTCACCTTTAGTGCAAGATACCCCTAGATACACCCGTCCGAGTCATTCCTTTCATTTTGTTCACCCAATATATATTGTTTCGTTACAACCATTCACCTTAGCATACCGTGTAGTCTTAATTTGTGATCGGGAAGTCATTGTTTGCCTAAGTTCAAGGTTCAAGTAGAAAGGTTCAGAAATCACGCTTTCGTCAAAGACCTATATTTGAAGATCATTGAAGACCCCCCAGATTCTCATATTATGTTCATCTCAAGTGGGGGGATGTTATGTGTAGTTATGATGTAAAAAAAAATTTGTAGTTATTTGTTTATTGAAAAGTGCAATGTTATAAGCACTATGTTTGGAGCTCATCAAAGATTTAGCATCGAGGAGGCCACCTCAGGCACATTTGAAGAATTAAGTTGGTAATTATTGTGCCAACAGTTGAAGAACAGGTAATGTGCCTATCATGACGTCCGCTAATGGCACATCTAATTGGTATATCATGATCCGGTTTCTTCGCCTTAAAAATTGAACTTTGGATGAACGATAAGCGGTGATGACTCGGTTATAGGTTAAGACTATTTGCTTATTATTTTTATTTTTCACCAATTAAATCCTATGTCTTATCCTACCCTTTTAGTACGTCATGAAGCGTGTCTAGGTGATAAAGCGAGCAATCTTTGGTGTCTTGGCCATGGATTTGGTCATGTATAATTGATTTTGTCCACTTTGCCATGACATGTTAGTAATGACAATTTACCCTTAACCCATGTCGTGTCTACCTATATTGCCTTTAAGAATTGTTTAGTCCTTAACTCTAGTGGTGGAGATTTGTGTAACCGTCAAGCTTATGATAGAATACATGCTGTGACTGTGCTTTGAGTGATCACCCCGAAATTGACACTTAGACTAGTTGAGAGATTTTGAGTGTTTTGTTCCCATTTCGTGAGGTGTTCGGCTTTGATTTATTCTGGCATAAGGGATTTTTAAACTTATATTTTTCAGGTTATGGGAGATATCTTTTTAGAAATTATTCTAATAAAGTCTACTTGAGGGCAAGTAGAGTTTAAGTGGGGGGATATTTGATAACATCAAATAGTCCTGAATATTAAGTGTCAATTTCCCCCGTTAATGCTCGTATTTTATATCATTTATATGGATTTACGCTTGTTTTCCTTTATATTTCACTTTCAGGTAAATTACGAGCATTGGAGCTAATGAGACGCGGATTTGGAGATTTTCTTAGAGATTTATGATAGTATGCCTAATGTGAAGCAATTATGGCGTAACTCCATCTATCACATTATGCCGTAGCTAGCGCGTGACTCAAAAGACCAACTCAGCATTCAATTACGGTGTAACTCCCAACTAAGGATTACGCCGTAACCAATTAGGTCAAAGAATGTTCCACGCTGCCATCAGATACGCCGTAACTCCCTCCAATGATTACTACGTAATCATATCATTTGTAACATGTATTGATGATACGGCGTAACTCATTCCATGTGTTACGCCGTAACCAACTTACCGAGAGCATTATTATAGAATTATTGAGGTTACGACATAACTCTCAACTCAAGTTACGCCGTAACTAGATCGTGCCTATAAATACAAGCCCTAATTTACGCATTTCACATCATTCACTCCACACCAAAAGCGAGAGAACGCCAAGAGGGTCCAAAGGCGATCTTGAAGAGCATACAGAGCCATCTCCGCGGAGAAATCACTCCCAACGATAAGCATTAGCGATTATTTTATCTTTTACTTTCGATTCATGTATTTCATTATGTTAAACATTGAATCTTTGGTTTCTTTTAATATGATAGGCTAAGCACCTTTGGTGCTAGCCTAGTTATGATTTCTTAATTGTTTTGTTTACGTTTACGTGCTTCCGTATAATTGTTTCAAGTGTATGCATGCATAGTTCATTAGTAGCTACCGTAGCTTCGGTAGTTTTGAATGGCGGTAGTATCTAGTTGTTTAGGAGAATTGACCAACTGACCCTAAGTAGTTAGGTTGAGTTGGGGAGGGTAAGAATTGACCAACTGACGACCCTTCCTCGCTGGTGCGAACTGACCAAATGATCACCTGCCGTTTGGATGAACTTAAGAAGTTAGGGATGAGTGTCTAAGATACTAGCGCCTGGGCACTCATTGTTATGAATCTTGCATGTAGAGGAACTTAATGACTTGGCTTAGGGGACTAAAAACAACTGGACTTTTAAGAGTAGTAGCTTGATCTCCGGTGGAAGCCTTTGCTGATAGTTTAGGACGAACTGACCAAATGCTGTCCTAGCGACTTTAAACCACAATCAATTGGAAGTAGTAAGACGTGAACATAACATGATAGGATGAGTAATTAGGTTAGCACACTTTACCTCTATTGATCACATCTCTATCTTATTTGCGTTTATTTCTTGTTTTCTAGTTAATTAATCATTTCAATCCTTAAAGCAATTAAAATCAGTGACACCTAGACTTAATTAGAATCCGCTCACATAGCTCTTGGGACGACCTCGGTTTTACCGATTACTACACTACACACGACCGGGTACACTGCCCGTAAGTGCATAAGGTGGACCATAGGTCAACGAGACACTATAAATATTAAAACCTGGTCAGAAAACCTGTATCAGAGCGGAATACCATTAGGAGTAACTCTTTTTTGTGAGCGCCGATCTTTGTGCATATCGGTGGAGTGAAGTTGTAACGATTTGTAGTCCACCGAAAGGATTCTACTTAGTGAATAGTTCATGTCGTGGATTCACAATTGGACGTACGGATGGTATATAAACCCCCAATACCGAACTAGTATATATTGTGGTGTTCTTTACTTGCTTTATATACTTTGGTTGTGTTTATGGTTATTGTATCTGTTGTATAACCACTTGATGATCTTTGAGGCTTGAAGTCAAAAAACTTTGAAGAAGCCGAAAAGATTGTATTCACTCCCCTCTACGGTTCTACATAGTTAATCACTTCTATCACCCAAGTGGTGAATCTTTTTCTTTATGGTAAATGCCCAGGGCGTTTGGTGAGTATAATGAAAGTGCCCCTCTCACACCGCTGGTCAAGCCGGGAGGTGGTATCCGTCCTATTGTTGTGGGGACTGTTTGGAGGCATTTAATTTCGAAGGTTAGTGCTGCTATGATTGGCCATTATTTAGATGGTTACTTAAATGATTTACAGTTCGGTGTTGGGGTATCTGGATAAGGGGAGACTATTCTTCATGTCGTGAATCGGTTGTTGAAGACTATGGAGATTATGTGGGTCTTTCGATGTTGTTGGTAGATTTCAAAAACAACTACAATTTGGTGGACCGTGAGGTTATAATACAAGAGGTTCGCCGTCGTTGTCCCGCTATTTCACGTTGGGTGGAATTTTGTTACTCCAGCCCAACTAGATTATATTATGGGGAACACACTTATGGTCGCACCAAGGTGTACAACAAGGTGATCCACTTGGACCTCCGCTTTTTTCTTTAGTTTTACATCTTTTGGTATGCAAGATTAGAGACTCTTTTAGTCTTTCTCTTCAAGCTTGGTATCTGGATAATGACACTATTATCGGGGATACTTTGGTTGTGGGGAAGGTTTTAGAGCTTATCATGGTGTATGGACCTCGTTGCATTTTGCACCTCAATTTTGATAAAACTGAGGTTGTTTTGGACAAAGGAAGACCCCAGAAACAGGCTTGCGGGTGTTTCCGCCTAATATTGCCCGACCTTTGTATGGTGTTAAATTACTAGGTGGGCCTGCTAGTGTGGATTTTAATTTTAGTATTGAGCTTCTTATGAAAAAAGTTGCCAAAACCATTGAGCTTATGGGTGTTGTTGCTAAGATTAATGACCCTCAGTGTGAGTTGCTGCTCCTTCGTGCTTGTGCCGGTATTTCCAAATTATATTTTGCTATGCGTACATGTTCTTCTGGGGTCTTTGAGCGTGCTCAGAGTTCTTTTGATACGACACTTCGTTCTGCTTTGGAGCATATTGTCAATCCTTCTGGACCTGGTTTTGGTGACTGGAAATGGAGGCTTGCCACCTTACCCTTTGCGTTGGGGGCTCGGTGTTTACTCTGTAAGGGATATCTTGAATTATGCATTCCTTGCGTCTAGACTTCTATCTGCTAGCTTGCAGACTAAGCTGCTCTAACATTCTGGTATTGTTACTTCTGGGCCTTCCTTTGATGATGTCTTGTGTTCTTTCAATGCAAAAATTGAGATTGACCTGTTGAGTAACCCAAGTGAGATCGCTGCCCCCAAACTCATAAAGAAACTGGCAGATATATATTTCACACGTGTTACCCAAACGGCTGAATCCACTTTTTCCCTATCTACTCGATAGATGCGTTATGGAAATCACGAATGGAGGACAACACTTTGGACTGGATTAGGGTGGTTTCAATATCTGGGTTGGGACAAACTAGAATGCTAGGACTTACAAATGTGTGTTATGCTATCGGCTAGGCATTCTCATATTCTCTGTTCAGATGTCGTGCTCAGCTTGTTCCAGGGTCTTTATGAGGGATATTTATGAGGACCATGTTGTATTGTGAGCTGGAATTATTGGTATTAAACATCACATAACGTGGTGCACGATACTCTTGTTGACATCTGTTCTCGGTCGGGGATTTCGGCTCGTAAAGAAGTTGACATCGGGCTAGTGGAGAAAAGGACAAACCCTTACGCCCAGCTGATATGTTGCTATACTCGTGGGACGGAGGGCATGATGTATATGTTGATCTGATAGGGTCTTCGCCCCTGATGCAAACTGGTATGGTTGATTTTGTGTCGGGTCGTGCGGTGATTGAGGTCGCACAACGTAAACATGTCAAGTATGAGGCTAAGTATGTGGATATTGGATATGGGTTTTTCCTCTTATCATTCTCCTATTTTGGGGAACTTGAAAAGGATGCAGTGACCTTACTGAGGCGGATCCGAAAGTTTTATTTGAATCAAGACGTTGGGACACGTGCTGCTGCTCATATCTTTAGTAAGCTTTGCTATAATTAGAGCAGTAGGAGTTCAAATAGTATCTCAGCTTTCCACTAATTTCTTGTAAATGCTATAAATTTCTAACAAAGTGATGTTTATATTAAAAAATAATAATAATAATAATAATAATAATAATAATAATAATAATAATAATAATAATAATAATAATAATAATAATAATAATAATAATAATAATAATAATAATAATAATAATAATAATAATAATAATAATAATAATAATAATAATAATAATAATAATAATAATAACAAGGTGTACAACAAGGTGATCCACTGGGCCTTTTCTTTTTGCTTTAGTGTTACATCCCGGCATGTAAGATTAGAGATTCTTTTGACCTTCCTTTCAAGCTTGGTATCCGGATGATGGCACTATTATTGGTGATACCATGGTTGTGGGTAAGGTTTTAGAGTTGATTATGACGGATGAACCTTGTGGTGGCTTACACCTCAATGTTGATAAATCAAGTTTTTTGCCACAGAGGACCCTAGAAGCGGGTATGCGGTGTTTTTCCTCCCAATATTTATCGCCTCACACGATGTTAAATTATGGGTGGACTCGTTAGTGTTGATTTTGAGTTTGGTAGTAAGTTGGTCCCGAAAAGGGTTGCTAAAACTATTGAACTTATGGAGGTCGTGGCCAAACTTAATGACCCCCAATGCGAGTTGTTGCTACTCGACATGTGCCGGTATTTCTAAGTTATATTTTTCTATGCGCATATGTTCTCCCGGGTTTTGAGCGTGCTCGTGTTTCTTTTGATTTGGCACTGCTCTTCCTTGGAGCGCATTGTCACCGCTACGGGGCCGGTTTTGGTGATTGGCGGTGGAGACTCGCCACCTTACCCTTTGCTTTTGGGGGCTTGGTCTATATTCCGCAGTGACGCCTTGAACTATGCTTTCCTTGCTTCTAGACTTCAATCGCTAGTTTACGCCTAAGCTTCTCCTTAGTTACGGTATTGTAACCACCGTCCTTCTTTGATGATGCTCTATGTACTTTTAATGCGAATATGGATATTGACCTTTTGAGTAACCCTAGCGAGGTCGCCGCCCCAAACTTATGAAAAAATTGGCGATATATATTTCGATCGGGTTACCCAAACTGCTTAATCTACATTACATCTTTCTCCTCGACGGATGGCGCATGGAGTTCACTAAAAGAGGATCATACTGGATTGGCTTAGGTGGTCTGATATCCGGTGGGACAAACTATGAGTGCTAGGGCTTATCGTTGTGTGCTATGTTATCGATTGGGCATTCCTCTTTCACCGCTCGATGCCATGTTCACTGTTCTAAGGTATTTTCGGAGATATTTTGGGATCACTGCTTCGTGTGCGGGTATTGTTGGCATTAAACATCGGCATAACCTTGTGCGTGATGTTCTTGTTGATATATGCTCGGTCCGGATTTCACCGTAAGTAGGTGGATATTGGGCTTTATGGAGATAGGACAAATCTACTACCGATATATTACTTTACTCGATAGTGGGCGTGATGTATGTATTGATCTTACGGGATCGCCGCCTTGACACAAACTCGATGACCGATTTTGTGCCGGCGTGCGATCATTGATGCCGCATAAACGAACGCGCCAAGTATGATGCTAAATGTGCGGATATGGGATATGGGTTTCCCTTTCTTTTCTTCCTTTGGTGAACTTGAGAAGGATGCAGAACCTTACTAAAGCGCATTTGACGATTCTCTATGACGAAGACATTGAGCGTGTGCATGGTTCATATTTTTAATAGGATTGGTTTTGCTATTGCTAGAGTGTGGGGCCCAACTTGTTTCTCGGCTTCCCACTAATTTCTTGTAAATCCTATGAGTTTTTAATAAAAGTGTTGATTATAATTTAAAAAGAAAATAATAAAAAATAACAATAATAACAATAATAAGTTCATACCATTTGCATTTTCTACGTTCGGGAAATTCGATACGGAGGCTTTGGACACATTTTTACGTATTAAGTTTATTGCTATTAGCCAGTCAAATAATGATTAGAGTGGTGCTTTTATCTTCATAGAGTATGTGAAAACGTAAAGGGGGGGGGGATTGAATACGTTATTGTTTAAAATCTTAAAACTTGTTGTATCATAGCTGATCACGTTTGACGTAATATGAAAAGTGACAATATAAATACTACACTATACGAATAGTGTATTTCACAGAAGAGTACATATCATCACAATATGAACATACGCAACAAAGATAAATATAAAGTAATAACACAAGCAATATTATAGTGCAAGTATAAAAGTAAAGTAATAAGTAAAAGAAAGTGTAAATCAGACACGATGATTTATAGTGGTTCGGTCACGAAGCTCCTCTTCGCCCTACTCCACTCTTCGAGTACCCAACTCGAGAGTTACTTCACTAAGTCAACAAGCTCCCTTAACCGGCGGAGAAAACCTTACACGTCACTTATACAAAATTTCCGACACTAAGCTAGATGTCAAGTTCTTTACAAGGGTAAAACCACTCCCGTTATGTTTTAAGGCCCAACATAATAAACCGAACAACCTGGTGTTTTACAACTAAAACACACCAAACCAATAACCATTGTGTTTTGAGGGCCAAACATACAAACCATCTAATCTAGTGTGAAATGGAATGAGTGTTGCATGTATACAATGATGATCCATGACAAAATGTCTAATGGATATTTAATGACTAATCTAAATGAATTTTCATTGATAGGAAGCCTTCAATGGATGAAGATCATAAGTTCCCTAAGCTTGTTGTGATAGATCTTCATATATGTTTGCTTGTGGTGGATGGAGACGCAAAATCTCTAAGCTTGCTTCAAAGGATCATTCCGGGGGTATGCTTACAGCATAATGAAAGTTAGAAGCATTATGATCATGTGTTATGAGAGGGTTTATGAGTGTGTTACTACTGATCTAAATGTATGCAAAAGGATAGAGAGAATGTGTGTTCAATTGGTGAGTTATAATGGTGAACAACGAGCTTCTATTTATAGGCAAAAAGCCTCAGGCACCCACGGATTACACGGACCCCTTTTAAGGGGTCCTTGCTTTATAGCGAAGGGGTCTTTGGGCATGTCAGACAAAATCTTGGATTTTGCACAAAGTCTCTCCAAAATCAAAATCAAAATCAAATCTTTTCAAAATATTCTCTGAGATATTACCAGATTTTGAATAAGATTTTGATATGACAATTCTAGACATTTTATTTACTAGTTTACTCTTTTTTTAACTAGACATTTTATAGTAAATTTCATTAAACAATCATAATGTACAAAAGCAAAAATAAGGAACTCCAAAGCATATACAATTTTGAGTAAAGTCCAAAATACATCCCTGTGGTTTGTCTCGTTGCTCGCTTTACATCCCTAAACTTTTTGGCATAAAATCATCCTCAGTTAGTAAAGTTGGCACAAATACATCCCTCATTAGTCAAATCGGTTAATGAGGATTAACAGTGCAAATATATCTCCGTTATATACGTAAATCGCCTTGTGGCAAGGAACAAATTGCAACCAAAGTCCTTAAATTTATTTACAAATTCGCCTCGCGTTAAACCGGCCAACGTTTGGTCAACGCCACGCGTCACCACATGAGTGGTGCCACGCTTCATCGAATGGTCGGGTCGGTCGGTAAATGGGTCGGTCGGGTTGCCACGTGGATTACGAGGTGGTGCACGTGGCATTGGTAATATACCATTTTGCTGAGGATTCAACCCGGTTGTTTCGTGGAAGCAATGCTTTGCCCAACCGGGCTAGAGCATAGCTTCAAGTATAATTCCTAAATTTAATACATAACCATTTCTAAAGCTAAGTTCTCAATTATTATTAAAAGGTTCAATTTAGTTTTGGCTTATCAATTTACTGAGTTTTATGGACCAAAAAATAAATAAATATACCGTCGGACTCGTTTTTCGTTTTTTCATCGAGTATGCTCGGGAATTTTTCGATTCAACGAACCTCAAAATGCAAAATCATCGCTTTTTCTTTGTTTCGCATTTTCGAGGTCCAAACCAAGTCGAAAAATTCCTCGAAGATCGTCTCGACTCGTTTTTGTGCTCTTTCCATCGGTATGCTCGGGAATTTTTTGATTTGAACGAACCTCAAAAATGCGAAACAAAGAAAAAGGATGATTTTCGATTTTTCGAGGTTCAAACTAAGTCAAAAATTCCCGAGAATACCATTGAAAGAGCATGAAAAACGAGTCCGATGGTGTATTTATTTATTTTTTGAGAGTCCATATAACCTCATAAATTGACAGCCAAAACCTAAATCAACCTTTCATATTATCGAATCGCCAAATAATAAGGAAGGCTACATGATTTGATTTTGAGTATCATTAATGAAACTATGCTTAGCACAACCGGGCATAGGTTCACTTCCCACACAAACAACCCGGTTCGAATCCCACTCGAGCCAAAAGATGGTATATTTTACCAATGCCACGTGACACCACCTCATGGTCCACGTGGCAACCCGACCCGACCCGCTTCGACCCGATTCGATGACACGTGGCACCACTCATATGGTGACACGTGGCGTTGAGCAACGTTGACCGGTTTAACCACGTGGACTAATTTGTAAATAAATTTAGGACTCGTTGCAATTTGTTCCTTGCCACAAGGACGATTTACGAAATAAAGGAGATATATTTGCACCGTTAGTCCTCATTAACTGATTTTACTAACAGAGGGATGTATTTGTGCCAACTTTACTAACGGAGGGATGATTTTGTGCCAAAAAAAAGTTTAGGGATGTAAAGCGAGCAACGAGACAAACCACAGGGATGTATTTTGGACTTTACTCTACAATTTTTATTCCACATCTAATTTATTAGACAAAAAGATTATAGTTCTGACTA
Organism: Chrysanthemum lavandulifolium; assembly: GCA_022545495.1. Lineage (NCBI taxonomy): Eukaryota > Viridiplantae > Streptophyta > Magnoliopsida > Asterales > Asteraceae > Chrysanthemum > Chrysanthemum lavandulifolium. The sequence continues at coordinate 455,041 of CM040242.1, read as the reverse complement.
ATATTATGCATAATAGTGGCCATCCACCACAGGTGAAGAAGCTATTTCACACGCCAAGATCATGACGAACGAACACCTTCACACACCAAGGTAGTTTTTATGTGTTGGTTGGGTGGTGCAGACCACCTAATTAAAATATTTTGTTTGTAAATGTATATGGGGTGTATTGTAGCATATGTTTGTATAAAGTAAGTTATTTTTATGTGTTTGGTTAGGTGATGACCTTTACGCTTTTGAAATTGATGTGTTAAAAGTCATGAATAAACGAAAGTGATGGTCGGTGATCATTACACCTGGTACGACCACAGCTATATAGCAACATGGCGACGACCTTGGGCATCAAAAAGATAAGAGGCATCAAGTGTTTAGCCATGTGGATCGGTTTATGTGAAAAAAATGAGTTTTTGAAAGTATTACTAGCTTTGTTTCTTTGTTCTTCTAATTTAGTTAAGAAAAATAAAAAAGATAGCACTCAAAATGTTGCCGGACATGAATGCCGGACCTTGGGAGGAAGAAGGAAGTGTCAGATTTTGGGAGGAAGAATCGACTCTTTGCATTATGTTTTTTTTTTGAGTCCATGTGCCTATTAATAAATTTATTTCGAAAATACACCTTCAATTACGACTAAATTTCACTTAAGACCTCTTAGCTTTATTACTTTTATTTTTCATTTATCTTTTATTTGATGGTAATATATTTCCATAATCTATTACGATACTATCTTTTATGCTACTTTTACTTTATAAAAATTGCACCACAAAATATATAATGTTTTCTTTTTACACTATAGCAATACATGTAAAATATTTGATTGCTTTTCTTAGTTTCATCACAAATAAAATAAGCTATTTCACTAAAAATATATACATATTAATATCAGTCGTCACATGTTCCTTACTTTTGCTAGTATATAAATTTCAAATATGGCACGAACGTCTTCTCATTCTTTTAGTTATCTTTTTATGTTATAGTGCAATTTGAACCAGCCTACAAAGTAAATTAAACTTAATAGTTGTCTTATGAAAATTTAAGATAATACGTTTTAGTTTGTTTATATGTCAAACCTTTAAGTACGGGCATTATTTTATGGGTAAAGGGTATTCCACCCGGTAAAATATATTACTCCAAAAAACGTTTAAGTACAATGGAATGTGGTTGATGTACCACATTAACCGCAAGCAATCGATTGACACAACCATTAAATCATTTATGACAGACCATAAATGCAACTAGCGACAACCAACACGACCACCAAACCAAACCCAGCATAAAATAAGCTACATCAGAAATTTTATGCAAAAAATATAAAACAATCTAGTTAAGACAAAAATCTTGAATTCCAGCAGCCTTTAATTGTGCAAGAGAGAGGCCAAAATCATCATCATCATAATTGTTGCCGTCACTCGTATCCGCTTTCCATTGCTCATAAAGAATTTTCTCCTTACCTCCACTTCCAGAATACAACGTCCCAATATGATCATCAAAAACCTCATCATCATCGCTGTCAGAAACTTCCACATTACCCACCTTAGTTGAAGAATCAACCTTTTTAAGAGGTTTACCATCATCATCCACAAGAGTAACTTTTCCTTCAATAATTAGCTTTTCAATCTTCCCAATTTTCTCAACAATAGGAGTAGCACTACCATTTCCACCCTTAGAAGAACTAGCAACATCGGGCATACCAGATGCAAGAACCTCATAATCACTATCCTCTTGAGCCACTTTAGTGTCCTTCGTACTACCAGCCTCCAAACCAGCCCCATCCTTAGGAGAAACACTTGTTGCACAAGGAATACCATTATCATCAGTATCGGATATATCAAGAGCATCAAATGGGTTCGATGTCGCAATAACCTTCCCACTCGTACTTGCCTCATTAGTGATTTTCTCCTTAGTAGCAACCGGCTTCTTCGAGACAGGTCTCCAAAATTTTGGTTTAGGCTTATTATGCTGAATACCCCCAATAGGCCGAGAAGGAACAACCACATTCTTTTCCTTACTCTTACGATTATTTACCTCAATGAAACCATCATCCGTCTTTTTCAAAGTAGAAGAAGCTTCAGAAACCTTTGCTGCCACATTAGTACGGGCATTATTTTAACATTATGCTGGGGGTTACATGGCAAAAATCTCGTGACCTACCGATTACACCTAGCACAATTTTAGGCCGATATTGATTTTGATTTTGATTAGTTAATAAAAAAAGCTTTATTTTGCTACGTGGTGAAATCATACTCTTTGGTCCATTTGATTTTTTTCAAAGAATTACTTTTGTATATTGTGTTTTCCCTTATCATTTTAAACACGCATTTGGTCTTTTGTGTTTCAAATTAGAAACGACAGTCAATCATATTTATTCGATCTTAGAACTTAGAAAATGCAGAATTTATATATTTCATGATCATACTTTAATGTGTGACACAATGTAAAGAAAGAACATGTAACGGAATTCAAAACTATGTATAACCTAATAAATACTAATACGGTATATTTGTAAGTAATTATAAATGATGTTATGTGTCTTTATGCATGGTGTAACTGCAATGCTGAGACACCACTGGTGCATGATACCATTTTTGTCATCTCAGAAGTTGGCACAGGCAGGCCATTATAGCTGGATTTTGTTTCTTACTTCCCAGCAGGACCCCCCCTTACAAACCCACCAGTACCACCTATTTTATCTCATATGACGTAAATAATAGTAACTTTTTCTCTTTATGTATCTTGTATTCTTCCTTTTAGCTTTTATTTTCTTGTCAGTTCTTGTTAAGTACGTGTGTCATGATTCTACATTTATGATTCAAGTGCATGTACGTGCACATTTATGTATCTTAATTTGCTTGTAATCAATAGCTAGCAAGGTACAATATGATGTCAAATTATTGTTTCATTATTTAGTTACCTTACTCATCAATCTCTCCAGGGCAACCTAATTTTGTTAATACAATTTGATATCATGTTTATAAGTTCATTTAGAAAACTAATAAAAGCTACTACGTATTTGATTAAGGCTTTCTTTTAAGAATGTTTTAGGTCATTTTTAGGTTTAACTAGGTTTTTTCCCCTCTAAACTTGTACCCCTATAACTATAAGTTTTATTATCATCTTTTTATCTTTCATTATTGATAATATCGTATTTTTTTTGGTAATTTTAGTGTTATCAACTATTTTAGGCGATTGTGTTTTACTTGAAACCAATAGCCTTATACAAGCTTAGCTCAAGATGGATTACGAGTGCGGAGTGCACATTCGTCATAGTTAGCTTGATACCGCCACGATAAAAGCGGGGTCAAGAAGGCCGCCCATGCAGGTCAAGGCGGCAAGACCTGTGTGAATGGTTCATGAATCTGTTAAAAGTTTTTGGTAAAGGGTATCTCCGGTTAAAATTTTTGGTAAAGGGTTTCTACGGTAATTTATTACTTCAAAAAATAATTAAGTACAACGAATGTAGGTAAATCCCACATCTCAGTCCAAAACTAGGCGAAAACAAATGCACCAACCGTGTTTCAAACATAATCCTACTACAAATGCTATTTAAGTTGACCACGAAGAATAATATCAAAAGCATTAGCAAATTGCATTTGAGCATCAGTCAAACCAGGGTCAACACACTCATCATCATCGTAAGGGTATTTATCGTAAGTTTCTTTTCACTGTTCATACAAGCTTTTATTTCTCACTCCACTGCCACTTTTAGAAGCTGTATTAACTTTGGAGCTCGTAGAACCCATAAAACTGGCAGTTTTGGTGATAACTATTTTTCCCGCCAAAACTTCAACCGACACGCCTTTTGCCTATCAACACAATGATTGGTATATAACCAAAAATAAATGCCTTTTGGTGGTTGCTTATAGCCATATTTTGATCTCATTTATAGAATATAACATCAACAATTAACGTTTTTTGATGATTTTTCGTGCCTTAAGTTTCAATTACAATATGTCTTATCCAATTAAGGATTTCGTGAACTCGAGGCACATAAAGTCGAAATACTTCGATCTAATTTGATTACACAATTCAGTTTATAAACCATATTCACACACCAAGTAAATATTCCAACATGTTTCTTATTTGGGTTTTATACCCTTAAGAGGTGCATCGTCTTATTACATTTTGATTAGGAAAGAGAATTGATTTACACACATTGAAAAGTGATTGGGACACATCAATCCAAGCATTATATACTTGTACTAACACATGCATTAACTGTATGTACATATGAGTGTGCAAATAAAGAAATAGAGTGTGCAAATCATTTCCCATTAGAAAATATCTTATCTTGAAATACTAAAAAAGTTTGTTAAACTGTTCACATTTTAAAGGCTAAATGTCTACGAGTAGAAATATGTAAAATTATAGAGTCTACACTTGCTCATGCATGTGTAGTAATAATAGGTGTGCCAAATTTTCCTACACATATAAATATGAAGATATTATCCAAATTTGTATGGTTAAAAGTATGAAAACATTCTTTGAATGTCCGCACCTATAAGTGTGACAAAATTGCAAAAATGTCTACAATTAAGCGTGGTTTTCTTATAATTTGTTTTTCTTACACTTATAAGTGTGGCTCTTTTGTTTTATATTCACATTTATATATGTGTCATTTTAATATATTTGTGACATCTATAAGTGTGGCAAAACATAAAAAAAGGTTCATGATTAACTATGCCGTGAAAAAATAACCGTAGAGAATTTAACTGATTGTAGTAAATGATCTTTCATACTCCCTCCGTCTCAAAATTATTGTTCACTATTGACTTTTTTAGTCTTTTTTCTTTAATTTGACCATAATTAATTTAGTTTGTGTTATATACTACTTGATGAAAAATATAAGAATATATTGGGTTTTAAATGTATTTTTTATTGGTATAAATTTCATCAAATATTATATAACACAAATAAATATATTAATGGTCAAAGTTGAACAAGAAAAACTGACAAAAGTCAAACTGAACAATAAAAATGGTACGAAGGGAGTAATTTTCTTATGACCCAACCCAAAAAGCACTATTGGAATGATGGGCGCTAAAGCATATAATTGAAGCCATTGCTTCTTTTATAGGACTAGACTGGTCTTCTCCACTCTTACCAATTGTGAGGTACTTTTATATTGCCATAATAACTTTTTTCTTGGTTGATATTTATCAACTCCTAGTACGTTTCTAGCTAGGCTTCATTATTCAAAGAAAACTTGAATGGTGACAAGTAACGATATGTGGTCGTTGAGTAACGTTTAAGTCTTATAAGTAGCCGTCAAGTTGGACTTCGCATATAATAGGCTAAAGTTGATTGATTTCTGGAAAACAATAACTTTAACTTTTGACACTTTTGTTTGTCCCCTTTTATTTTTAGAAAAAAGTTCCTAGCAACAAAAATCTTGGAACATCCTTTTTAAGGGGGTGTCGATCGACCGATATGATGAGGGCTTACATTGGTCGCGATTCAGATCTAAAATATCGGTTCAAGACCGAAAAATTGACCCTCAACCGATGTTCACATCGGTTTTCTGGCCATGGACATCAAGATTAGATCGGTCATAGTGTGAGAAACGCAATATCGGGCTAAATAAGAACCGATATTTTATCTTTTATTCTTGAAAACACTCGGCCATCGACCGTGATCCGGATCACGCTGCGTCATTTGGAAAGAAAGTTCGACGCGACGTTTGGACGACCCAGTCACGATGGGACGAGCCTAACTATTTTTTTAGCTAATTCATATTACCGTAACAGCTGGGAAAAATCGAGCTGAGATGGAGAAATCGTTTTGTGGCCAATCTTCTTTACATAAGAGGGTTAATCTTTCTTTGACACGGTCACTGCAAACGTATTGTTCTTACAGAAAACTTTTGCAAACGGGCGCGTCGCTATATATTGAAATTCTATACAAGATGATGAATCACAATGTCGTATCTATTTTCGACATTAAGTTTGTTTTTCATGTGCTCAAATATATATAAACAACGTGCATGTTTATTCATATGCTTGCAAAAGTTGTGGGGAAAAAAAGGGTACATGATGGGTGGCTTATTAGGGAAATATGAGCATATTATCACACTAAATGTTATTCCATTTTAGGGCATGGCATCTAATAATAAGTTATGCCCATTTTTGGAATGATACAACAACACGTTGGTGATGTTAATTGTGCATTAAACTATAAATATAATAATTAAGGTTTCATATTGATTGTTCCAACAAAGTTTATAGTATAAATTAAGAGTCGCCATAATATTGCTTGTATTATTTTCTTGTAAATTTCATCAATAAATTATGACAAAGAAAGTACTGGAAAAAGGGAAGAAAGACTAAAGACAGAAATGGTGTTATTGCAAGTATATATTATAGTAGGGTTTTTTATATATTGCCAAGACACGTTAAGAAAAAATGACGGGACTCGAAAAAGGACGCCGGACTCATAAAAAATACACTTTTCAAATAAAATATGTGAGTCCGGATGTCCTTTTTTGTGGGTCCCCTTTTTTTTGTTAATACTACCTGTAGGATATATATTATAGAAAAATCCATTATAGTAGAAAGGATTGGATATTGGTACCCTTTAAAATACAGTAATATCTCTAATATTTTTTTTCTATTAACTTTTTTATTTATTATAAAATGTGAAAAAAATATATATAAAATTTGATAATTTAAAATAGTAAAACATAAAAATATGAAATGAAAATCATAAAAACTGCCTTACTCTATTAATTAAATGAGTAAACTGCTAAAAAAATATATAATATAAAATATAAAGTTTGATAAATCAAAATAATAAATTAAAAATATACAAAACAAAAATTATAAAAACTATTTTATCGTGAATAAAATAGTTAATAAAGGGTATTAGTTGTATTTTATGGCTAGGGGTACTAACTTTGAAAGAAAAAGGAACACACTATTCATAATGATCAAGCTTAAATATTTAGAATATAAAATCATACTATGTCACTATTTTTTTTTATTCAACAATTGATAAATTTTGATGCCCTTTCATTTTAACTTTGATGCTTTATATATACATATGTGATTATCTGCTTTGCGCACTTTGCACACCCTCATATATGGATTTGACGAACACTACTCATAAAAGAATCCATGGCTGGATGAAGTAATGCTTTACGTAAATATAATGTTATTTTTATTCTATTCGTTTATGTAGCTCATCAACAATTACAACTGCATGATCGATCTAAAAGAAAGCATCAGAATCAAGAACAATATACAACCAACACTAATTAAGAGACAATGAGATTTAAATAAATTAAAACAAAAAAAGAACCTATTGATTAATTAAGAGGTTTAGTACTAGTGGATGGCTAACTATTAGTGTCAAATACAATAATCTTCACATGATTAAAAGAATGAAACATGATTAATGCTTTATTAGAGGGTCTGTTTCAGGGGAGCAAACCATGATGATTTCTTCAAGATTAGCTTCCATTGATGGCTTTGTGTTTTGGTTCTTGTTTGAGACCGGTAAAACCGAGTTGGAGATGGTGATTTTGTTAACTCTTTTGCTCTTCGACTTGAGTTATCCAATCTGTTTTGCAAAGAACATAAAGCATGAGCAACGCATGATCCCTGCGCTGCAAGCAACCCTAACCAAAGCCCGCAAACCCCATTTTCAAGACGAAACCCATGACTATAGCCACCGGCATTCCAACTAAGTAAAATGAGCCCAAGTTAATGTTCGCTCCGATTGTGGGTCTTGCACTGCCTCTCAACACCCCACAACCAGTGGTCTGAGGACAGTTTCCAAGCTCGCATAACCCTACTATCGGCAATGCTATCGAAGTTAGCTCAAGAATGTCGGAATCATTGGTGAAAAATCTTCCCCATTGGTGTCTCATCAAAGTTGTGAACAACATTGCCAAAAGGCCTAACACCATAGCACACAAAAGCGAAACAATCATTGATATCCGAGCTTTAGCAGGTTGTTTGGCCCCGAGCTCATTTCCAACCCTAGTGGACACGCCAACGCTCAATGCTGAAGGGAACACATAAACCAATGAAGTAGTTTGGATGAGAATACCCATTGAAGCAACTGTTGCTTTAGGGTTAACTAATAAACCACACATTATTATCATCAACTCGTACCACCACCATTCAAGACACACGGAGACACACGTTGGAATCGCTAATGCTAGCAAAGAAGACCATCCACGTATGCAATCGGTACTCGGTGCCACCCACGAATCCTTGTAAACGCCCGAAAAGTATACAAATGTGAACAAAAGGAACAATAAGTTGAGATTAGTGAGAACCATTGCGATGGCTACCCCGGCAATCCCCATCTTGAAATATCCCACTAGCAAGAAGTTGAGTGGTACATGCGCAAGGACTGAAACTGCGGAACAATAAGTCAAAGGTAGGATAATGTTTTGAGCCCGGAGATAAACACGAAGCGGGTGAAGCAGCGAGAGCAAGAAGAGGTCCGGGATCGCGAAAATGATGAAAGTATGAGCCGCGGATGAGATTTCTTCATCTTGTCCACACCATAACAAGATAGTTTTCATGTTGAACCACATGAAAGATACTGGGAGAGAGGTTGACAAGAGCAAAAGCACGGTTCTTTGTAGCGTTATCCCCAATAGTTTCATTTGTTTCGCGCCGTATGCTTGACCACAAATGGGCTCCATACCCATGGCTAAGCCTGAGATGATGGAGTAACCAGTGATGTTAGCGAAACCAATGGCGAGAGACCCTCCGGCAAGCTCAAGCTCACCAAGGTAGCCAAGAAACAACATGGAGATCATGGCTCTTGAGTATAGTAGTAAACCAGTCAAGGCAGTTGGTCCTGAAATCTTTCCAATGGCTTTGATCTCATCAAATGCCTAGACAAGAAGAAAAAAAACAAACAATTAATAAAGATTAATCAAATCTTGAAGATTGTTAATTACATAAGTTTTTACTAATAATAGACATAGCAATATATGTTACCTGAGAAGGGGTTGGCCATGAATGAAGATGATCATCATCTTGAGTAGATTTAGGGGGGTCATGATGATTATTGTTGGAAATGACAAAATTTGATGAGGAAGATGATGGTGTTGGGTTACACATGGCTCAGAATACTTGGTGTTAGGAAAGAGGAACTAACAATATATGAAGCTATATATAATTGAAAAGCTATTTAAAGAAAACAAACAAAAAGGATGGTTAGTTGGTGGCAAGGCAAAGGCAAAGGCAAAGGCAAGTACTAGTTGTGTTTTTGTTTTCTTAGGGAAAGAAAATGGCTTTAGGAATAAATTGATGATAGATGATGGAGTGTGTTGAGATAGAGTTGCATGGGTATATATACATGAATGGGTCGGGCCCTACCAATTTCAATTGTTCCCCATAAGTTATATCAGTGTTAATGGAGAGATGCCATGAAAAGTGTCTTAAAATACTTAATTTGCTTCAACAGAAAGTGAGAACCGACCCATATCCTCCTTTCACCATCTTTATAGACACATATACATAACACACTAGTATATGTGTGTGAACGATTTTCTCATATATGTGCTGCTTTCTTTCTTTTTTTCCTCAAGTTACAAATGTCGTTAGAAGCCCCTTTTTTTGTTTTGATCCATCTAAGTAAAGAATATATATCATGTTATAAGATAAAGATTCTTGATATACATCTTACTTCTTCTTCTTGTTGTATATATATTATCTTTTTGGTAAAACTTATATTATTTTAATTCATGACTCTCATTGTTAGTATCAAAGATATGTCAGGATGAAATGGGTTTGGTTTTGTGGTAGCGAATGGTTGTGTCTTTGAAGAGCCAAGAGACTTCTGATAAAGCTTATCTTCATTTTTTGAAATGCAAAAGTCCCATCAAATGATTGGTGAATTTTAATGTGCATAAATGGTTTTTACCCTTTTTGTGTTTTTACGTGTTATCTCAGTAAACATGTATAAGCTTTATTGGCTATAAAATGGACTATTAGATTTAAGATTAGTAGTAAATAATGATATTATAATCAATCTTATCGACTTATCAACAATAAAGACTTGAAATTATATATGTAAAGAAACCATTATATATATAACTATAAATATTAAATTTGTTTTTCACCGCCAAAAAAAGTTGAACCCCAAGAGATGTAATTTGGAGATAATGTTTTCTTTCTGCTCTTTGAGAGGTTGTAAACTAACTTTAACCAATTTATATGTATATCAGTTCACCTTTCCGTTAGTAGGATAATCTATAAAATTTACCTCTTTTTAGGTTTCCTTATAATCCACCCATTAACCTTTAAAGGGTTTTGTGATATTAGAAAAATATTACTCTTGATATTTAAGGTATGACAAGTGGAATTATTTATATGGATGGAGTTACAATTAAAAGTGTGAGTCCTTGTAAAGATTGACATGACAACTGCCTAATTAGCACATTACCTTTTGCATGTTATGATAATATTTCATGAAATTAGTGGTTAATCTGGTTTATGGATGGGAATGTCATTTGATAGATGTGTGTCAACTAATATGCAGGTACTAATCCAAGTATAACTACTTAGGCCCGTTTGGTTTATTGCTTAAACCAGATTGATTCGGAATGAGTGAATGATAATGGGTATGAAAAGTCAGATCATTACGATTGTTTATGTTTGGTTGATAAAATATGGTATTTAAAAATGATAGATATTCAATTTTGTAGTGAAAAAGATACCACGGAATTGGATTTATAGACACCAAATCACACAGAATGAATCTATACTATGATATACCCATTTCATTACCTACCACAAAACAAAACAAAATGAATACTGACTTTGAAAGTCATAGCCTCATTCCCATTCAACCAAACCAAACTTAAACATGTTACGTTGTTAGGCAAGATTTAGTATCTAAACGCGCTCCCTTTATATGATTTGTTAATGCATCAGGTTTTAGCACAGATTTTATGTTAAAAACTCCATTTTTGTACTTGGATGAAAATGGTAGCCAAATGGGTGACATGAAGTGGTGGCCATGGAAATGTTGGCATATACTAGACAACCATTTATGCTTGTTGATGTGTTAAGATTGGGGACCATATATAACCAGCCAGAAGCTCCGTATAATTAATAAATCCATGCTTCTATTATCCCTTTCATGAAATGAACAACTCCTTATTTTAATTGACCAAGTATTGCAATGTGGTGATGAATGATTTCCAAGCAAATCAATAGAAGATAATGTGTGTTTGTTAATAAGATGTTTGAGCTTGGTAATGGTGCGCGCTTGAAAGTGAAAATCCGATCCAACCAAGTGCCATAAGTTTATATGCAGAAACTCCGGACACTCGCCACCATGATTTAACTAACCTTTATTTTCAGACAATTAAGTTGATCATCTTGCTGCCCATAATAATATTCTCAGAATACTCATTTACACACCTTTGATAAGCACTTGTTTCTAACTAGATTTTTAAAATCGATGTGCTTGCTCTAATTACCCGTTCTTGATTTATATTTGAATACTCTCCATGAGTAAACCAACTTCTGATATACAAATTTTATCGATTATTAAACTCACTCATAGTTCTAATTATCCGAACCACTCTTCGTTTGGAAATGTTATAAATGCCTTCCGATACCTTACAAGTTTATTAGCCCTAAAATATAAATATAGATATTTGCCGTTATTCATTATTTATGTTTACGACGAAATAGTTTTGGAAAACAATTTTATGAAGCGAACCTGCCCATCAGGCGGGTCATGAAGCTAGTATAGATATAAACTGGACTATTCTATGACACGTTTTTTATAAAGAAATTGTGATGGTATTAACTTAATTATCTAAGAATGTGACAGAAAAAATGGCAATGATATGTCTTCCACTATATAGATTTCTTGACACCTAAAAAACATATGATATGAGTTTGGCTAGTGTTTGAAGTTAGGTTTGGAGGTAAAGTATTATTTTGCTATGAAGCAAATACCATACTAGTTGCAATGTTAAAAGAAATCTTTGTACTGAGATTGCATGACAAGCACAATACTAGCTTTATAAGATTTGTTTGTTATGTTATTGATATATTGTGATTGTATTCATGTACTATAAAGTTGTAACAAATATATTCAGGTTTCAAAAATGGGCATATAAATGTGGGATGATGTAAGAAACCAATAATAATAATAAGGTGTTCTTGATGGTTGGATGTATGAAAGGGGGACAAGGATAAAAAGGATACGTGCACCCTTTAAAACCATTAAACTTGTATCCATATTCTCGCACACCAACACCTCTGCTACTATTTCTCTGAAAAAACAAAACACACAGGTATCAGTTTTTGGCTTTTTTTTCACAATTATAGTTTCTTGAACAAAATCCCACCTCATGAAAGGGTATTTTAGACATTTCACAATGTTGTAAATTATTGAGATGAGAACAAACTTTCTTACAAATGGTGACCGGTTGATGACATGTTGTTCATGTTATAAACACTCCGCCTTCAAGATTCTGTTGAAAACATGGCTTCTTGAGCTTATGCAATGCATTTTTGGTTCAGAATATACTTCTAGCTAGTGCGCTTTTACACAACCCTTCGATGCATCGAATAAAAGTTGCTTAGGAATTTAAGCACTAATTATGTCGATGAATCTTTGGTTTTGAGTGGGGGGAGTGGGGAGAGGATCGGAGACAAGAAATATGCAAAATTCCATAAGATGGTACAAAACTTAACAAAACATGAAGTATCAAAGCAAATGCACTCTATAAAGTTATCACCACATCAGTTACATTTCGCATAAAGTTTTTATATCCTTTAGGCATCTCTATTTACCTTAGGAGCTATTATTTAAATAGGTACCTTGCCTAACTAACGAAAGACGCCATGCTTCCGTGGACTTAGGCTTTCTATTCGCTGTTATCAACTAATTAGCTCATGTCCTATTTATAAGTTGCCACCAGATATTGTTTCCATTATGCAGCAAGTATGGGTCGTTACTAGACTAAGGTATTTAGCATAATGATGTGGTGTTAAATCCCATAAATCCGACTCAGTTAGGGCTGCTAGCACATAAGGACCGACTTTCCTCGTACAATAACTCAATGTAGCATACGAAGTATAAGCATCATAATTTGTGTGTGTCCGAACAAGTGTACACGTGTAGATAATTCCCTAAAATGGAGGAGAATCAAGAGATGCAAAAAATGGATCAATCTGCCTTTCAAATCAAACTTTAAAGGACGACAAAAAAATGCCCACCCATTTTTCTAGTCACTTTCGCTAATACTATTGTTCTTGCTACTAAAAAAATCTTATGAGGCAATAAGAGGAAAAAAAAGAAATATTCTTGACAAAGGGAATAATTCCAAAAATGCTTCGTGGCCATTGGGTAACAACAATCGCTATAAAGGTGCAACGAACTTTTATCGATGCTGATAAAGGGTGCAATAGATCGTAAGGAACTTATTCTGTTACAAAGCAAGGAATAAAACAGAATAATAATAAAGATGAAACCAGAGGAGGAAAAGGGTACGTATAAAGGGAGCATTCTTTCCCTTTAGGCGAAAAATTAGCACAAATGGACATCTCTAATCGATCAGCATATTTCCATTTGTCAAAGCATGTGGCGGACGATTGAGGTTCAAGACATAACATCATGATGCACTAATGTGTAATCAATGTACCCAGCTCATTTCCAAGATAACACGAACTTGTACGGGGACCATTTTCAAGCTGTAGGCAACTTTGAAGCATCATGGCTCCATCAAAAGACTGTTCATTTGGCTCGAATCTGTAACCTTCTGGTTGATTATAGATACGAACCAAAAACTATAATGAAAAAATTTCTTGCTTTTCTCATCTAGTATCAAACAATAATTAATACCAGCGCAAGAATGCAAATAGAATAGCAACATTTTGAGGAAGCGGATAAAATATAGAGTAAAATGATAGAAAAAAGATTATACTGACACCATTTTTTTGTAGAGTGAAATAACAAAATTTTTCTTTTATTAGATCTATACTTTCAAATTCATCCTCTTTAGGGATTTTGTGAATTTTGGACATTTTCCGAAGGAAAAATGTCACATATTTTAGGTAAAGGAGTAATCCCAAGACCCCGGTAAATATAATAACCAAATAAACGTTTAAGTACAATGGATATGAGTGACGTCCCATATCTCAAATTTCTACATAGATAAAGCTTACATAAAAGATACTTCATAGTTTCTAAACAAGAAACCAAACCACTACTCAAAGATAACATATGACACAACGAAGAATTACTTCCTAGGACTAAACTTAGTGCCATACATGGCATTAAAGGCATCCAAATTCCATGGAAGATCACGAACTGCTTCGCGATAGTCATCGAAGTCATAGTCATCATACTCATCTTCAAACTCTTGGCCACCACCAAATATATTAGCAGACTCATCAAAAGGGTTAAGAACAACCTCATCTTCGTAATCGACACCTCAATCTCTCCTAATTTAGAAAAAGGGTTAACTCTCTTAGTAGAAGAGACGGGCGAATACAAGAGTCACTAGTTTTAAGGCACAACCGTGTCCATCTCTTTCAAATCACTCATGGGGTTCTTGTGATACATTACCGTCACAGGAGACTTATCATTAGTAACTTCCATTGTACCACTGTAATCCACATCCTTGCGTGAGTCATTGAAGGACTATCGACGTATCCATGTAAAGAGCATCAAACTTGTTAGATGTGAGATCTTAGTACCACTCGAACTAGCCACCATGTACATTCTTCTTAGTGACTTCCACTTTCTTAGGTTCGGAGGAGTCTTTTTGGGTTGATATTGAAACCGCTACCCACAACAAAGTTTAGTAAACCCTCCTCGACCGGAATAGTAGACCCACCTTGCTTACCCTTCTTCTTGTTATTAACCATCTTGAACCCATCATTAACCCGCTTAGAAGGTCGAGCGGGAGGTTAAACAATTGTAGGACATTCAATAGGGTATGACCAAAATCATACATTTGTCACAATGAGGTGGTTTCCACTCATATTCAACCCGTATCTTCTCAATAGTCGAACCCACCCATCAAGTAACAGATCTCAACGGTAAGGTCGTCCCTAAGCACCTCATCCGACTTCACATCAATCATGCATCTAGCAAAACTATCAGGGCCCCATGATTCCTTGCACATTTGGCTAGTGAAAGCGTCTAACCTTTGGGAGTGCCTATCAACGTGGCAAGGAGACTAAGACCATTATCGAAAACATAGAAGAGGAACATCATGGAATTTAACCCACACCGGATGTTGGTCAAATCCTCTTTAAGTAGGTTGGTGTTTAATGTCCATGGTTTAAGAATAATAGGTACATTTCTAATCAACCAAGGACCGTTCTCAAGAACATCATCAACACCTTTCTTCGAATTGAACTTAAAAAAGAAAAACCCCTTAGCATTCATCATGACCTTTTGAATACCAAACTTAGCCCACGCATTGCGTACAAAGTAATCAACAACAGGGAAAGCAACATAGTACCCTAAAGAGGATGAATTTGAAAGTATAGTACCCACAAAAGCAAAAAAATTTGTTCGCTACCCACAAGAGCAAATGATGGCAAGTATGATACTTTTTTTTATCATTTGCCCTAAAATATATGACAAAAACTACCATTAAGTTTCTGCACATTTAGTGAATATTACATCATCTAATTGTGATTATCATAAAGAAAAGCATCAGATAATGTCGAAGCAATATTCTTCAGAGTCAAGATCATAGATGTCGTTATAAGTAACTAATACTATTTACAAAGTGAAGATTATCTGTTAAAGTGTCCTCCGTGTTTTCCTAAAGAGTAAAAATACAGATATTAGAGCACTAGGTGTCAAACGAGCTTAAGGCTCGTCGTCACCGCCACCTCACCCACATCAAGATCCCATTTTCCACAACTAACCACAACAAACTCCTCCTCACTCATAACAAACCTCAACCTTTCATTGGGACCCACCATTACACACACACACTACACACACACAAACCTCTTGCTTTGTCGAATTTCAAACTCATCGTGGTGACAACCCACACGACGGCGAGCCACGGTGGGGCGGTGTGGCGACGAGCCACGGCGAGGCTCCAGCTAGGACGACGGCGAGGGACGATGAAGCGACACCGGGTGCTCTTACAACCATACATCAGTGTGGAATTTTGGGGTTTGCGTGGGATGACCAAGATGGCTACAAGGCCTGGCAAAGGCTGCAACTGATGCACGGCTGCTACACCAAAGGCTGGCAAGTTCCTATCAACAAACAACTGCCTCCCTTACAAGCTAGAGAGACAATAGTATACTAACACAAAATAGCTTAATTCTAATAGCTTAAATCTGACTGAGCTGCTGAAGTGATGCCTTGATTATTACTTGATTAGCAAGTACCATTATTCGACATTCTGTACGTATCCGTTGATTAGCTTATCCGACATTCGCAACTTGACCAAAATAAGAGAATATCAATTAAAACGCCCAATAAGATACGCGACCAAGACAAATATACAAAAGCCAATATAAAGCTTACTACGTACTGCATAGGCGTCGGAGATACATAGTCTCCAACATAAGTATAATATAATTAAAACAATTATCCTGTCTTATGCAATCTAAAATATAATCGTACGTAACCTTGTACTTATAAAGCAATTACAAAATGAAGTAACCATAACGATGAATACATGTAATGACATTAAGAGTAAGAAAACTTATATCAACCATGCATGTAGTAAAGTTGATAAGAATTACGTTCGTAATTTGTTTTAGTTATGAGTCTTTGTGTTATTACATCAAACGATCATCTTCACTTGTTTCACCATTTTCATTTCAACACAGGGTTCAGCGGCTGTGAAAGGTTTTTGAGGAGTATGGGCTTTTTGGGTCTTAAGTCAAAGTTTCACTTCTTGAGCTGCTCAGCCTTTTGGGCTTTTTGGGGCCTTATTAAGTCAAAGTTTCCCTTTTTCTTTCTTCTTCTTTAGAGGTGTGCAGAATTCGGGTTTTGCCCACAAAAATAAAAAACCAAAATTAAACTGAATAGAAAAAATGAATCAAATTTGTAATCGAACCAAATTTTCCAAAACCGAACCAAACTAAATTAAATATTCGATTTTCGGTTTGGTTATAGTTTTGGCAAAATAAAAAGTGAACCGAACTGAAAACCGAATTTACATAAATATATATGTATTTCTTTTAATATTTATATACAAAAGAAAAACTTTAAAACTCTTTCTTAGTATATATATAACATTTTTAGACTTGAAATTATTTTGTTGGTACTAAAAACCGATATAATTAAATAAAAAAATAATTAAAATTAAGTAACTCAGGTTATTTGGCTCCGTTTTCGGATTTTCGGTTCGGGTTAATCCAATTTGAATTCGGTTAGGTTCGGTTAGGTTTGGTTTTCAATTTTACCTAAAAAAAAAATAACCGATCTAATCGAACCGAATAACCAAAAAAACCTGATAACCGATCTAATAGATGTCGTGACTAAAATTAAATATAAAATAAACTAAGTGTAAAAATAGTCCCTGAATGAATGTAACCCGTAAGTCGTCTACAGAGTTCTTTAGAGACGAAGAAAAGTCCCTCTACTCACTGATGCAATTTCAATAAGTAGAGTTCTTGAACTAAAAAAAGATGACGGAGTCAGTGAGATCTGACAATATCTCACTGACTACCTTTGATTTCCTCAAAGTATCAAAGCATTTTGAGCCCGTGTCTACGTGACACAGCCAGACCATTCATAGTGACACTTAAATTAGTCGATACTTAAATTAGTATTGACACATCCGGAACATTTATAGTGATACTTCAATTAGTATTTCACGATGATTAAATATAAATCCTGCCAATGTTATCATTATGCCAACGCTAAACAAAATTCACTAAATTGTTTCATTTAAGGATTCAATTTATGTGTAATCTAGTAATCTATGTGATAATTATGTTAAGAAATTTTTATAGTAAAAAGAAATGGTTTAGATATCAAGACAAGTGTTAGTTTTACACGGTTTCGATCAAAATGGTTAGTTTTGAAAGATTGATGAGATGTTAGGAATGAATTGATGAAGTGGGGATACAACAACGACATATTTTGAAGTAAGTGGTAGTTAGTAAGACTCAACTTAAGGTTATTACTTCAACATCAAACGATCACTCCTTAAAAATTTAAAATGTCTTCATCAACAACAAACCAATCAAGATTGAAGCTATAATATTCAAAGTGAATCTAGAATGAACCTCAAACAAACAATCAAGATTCAAAGAATGAAAGAAAATGTAATATTTACAATCGGTCAAGATAAAGTTGGAAGATTCTCCCCAACATATTTTGATAAAATTCAATGAGCATGCATGACAATTTTCTTTTTATTGAAGAAAGTGTTAGTTTGAGGGGGAGCACGTTCAAGAACTACAAATTTGGTTTCGAACAAGCTTCAAAAGATGGTTATTCAATTAAGAGGGTGCTAAAGAAATGAAGATTCAAAATTCACAATTGTCTTAAAGAATGCTGATCTTGAATTCAAAATTAAAGTCTAAAGTTAAGTTGACACCTTTCAAGAGAAGAATGGGCTATAAGGACGACGTCTTCAGCTTACAAACGTAAATCTTTGCATTTTCAAGGTAAAAGTCAAGTGATCAAGTCTTCATCATGTGATGCTCAATCGGTTCTCATTTTATTCAAGATCTTTCATTAGTAAGGATTTAAATTTCAAGTCAAGATTCAAGATAAGTTAAAGATACTTCAAAGTTTCAAGTTGCAAACCAAGATCAAGATGAACATTACTTATTTTTAATTTTATTTGAAATAGAAAATCGAAAAATAAAAAAATAGAATAAGTTTTATAACATAGATTCCCGAAGGAAGATTGTTAGTGTTGGTTTAATGGACAATAAATTAATAGACGTGTGTTAAGATCGAACTCGAGACCACGAGATTGCACACTTTACGTATGAGAATTAAAGTTAATAATTAAATATAAATGTTATATTTATTTATTAATTAAACGAAATAACATAACGGACGTTAAGTAATTAGTTGTAATGGACTAACGGTCGTTAAATATAATTGGAAAGGACTAAAGATGAAATTGGAGATCGAGAAGGTTCTAGAATCCCTGTGGGAATACATGGCGATCGTCCATATGGTTTCCATAAACCAATCCTTAGCCAACTTGTTCATCAAGTTACTTTGAGTATAAATACAAAACCAAGGGTGTTTGCAATTGATCTCTTGACTCATTGCTAAACCTAAAAGCTTTTTGTGTGTTTTGCTTATATTCGGTCGACACATACACCAAAGGTGTCGAAACTTTGTTTTCCAATATCAAGTTATTTGTTTGATTAAAACTAGCATTCCTTTAATTCAATTATAGTACGTGTGTACAAGAAAGTAGTACTAACACATTATTGTTAGTATTCTGGATTGAATTACAAAGCGGTGAGGGTAATTCACATAATCCTATAAACCCTAATTAGGGTTCATCCAATTGCTAGTTTGTGGATTTGATTCTTGTTCGGCTAGAATCAAGAAAGGTACGCATACTTTATTCTTTAGTTAATTAATTATTCATTATATAAATCCTATACGCTTCCGCATGTGTTCTTTGATGATTTGTGATTATTTATTTGAATGTCATGTTATTTAATTCCAACAGTGGCATCACGAGTCATTGGTTTTAATGAGTAATTAATTACTAAACACGTAAAAAACGGATATTGTATTGTGTTTGATATGATTAATTCTAGGGTTTGGTTATTATTATGTAAACCCTAAATTGATGGTTAAGGCTTTTGCCCTAATTGTTTTTTAAATTTTTTTATGTCGACCTACTTTTTTTAGTCGATTTTTATAAATTATTTTTAGGGTTTATAAAATTGTTTTGTTAATTGATATCTAAACCTAGAATTGTATAAATGTTACGTGAATTAATTCATGAATAATTGTTATGTGACATGGAATTGTATGCGATCTTGTGACTATTTGTATAATTGTTATGATATATCAATGATGATACATGCATGTTCGTCATGGATGGTTGCTTGGATATTTAATGGTTAACATTGGTTATGCTTATATTAATTGTTAAGTTTTATACACATGTATATTTATGATAAATCTTGAATTGGGGAAGACTCCAATTATATATATTAGTGAATCAATTATGTGCAATTTGGTATATTATTAATTATGGGTTTACGCAATCGATTCGTCGATGTATGTGGCTCACTTTCAATTGAGAAAGTGAAAGCCCTAATTAATATATACATTAATTTAACCTAGACATTGATTATTAATAAGGTTTTATCGAATAAGTTGCATGTGGCTACTTGTTTACGTATTAAATTGTTAGTTATGTGCGCATTGTTTTAGTTGTTTATTTTTATTTGTTTACTTTTTGTTTATTATGTGCGACAGTTTTAAGCAAAAGGTAATTTTGAATAGAAAAATAATACGGACTAAACAATGGTAAAATTTGATTTGTTTTGAAAGAGTTAAGTTTTCAATAGTTTAATTGATTGGTGATTTTGGTACAAATGGTCTGAACGGCTCTGTTAGGACCAAAGATATACCAACCTTATCAAATACCCACGTTATGAACACAAGAATACCACGTTAAACCCAAACTGTTATGCGTAAATAAAGAGAAAGATTAAGATAAGATATGGTGACTTGAATATGATAGATCGTGTATGTATTTAGAGAGATAAAGGAAAGAAGATGAAAACAATAATATGTTATATTGCTTCAAAGGAAAACACACACACACACACTCAAGCACACCCCTCAAATGACCATTTGAGGGGTATTTATAGTACAAGCAACTTAAAACCCTAAAGGCTTTGCTTGGGCTTTTCGTGGACTTGGATTGGGCTTTGGATTTGACAAGCTTAAGCTCATAAACGGCTAGCAAGTCTCAACTATTAGCCATTTAGCTTGGTCCAATCCACGAGCCCGTTGACTATTCTATCACGATATCTAACACACGTTACAAGGTTCCTAATTGTGAATGACCATCACTTCTAATAAAACTATTAAGGCTAACAATCTCCCCCTAAGGGGTGGTCATTCAAATGATGCTCCACTTGATAAGATCTTTACTTTTTTTGATCTTGAACTTTGTGTGTAGATATAGAATAGTCTTGATTCTTTGTTCCTTCATGCTTTGTGATCGAGATGATGTGGTTGTGCCGTTGTCAACCGTTGGTTAGGTGTCTCCACGTCTTTCTCCACCATGCTCACACTTCTATTTGTCTTTTGGTTACCAATGATGTAGTTCTCGAGTCTTTAAACTTTGTAGATTCTTTGACATTGTGAAGAATCATCTTTGACTTTGAGTTGCCTTTGATTTTGATGAGAACTTTCATGTGTTGTTGGTATGAGCATGTGGCAAGTCCGCACGATCCATCCGCTCCGAGCTTCCATAAGAAGAAAACATAAAACAAGGTTAGTAATAAGCGGATTCCGCACTTACAAGTTTGAATTTCGAGGTATTAACGACATAGTGTGATAACACGTCTCTAATTCTCGAGGCCGTTCTGAACCTGAGTCCCAAGTGAGATAACGCGATGTCGAAATACACCTCTGATTCGGATGAGTCGTGAGGTACACCAAGCATCACCCCACGACTGTAGACCGTTTGAGACACACTAAGCGTAATCCACGGGAGTTACAAGTGACACCTTTGTCGGTACGCTTGATGTTGACCCCGGCAGAATTTCCATTCAATCATTGAAGATTACGGTTGTAAAACTTCTCATAAATGTTCGGCGATTGCTAAGATCTGCGTGGGACTCTAGAATATATCACTTGTGCCCTTATTGATGAACAACAAGCGATGTCATGTCAAGTGTTCCTATGAGATCTTTTGATGAATCTCGTGGCTCTAGACTCAATAGTGCATTTTGGTTTTCGTGAGCGAGAGACTAGGAGAGGTCTCCTTCTTCAATATCAACAATCTCTAAGAAAGTTAATAGATTATGTAGGGTTCCGGTGAGAATGAAACAAATCCTTTTAAGAGGAATTGAGTGGCTAGAAGGTTTAGTGCGATGCGTCCTTTGGGTCCATGACGTCTTGGTCTTCAATACCGGTGTCATCTAGTGACAACCGATGGAGTATGAATTGAACCCGGTTTACGCCCTAAGGTTGAATGTGGAGGCTATTTCTTTTCACCCTTTCTTTTACTTTTCTTTTAATTCTTCAACCCTTCTTTCTCCTTTCTCACATTACTCCTTTTTTCAATCATTCTTAAGGACTTCTAATACTAACTATTTGTGATGTCCTTGGTTAGATCCCTCCGGCTCTGGCGGTCATAGGACGAATTTCCTATTCTTAGTCACCTTATAACTCCATGACTGTCCTATTGTTGCCATAAAACCATTTTTCTTGAAAAATCTCTCAAAGTGTTTTTGACGGAAAACATGTTTGAAACACTCAAGTGAGTTTTATATTTTCGAAACACTCCCCTTCACATGTGCTTATATGTTTTGTGAACGCATACGAGGGTAGAGTTCACACTTTTGAATTGATCTAATTTAAATGAACTAGACCGATTCGAGACACGTTTACATCACTAGTGAACTAGCTTGAAATTATTACCCGTCCTAGTCAAGTCATAGAAAGTTTCTCGAGATGGTACATGATTCCTCGTCAATTCATTGGTTTCAACCGAGTCGAGCTCTTTTGAGATTTAAACACCGATCATTAAACATTTTGATCACATTTAATCACGTTTCTCCCCTCGAAATAGCATATCCATGATGTTTTGAAACAAAATGATTAAAGATATGTTTTTCGAAAAGCATTTGGAGAGAAACGGATTTAGCATGAATTTTGGAACAATTCGGTTTATACTCCCCTTAGCGAAAGCATATTTTCATACGAGAAAATTTAGAATCAATTAAGGGTTTAGGGAGTTATCTTGGTACCAAATGTGAGAGATTTTGAAAAATCTTTTGAAAAATTTTCGAATCAATGGTACGTAAGATGAAGATTTTAAAATCTATGGAAGATATTGAAGAAGAATTATCTTCATTTGTTTTAGGATAAGTGCTCGATATGTATGAAAATCGATTTTATGTAGCACTTTCCTTTCTTTAAAGATCGGTTGCAATGGAAGTAGCTATGCAAGCCATTATTTTTAGGAATAGTGCTTTGAAAATATTTAAAACATTTGATTTTGATAAGCACTTTTCTTTCTTTGAAACGCGGTCTGAATCGATGTGTCCAAGCCATTATTTTGAAGTCCGGGTTTCGTCTTCAAGTATCTGAAAGCCATTTATTATGAAGAAATTTTTAAACGACATGTTTTAGAAAACATTTAAAGAACTCTCGCTCAAGCACTGTACATGCCCATTATCATTGTTGAATGACATTTCTAGAAACGTCATGAATATCGATTATCTGAGAGAGACATGTCGTGAGAAGAATATTTTGGATTTTTGATTTTATAATGTTTTGTATTTTTGAAAATTTTCTATTTTATATTTTGCTTTTGATGGTTTTTCAAATTTTTATATCTCTGATACCAATTGTTAGGACCAAAGATATACCAACCTTATCAAATACCCACGTTATGAACACAAGAATACCACGTTAAACCCAAACTGTTATGCGTAAATAAAGAGAAAGATTAAGATAAGATATGGTGACTTGAATATGATAGATCGTGTATGTATTTAGAGAGATAAAGGAAAGAAGATGAAAACAATAATATGTTATATTGCTTCAAAGGAAAACACACACACACACACTCAAGCACACCCCTCAAATGACCATTTGAGGGGTATTTATAGTACAAGCAACTTAAAACCCTAAAGGCTTTGCTTGGGCTTTTCGTGGACTTGGATTGGGCTTTGGATTTGACAAGCTTAAGCTCATAAACGGCTAGCAAGTCTCAACTATTAGCCATTTAGCTTGGTCCAATCCACGAGCCCGTTGACTATTCTATCATGATATCTAACACACGTTACAAGGTTCCTAATTGTGAATGACCATCACTTCTAATAAAACTATTAAGGCTAACAGGCTCACCCACTAGAACAAACTATAAAGGGGTTAATAAAGAAGCGCAAACACACCGAAAGGATGTCTAAGGTTATGCTTTAAGCTTACACGGTCCTCTCGCCTCTGTGAGTTCGATTGGAGCTACTTAGTAAGCCATAAATGTACAAACTCATCTTAAGGCGAATTAGTTTTAATTCATGCGCCACTTCGGTGGTAATTACCCGAAACACTAAGTGTTTACACTTATGCAATAGTACGGTATAATAGACGATAATTAACGCTAAATTCCTTAATTGATGAACCCAATACCTCAATCAAAACTTTGATAATTTGATCTTTATGAATTAGTAATAAAAAGTTTTTTATTAAAATTATGCTACAATATGAATGCATGACATCTTTGTATATATTTGATTTGACCACATAAAATCAAAACTAGTACCCTTTTAAATTAAGTAATATGCCATCTAATTAAAAGGAACACTTGAAGTTGCAATTTATGTCATGAGAGTACTTGGCCAGATTGTGATGGAGAGGTAAATCTCTATGTAAAGTAAGACCTTACATGGACATATTTGTAGTTCTTTAAGTTAGACACTTAAGTTGAGTAGGAAGTGAGACTTGGACTCAATGGCATAAGATGGGATGAAACATGTTTATATTTGCAATAGCGTTGGAAAATATAAATCCCATAATGATCTAGGAATTGGAAATTGTTTGCCAATTATTGTTCGACAGATTACCTTATTATATGTTTTCGTTAGTAGCAGATCAACTGATGTAATGGAACTATGATAATTTGGATCCTATTTTTCGAGAAAATTCTATGGTTATATGAATATTACCTTGGGTATTTTATTTTCTTGAAAAGTTTACTTATTGAAAATACTAAAATTGAATTTTGCTAAATTCTTTAAATGTATTAATGCAACATTAAACCGTAAACGTAGGTTATTCCTGTATTGGTAAATTGATCTACACCTGTAAGGGTTTTTGGTAGAGTCAAACTTACAAAAGAATAAACATAGTCCTCTTTTCAGAGTGAGATTCAATCCTATTCCTTTTCATGAATGAAGAAAGGTATGATAGGACAATTAGAATTGTCTAAATTCTGAATACATAACTCGTAAGCAAATTTTAATAGTTAAGAAAATTGCATATTTTCTGAGTTATTAAATTAGAAGCTAGACTATTTACTGCAAAATTGGTAAAAGACAAACTAGCATATTTTATCTAGTTGTTTTGTTTTGACCATTTGAAAGTACTACTTACAATTATTGGAATAGTAGAACTATTAAGAAAGAAATTGCATGTCCAATTTTTCAAGTTAATAGCATTGATGGATAGTTCATCATCTATATAGTAGAATACACTCTTTTAGTACATAAGTAATTGTTATGTATGGATTTTCTCAAAAGTGTAGGGAAGTAAATAGAACACTATTTTCTTTCACTGGTTAATGAAACACTTACAATGTTGTCCAATCCAGTGGGAGTATTATGTTCTTATTACTGAATAAGGAATTAATGTAAGGATCTCTAATTCAGTGGAAGTTACAAGCTTTGTCATCTTGGTAGTAACCCAGATTATCTCTAGAATGTCTTAAGATAATTACTTTCCACCTGTAGAAACTTATGTTTTCAAGGAAAGTCATGTACGTTTCCTTATTAGACAATGAAGTGGTTCTATATCTACTAGTTATGCTAATATCAATGACACAATCATATTAGTCACATAAACAAACATATGTCGTGTTGTTTATACGCTACATGATGTTGTTCCATGCCTGATGGGAGAAATCTATATTGTGTGCAAGGTACAACATATAGGTATATGATTTAAAGGATTCTCTCGATCGCAAGGTAAAGAGACCAACATTCTAATATAACTTGTACATATCTAATTTAAGAAACACTTGGTGTTGCAATTTACGTCATGTCAGAACTTGGCGAGATTGTGATCGAAAGGTAAATCTTTATGTAAAGTCAGACCTTACATGAACATATTTGCTGTTTCTAAATTAGACAAGTATTTAGAACATGTGTAAAAATGATATATAAGACTACTTAAAATTAAATATTTATGTATTATTAGAATGACGTAAATAAATGAAGTAATCTAATACTACTTCAATTTGTATATTTATGAATTTTTTAGAATGACATAAATAAATGAATAAATAATGTAGTCCTACATTATTGTGAAGTAAATAAATTAACTTGAAATTACTATTGAAACCAAGAGTTGTGTTCATAATTACTTTAGTTAAACTTGTTTATGATTCATTGTAAAGACATAAACATTAAGTCTTTTAAGACTTATAATAAAGTAAGACGTTAACTTGTTATGTTTTTTTTATTAAGACATATGCAAGAAATCATTGAGGTGATAAATGATTTATAACGTATAATGGGATTATAACAGTTTATGTTTTCTTGATGAGACAAGATATGAAGTGACTTGGTTAAAAGATACTTGTGTTATAAAGCATACAATTGGCTTGGAAAGTCTATTATACCATTAAGTTGACTTAGTTGGTAAATAGGTAAGCCAAAAGGAATATGTTTATCTTATATATTGTTAGATTGTCTTACAATATTAATTCTAATAAATACCATATTCAGTTAGGAGAATCAAACTCTATTTGATTTGTTTGATTCAAGATAACCATAACTTCTTTCTTAAAAAGTAACAAGGTTATAAAATTGAGTATGGATTGAATATACTCAATATGACTCCGACCTAGAAGATTGATAAAACACCATTTTATTATGGAATGTGATGAATCACATTAAGTTTTAAAAATTGAAGATTCTGAAATTTTGTCAAACTACTTATGAATATGTTATTAACAAAGTAAAGTCAGGAATTATCAATGTGTATTTGTAAAGTCCCAAAAAGAGAAAATAGTTTTGCTCTAACTGCTAAGTATATATAGATAGTCTATATATTACAAAAGGCAAGTGGGAATTTTTTTTTTATCTTGAAAGATAAAGTTACAAGATACATAATCTTCTAAAACACACTAGTAAATATCATGATGAGGTTAGACATGTAAATAATAGACCTCATGATGATAGAATTTTCATTCATAGATCTGCAAGGATACTCAGATATTTGACTTATATGTTGAGAAATATGAGTTACATGATTATAGTAAACCTGATAATCATTATGATGGACTACCAATTATTGAATTGGGTAAATTACTCATACTATGAATGTTAAAGATGCTGTCCATAAAGATAATCAATTTTGGAAATTTGGTTTATCTTAATAGTTAGACTAGTGGTTTAAATTTCTATGTAGAAATCATATGGACAATATTGTACACATATTTAATGCATGCTTTATGACAAGATTATTAATCATACTTAAGCAATTAATTGTGATTGAATATTCTTTCATCGACACATTAAATATATAAAGATGATAATGGTCATAATTGTTTTCATGAATATGAAATATGACAATGGAATATCAAAACTCTTTCTTGAGAAATTACTTGAGCGAGGACGGTAAGTAGTTGAAAGGTTTTTTGAATTCATATAATCTTTGGTAAGTGTACGAAGTGCAATAATTCATGAATGGATAAATGCTTGCATCTATGAAATTATTCTTATGTTTAATTATTAAATCCTAGTTTTGATTTATAATTGAAATAAGATAAATTTCAAGTATTCCTGAAAGCTAGTGGGAGTATTGTGTTAAGATTCTTAAATCTTATATGTTGTATAACATATGAGAATTAACATTCCATGTAAGCTAAATGTTAAGTCTTAGATTGGAATGAAACTTCACTTATAAGATTTAAGAATTAAAACATACAACCTTGGAATATATGTTTATTATTAATAAACATGTGCAGTAAAAATAAATGATTCTAATAAAACATGATAAATCATTTGGGAAATGGATAAATATCTTTTGACAAGATAGAACGTGGATGAAATCTAAGTTTGACCTGTAGACTCATCATGTACATCATGTAGTGTATTCAAATTGTTGTATCATTCTTGAATGATAGATGATTTGACAACATTGATATCTAACTAAAAGTTATTAGATAACTTGTGTAATGAATATTCTAATAAAATTACATCCTCAGCCTGGAATTGCTCCTAGATTCTATGGATGAACAATATGTCAATTGTTGTGCAAATTGTCATCAAATACAAACTTGAAAGTTTGGAAGACATCAAACATTACACAATAAGATATTAAAGTTTATGGAGTTTTAAATGGGTATAATTTTGCTTGTATACAATGATGCTGGTTTAATTGAGATGACACTCAATACTAGTCATGGTAGGATTTCATCCTTGTTAATGACCATGTGAACTAGTTGTGGTACTAAAAGCACAGTTGCATTATACATTAAAAGAATAAGAATACTTTAAACTTTAAAATATTTGAAAGTTTAAATTGTCATAAATTGGTGATAGAGGATGTCACACACTTTATGAATTATTATGTAGATTGGTGAATGCACACATATAAGGACTTCACTAATTGAATTCTTGAAATAAGTATTCTCAAAATTACGATAGATCAAGTTGGTTGATTTATGCCTTGTCAACAAGTATGATTGTCATTACTTGAGGCATAATTCATCAACAAGAATTTTCATGCATTGATCTATTTGGTATTTGGATAAGGGATGTTAAACAATTGTTATAATAAATCAAATACTTGATATGTTTGATTTTATAATATATTGTATCCTATATTTGCATGTTTAATCCGTGAATAAATTTATTTATTCTAAATCGTCCGTTGTCAATTAATGATATGGGAGTATCATTAAACTAAGAAAAATCTGAGAGATATTGTAGAATATACTTGAAAGTATATTGATGAGAATGCATACCAATTTCAGATGATATTCAATAAATTGAATAGAGGACTTATCCCAACCACGTGATTTTACTTTATGGATATTGTTATTAAGTAAATCATGAATAGTTATCCTCGGACTTGAGATACCGGATAAGTTTCATTAATGTAGTGCATACATGGAACAACTTAACCTTATCGAATCGGTAGTCATAAGGGTTGTTTCTGAAGTGTTGCAAAGTTAATGGGTTAGTCTCGTAGTCAAGATAGAATTTGTTCCTTCAAATTTATTTGGAGTTTAATACGGTGGGCCCTCGTAGGGTTGACAAGATGTTTGCATGGCCATGCCCAAGATCTCCCCGAATATGTTCGAAGATTTGGTAATCTTGCTCAATCACTAATAACGAGAAATGAATGGTTGAATAAAGAATGACTTAATTCCATATCTTTATTTAACATGGTATTAGAAACAAAAGATAATAATAATGAGAAATCATTAAAGGTTTTCCAGAGCCTTGCTCGAGTTGTACTAGAGGCATCAAGTGTTGCTAGACGCTAACCGATGTGATCACTCTATTAAGATATGTCCAGTGGGAGCTGTTTGTTTAATGGACAATAAATTAATAGACGTGTGTTAGGATCGAACTCGAGACCACGGGATTGCACACTTTACGTATGAGAATTAAAGTTAATAATTAAATATAAATGTTATATTTATTTATTAATTAAATGAAATAACATAACGGACGTTAAGTAATTAGTTGTAATGGACTAACGGTCGTTAAATATAATTGGAAAGGACTAAAGATGAAATTGGAGATCGAGAAGGTTCTAGAATCCCTTGTGGGAATACATGGCCGATCGTCCATATGGTTTCCATAAACCAATCCTTAGCCAACTTGTTCATCAAGTTACTTTGGGTATAAATACAAAACCAAGGGTATTTGCAATTGATCTCTTGTACTCATTAAGCTAAACCTAAAACTGTTTTGTGTGTGTTTTGCTTATATTCGGTCGACACATACACCAAAGGTGTCGAAACTTTGTTTTTCCAATATCAAGTTATTTGTTTGATTAAAACTAGCATTCCTTTAATTCGGTATAGTACGTGTGTACACGAAAGTGGTACTAACACATTATTGTTAGTATTCTTGGATTGAATTACAAAACGGTAAGGGGTAATTCACATAATCCTATAAACCCTAATTAGGGTTCATCCAATTGCTAGTTTGTGGATTTGATTCTTGTTCGGCAAGAATCAAGAAAGGTACGCATACTTTATTCTTTAGTTAATTAATATTTCATTATATAAATCCTATACGCTTCCGCATGTGTTCTTTGATGATTTGTGATTATTTATTTGAATGTCATGTTATTTAATTCCAACAGTTAGGAATAAGGAATCTAGTTTTATAAGAAAGTCCATTGACTACAATGTCATTTTTGCATTTTTGTCTCAACCATTGTAATTAGTGAAGTCATTTAGTTTTTCTTGAGATATTTGTTTCATTGTGGCTCCTATGTGGGATTAGTTTTTATTTGTTCCAACAATCGTTATAGTTTATGTAGTTATATCCTTAGCCATCAATATGATCTATAAGTACGTGACACTCACCTCTTAAACGTGAAACCTCATCTAAGATGTTATTAAGTACTTATAGAATGACAATCATACACAAATATAGTAAAACGTTGACGCTAGTAAAATGCCTCAATAAATGTGATTGAACACATTTTTAGCTATACATTTAGTGAGCGTTTTCGATGTTGTGATTTATGTAGTAGTTGGAGTTTATGCTTTAAGGTTTAGTCTTTAATATACAAAATTGTTGTGTTATAATCATTGTAGGAACATAATATCAACCATTTTTAAAAGTTTCAGTCATATATGAGCATATTATACCTTGTATAAATGTAATAATCTATTAAAACTATTATAACTTGGGCTACGGGGTTACGTTTCAGCCCCAGTACCAGGAAAATCGAAGCTTGCAACAATAAGAACGTTTTTGTAAATGCATATGACGATTTATGGAACTTTCGAGCCTCAAAATACTATATATTTTGAGTTAATTATATGTGTGTTTTATTTATTTATTTATTTATTTGTTGGACTTTGTTTTTGTGCTAGGGTCTGAACCTTTTACCTTTTTGGCCCGTTTCAAGTTTCGTGGCCTATTTAATAATTATATTGTGGTGCTAAAATAATCGGTTCTAAAATATATGAAAAGTCTAATTTTGAAAAGATCATGATTATCGGTATTCTTTGAGTCAACGATAGTTAGAAGAATTCGTGTGAATAGATAGGTTCGATTTGTAATTTCTATAGTTTTGGTGTTTATGCTTTAAGGTTTTTAGCCTTTAATATATCAAATGTAGTGTTATATTACTTGTTGAGGCATACATCGACCTTTTTTAAAAGATTTAGTCATCTATTACTTTTTATTTTCCAATTAGATCCCCAAGAGCCTCAAGGCCTAAGGCCCATCTTATGATGATTTAATTATCTCTGTTAGTAAGCCCAAGTTAGCATAATTAAGCCTAAAACCCACCTCCAGGCCCACTACTATGGATTTTAATTATTTGTTAGGCATTGGTGGATAGTCCTTATAAATATATATTTGTTTCATTGTGGCTCCTATGTGGAATTAGTTTTTCTTTGTTCCTATAATATCATTGTTATAGTTTATGTAGTTATATCCTTTGCCATTAATATGATCTATAAGTACGTGACACACAATCTTTAAACGAGAAAACCTCATCTAAGATGTTATTAAGTACTTATAGATTGACAATCTTACAAAAATATAGTAAACTGTTGATGCTAATAAAATGCCTCATCAAATATAATTGAACATGTTTTTAGCTATACATTTAGCGATCGTTTTCGACGTTGTAATTTATGTAGTATTTGGAGTTTATGCTTTAAGGTTAACCTTTAATACACCAAATTATAGTGTTATAATCATTGTAGGAAAATTATATCAACCGTTTTTAAAAGTTTTAGTCATATATGAGCGTATTATACCTTGTATAAATGTAATAATCTATTAAAACTAGAATAACTTGTGCTACGGGGTTACGTTTCAGCCCCAGGACCAGGGAAATCGAAGCTTGCAACAATGAGAACGTTGTTGTAAATGCCTACTTCGGTTTATGAAACTTTTGAGTCCCTAAACACTATATATTTTGAGTTAATTATGTGTGTGTGTTTTTATTTTTTTATTTATTGGACTTTGTTTTTGGGCTAGGGTTCGGCCCTTTTACCTTTTTGGCCCATTTCAAGTTTCATGGCCTATTTAATAATCGTATTGTAGTGCTAGAATAGTTCTAAAATATATGAAAAGTCTAATTATGGAAAGATCATGATTATCGGTATTCGTTGAGTCAACGATAGTTAGAAGAATTCGTGTGAATCAATAGGTTCGATTTGTAATTTCTGTAGTATTTGTTATTTATGCTTTAAAGTTTTTAGCTCCAAATGTAGTGTTATATTAATTATTAGGGCATACACCTGCCTTTTTTAAAAGATTTATTCATCTATGAGCGTATTTTGTTTTTCAATTAGATCCCAAGGCCTAAGGCCCATCTTTTGACCATTTAATTATCTCTATTAGTAAGCACAATTTATCATAATTAAGCCTAAAACCCACCTCCAAGCCCACTACTATCGACTTCAATTATTTGTTAGGCATTGGTGGAGAGTCCTTATAAAGAGATATTTGTTCCATTGTGACTCCTATGTGAGATTTGTTTTTCTTTGATAGTTTATGTAGCTATATCCTTAACCATCAATATGATCTATAAGTACGTGACACTCAACCCTTAAATGTGAAAACCTTATCTAAGATGTTATTAAGTACTTATAGAATGAAAATCTTACAAAAATATCATAAAATTTGATGCTATTAAAATGCCTCATTGTTATTAAGTACTAATAGAATGATACTAAACCGTTAAACGTGAAAACCTCATCTAAGATGTTATTAAATACTTATAGAATGACAATCTTACAAAAATATAGCAAGATGTTGATGCTAGTAAAATGCCTCATCAAATGTCATTGAACACGTTTTTAGCTATACATCTAGTGAGCGTTTTTGAAGTTGTAAGTTCTATAGTATTTGGAGTTTATGCTTTAAGGTTTAGCCTTTAATATACAAAATTGTAGTGTTATATTCACTGTAGGTGTTAGGATTTAGAAAATCCAGTCATTAAAGTGTCGGTCACCTCAAGTATGTGTAATCGTTAGAAAGCTCGTAGTCGTAGTCATTTAATATTAGTTAGTATTTAGTTAAGTAGCACCGTGGAGGACGGACGGGTTTTTACCCACTGTATGCCTAATCCACAGCCCGTAGGAGGCGTTTTATGTAAAACACTATAAATACTCTCTACCTCCCAAGGTAGAGGGTTGGAGCTTCAATACCATTTTTCTTTGTTTCACATAGTTCCCAACTCTCTTCCCTTTCTCTTTCTAACTTTCTCTCTCTAAACCTTGTATACGCCCCATATGGCTTGTGGTTTAATGTGTTTGTGAAATCCTATATGTTACAATTGGTATCAAGAGCCATGCATGGTTTGATCACTCATCTTTCATGCTCTTTGTTTTAGTGGATTTCATAAGGTTTTTGGGGTTATAAGTGTTTAGAAGAGTTTGAATCATTTGGTCAATTTCTAGTATTAAAGTTTGAATTTTGATTGTACTTTTGTGTTTAGGATCATCATATGTGTTTAGGTTTTGAATTGGAAGGCTTGAATCGTTGTGGTTTGGTTGTTTTTGATTGATAAAGTGGTTATAATTGAAAACTGTACGAAGCGAGTTGAGCCACGGAGTTGAGGTTCTAGGAAGCGAGTTGACTGTTAAAGCGACTTGGGTTTTAAAGCGACTTAGCTATTAAGCGAGTTGTATTGGCAGCGAGTTGGTTGTTAAGCGAGTTGTCTCTTTATGCGACTTGGCTATTAAGCAAGTT
Organism: Chrysanthemum lavandulifolium; assembly: GCA_022545495.1. Classification (NCBI taxonomy): domain Eukaryota; kingdom Viridiplantae; phylum Streptophyta; class Magnoliopsida; order Asterales; family Asteraceae; genus Chrysanthemum; species Chrysanthemum lavandulifolium. Next base: position 421,271 of record CM040242.1, on the reverse strand, counting down.
GACTGTTTAAGCGACTTGGGTTTTAAAGCGACTTAGCTATTAAGCGAGTTGTATTGGCAGCGAGTTGGTTTATGTGACTTGGGTTTTATGCGAGTTGTTTCTTTAAGCGACTTGAGTTTTAAGCGACTTGTCTTTCAAATGAGTTGACTGTTTAGCGAGTTGATACCAAAGCGAGTTAACCTGCTTAGCGACTTGTTTATTGAGACTTGTCACTTCTTCGTGCTACATTTTACGGTTGTTCTTTGGTTTAGTAAAATCCGTGAAATAATCTATTTCCGGTTTAATCAAAGAATAGTAAAATCCGTAGAACTGGAATCATGTCTAACAACGTATCTACTATCGTTTCTCATGTAGTGAGAACGCCCAGCGGTGGATCGATACTCGCCCACCTATGCTTGATGTAATCGATTATGACTCATGGGCTCAAAGAATTAGGTTGTGTTGTTTAGGTAAGGAAAATAGGGTTAACATTCTCAAGTCAATTGATGAAGGACCGTATCAAGTTGAGACAACCATAGACATACTTGAGACTGCTGCTGATGGCTCGATGATATTAGGACTAGACAGACCTAAGATGTATAATGAACTGAACGATAAGGAGAAGAAGAGATACGATGCAGACATCAGGGCTTCTAACATCATACTTTAGGGTTTACCTAAGGACATTTACATGCTAATCAATCACAACACGGAAGCTAAAGCAGTTTGGGACAATGTTAAGATGCTTCTATCTGGTTCTGAATTGACTAAAGAAGATAGGGAATCACAACTGTATGATGACTTTGAGCACTTTAAGATGAAACCAGGGGAAAGTGTCACTGAATATTACGTGAGGTTCCACAAGCTTGTGAATGACATGAGGAATATCAAAATGACTATGCCTAATATTCGACTAAATTCAAAGTTTGTGAACAACATGAACCCGAATGGCACAAATTTGTCACTTCATCAAGTTTACTAAGGGTTTCGTGAATAGTAACTATGAGAAATTGTATGCATTCTCGCTCGAATGAGAGACATGCTATGTTTGAACGAATGATTCTTGAGCAGTTCAAATCCAAACAGGGGAGAAGCAAGTTCGTCAAATGACTCAACAAAGATTCTACACCAATGTAGGGATTACTACCAAAGCTTCACAAGTCATACCCACTGGAAATGGTAATTACAAGCTCATTCACGATCCAAAGATACAAGCATCCGCACCCAAACACATTCATGGAAAACTTCATCAATCAACTATCACTCATGGTTAGTCAAAATCTGAATTCCACCTCACACACCAACAACAACCTCAGAGCAGCATCTAATCCTCATAATCAAGCTACTATTAGAGATGGCAAGGTGGTAGTGCAAAATATTCAAGGAAGAAGGAATGAACAAGGGATGGCTGGAGCAGGTTATGGTAATATAGGAGCAGGAGGAGGATATGCAGCTAATCAGAACCGTGGAAGGAATGCAAATCAAGGACAGGGAAATCCAATCAAGTGCTACAACTGTGGTGGTGAAGGACATATTTCAAAGAACTGCACGTCTCCAAAAAGCCCACAAAATGCTGAGTATTTCAGGGAGAAGATGTTACTGGTACAAGCTCAGGATAATGGAGCTGTTTTGGATGAAGAGGAATTGTTGTTTCTTCCGAGGAAATGCCAAGACTTATGATCTTGATGTGGATGAACATCCGATCAGGGACATGGGTCGAATCATCTAATGCATTTCGTAGCTTATTGTGATGCATATGACTCGATGTTGATGATGAACCAACCGCCCAAACCATCTTCATGGCTAGCATTTCACCAATGGTCTCTCCAAAGGTTTCATCACCCACAGTCTGGTCCTTCCAAAGAATCATCATCTCTGAGGTATTAAAACTATACGATGAAGTTGATAAGCAAGAGATGCATAACAAAGTTCAATCAAATGTAACTAATGAATCAGATATGGATAATGTGGGTAATAGTAATATTGTCCCATATGATCAATATGTGATACAAAGTGAAAGTGAGATTGTACCAAGTGATGTATCCTCTGCAGTCAATGATGACTTAGTTTTTGATGAATACACTCCATGTGCCCCTGATGATTCTGTTATCTCTGAATTGAATGCCTATAAAGAACAAGTTGCCATTTATGAACAACGTGCTAAGTTTGAGTTAACCACCCGTGAGCAGGAAATGGATGACCAAATGCGTACAATTATTAGAAAAAGTAATTTTAGAAGAAGTGTTAAAACAAGAGTTAAACTCCTTACAAGAAAAGCTTTCTAAAGCATTAAGCAAAAACAAGAACTCCAAGATAATGTTAAAGTGCTTAAACAAGAATTTAATGCTAAGGAATCAAAACTTTGAATGACTTTTCCAATCTAAAAATTTGAAAAACAAGCTTGAAAATAAGTTATGCGTACAAAGGAATACCATTCGATCGCTTCACATGATCACTAAGCATAGAGTTCTCACGATAAGCATAGCATTCCCCGTAAGGAACCCAATCACGAATATGGTAAAGTAGCTAGAGAAGCTCGAAGGTAATATATGATGGTAAGGAAATCCTTAAGCATAGCGAGAAACCTAGTCATACTGAGTGCACCGAGGAAGATAGCAATTAGATGAAGTTACTAGAGAAACGAATATGAAGCTAAAGATCCCGAGTGTAAAAGCAAAACATAACGTTCAAACCCATGATTACACTAAAGAAAATTTGATTTCCCTGAACAAATTTAAGCCTCAAACTCTATTAACCCCAGAACAAGTTTTTTGGAAAAAGGACATAGATATGTAAAAAGCTAATGCACTTATTCAAACGAACACTCCCCTTAGGAAAATGCCTCCAACAACTGTGTATCCTCCAAATACACCAATGCATTTAGTGCCTAGGAATCTTCCCACTGATAGCAAAACCTTAATCAGCCTTCACGTAGTATACAAGCTATTTGTTGATTTTGAGAAAACATGTAAGAAAAGGATCACACCCACCGGGATAACTGAAGGGGAAAAGGTGTGGAGTTTGTTAAAACTCCTTGAGATCGTTTTGAGCCTTAGGGTTTAACAATAACATAGACAAACAATCATGCACAGCGGAATAGAACAAACAACTATGTTATTGACACAAGGTTTTCATCATTATCTCCCCAATTATATATTGATCGTAATATAATGTGTTACCTAACGTAATGTGGATCTAAGCCATCTCGGATCTTAGGGATATACAAAACAAACACTAACCCTAGACGTTTATAGAAACACGCCTAGGTTACACACACACCATCTACTAGACGTCTACATTGTGAAAGACTTGTATATAAAATCTACACCCCATGTCCTCTTTATATACTAGAGGATTAGGGTTTACAAGATACTACGAAGGACTAATAAGTAAATCTTCTTTTGCAAGCAAGTCCTTCCATCTTTTTGTTGATTTCTTCTTTGTCACTTTAAGTCCCTTTGTTTCATTCTTGTATTTATTTTGTCTCATCAAATCCAAGGAACCTAAAACCCAACAATCTTCCCTATTTGATGATGACAAAACAAACAAAGTCGGTACTGAACTTCCCTAGACGAAGTAGCGAAGTTGAGATGTAAACATCTCCTAAATGAAACAAATCTTGTCTTCCTTTATCTTCCCTTAATCCATGCCATCGCACTCCAATATTTCTTCCCTTTTGTTATCAACAAATAGAGAATATAAGCGAGAAACTTCCCTTGAGTGATGCATGAAAATTATCCTTCAAATCAAGAAGCTCTATGTAATGATCACTAGTGAAGAAAACCAAGTATAACGAATTTGATGAAGAAGTAAAATAACCCAAACTTGTATCTTATGTCTTGTTTATCCACGCGACTCAAACTTATACTAACACCATATAAGTAGACCGCAATCTCTTGACAAAATCCTCATCTTCAATGAGACACCGAGCACTACAATGTAACTCCTTTAAGTGATAGTTAACTAGGTCTTCATCCATCCACCCCTGACCTATGAAAACTAGATTTTGCAAGTCTTCGTCAACATCCTTTAGCACGAACAAGTTATCTACAAAGTGTAACACCCACTTTGAGATATGATAAGAACACAAACCTGTGAAACTCAACTACAACATCAAATTAGTGATATTCAACCGTCTTCGAATCAACTAGTCCAATAAACCAAATATGAGCCTTTTAAAACCTTTAAGATCAAATAACCAAACTCCTTGTGTGTGAACCAAAATCCCATGTGTGTGTCACCAAAATATCGATTACCAAAAACATGTACACTTCCTCAATTCCAAAACCTCATTAGCATAAACGAATAACGCAAGAAACACCAAGCGGTGGAATTGAGATAACACTAGCAATGGTTTCGAGAAAACACTAGAGTGGTTTCGAAAAACACTAGAAGTGGTTTCGAAAAACACTAGAAGTGGTTTCGAAAAACACTATCGATGGTTTCGAGAATACACTATCGATGGTTTCAAGAATACCTATCGCTGGTTTGAATACACTATCGGTGGTTTCGTAAAACACTAGAAGTGGTTTCGTAAAAACACTAGGAAAGCCGCTTTTATCCATTAATCATAAACACCACACAATGTATAAACAACCTCCATCAAGAATTAGAACAAGTAACACAAATTCAAGAAGTTGAATATGCATGAAAACCCAAAATTCAATTATTAAACCAGTCAAAACCTTCAAACAGACCAACCCGACAATGAATAACTTTTTACCGAAGCTCAGATCGAAAATCCTTCGTGAAAAGTTAGATGAATATATAGAGAACGTCCATCGAAAATTTCGCCACGATCCAACGGTTAACGAAAAAGTTATGATCGTTACAAACAAAGGTCACAGAAACATATACGAAAAATTTCGACTCGAATTTTTTCAATCTTTCGCCATTCTTGACCAATAAAACCTTCAGAATCCCTAGGTAACGAGCCCCCAAGCTCGATACCAATTGTGGAGTTTGTTAAAACTCCTTGAGATCGCTTTTGAGCCTTAGGGTTTAACAATAACATAGACAAACAATCATGCATGCCGGAATAGAACAAACAACTATGTTATTGACACAAGGTTTTCATCATTATCTCCCAATTATATATTGATCGAATATAACGTGCTACCTAAGCGTAATGTGGATCTAAGCCATCTCGGATCTTAGGGATATACAAAACAAACACTAACCCTAGACGTTTATAGAAACACGCTCAGGTTACACACACACCATCTACTAGACGTCTCACATTGTGAAAGACTTGTATATAAAATCTACACCCCATGTCCTCTTTATATACTAGAGGATTAGGGTTTACCAGATACTACGAAGGACTAATAAGTAAATCTTCTTTTGCAAGCAAGTCCTTCCATCTTTTTGTAGATTTCTTCTTTGTCACTTTAAGTCCTTTTGTTTCATTCTTGTATTTATTTTGTCTCATAAAATCCAAGGAACCTAAAACCCAACAAAAGGGTTTTGAACAGACTAAGGAATGTTACTTAACTTAGGTCATCCCATTCTTTAAACTACTTAAGGAACATTTTGAAAGTCTAAAAAAGGGAATGAATACATATATCAATGAAATGAAAAAGATGTTTAATGATATGGAATTAGATGTCAGTAGATATGATCGTGAGCTTAAGAGTAATGAAATTGAGGTTAAGAATCTGCACATCTTTAATGATAATTTGATCACTCAATATGTTGCACAAGATATATTCTACAATGTTACAAAGCATTCTATTAATGCATCTCAATTTCATGAATTAAATGTTGCATTAAAAGTTTCCCATGATCGTGTCATTGAGCTTGAAACAGCAAATTCAAATTTGCATGATAAGATTGAACAGGATGATCATGATAATTTGGTAAAACATTATTCTAAACTGGAAGTTGAACATTTTAATTTACAACTAAAATATCAACATCTTAAAGAAAATGTTAAAACTTCAAATATCAAGACATCCTCGGATGTACCTGAATTTGATGCAGTTTTTGAAATAAGCAAACGTGATGAACAAATTCAAGCTCATTGTAACACGATCAAAAAGTTGAGAGCCCAAATCTCACAATTGAAGGGCGAAAGAAATAATGTGAATGGCTCCCAAATGCCTCCACCTTTAGTTTCTCGATCTTCTCAAACTTTTCATCTTCAAAACCTTGTTAATGTTTTACAAAAGGAAAATGAGAGTTTTCTAGAAGAAAATAAAAAGGTTAAACAACACTTTAAAGAGTTATATGATTCAATGAAAGTCACTCGTGACAAAAACAATGAAAAAATAACTTCTTTACAAAAAGAAATTGAGAATCTGAAGAAACAGGAAAATGGGAAAATTCCACTTGTCTTTAATGAGAATGTTGCTTCAAAGTCTTTTGCAGATTCTAAATATACTGTGATTGTTAAATACATTCCTCCTCATCTTAAAAATAATGAACTTGTGTTTCACAACTATTTCTTTCACCTTAAGGATAGTCTAGAATGTCTCCGTGAGATTGTAGAGGAGGATTTCATAAATAAGCCCTTGATAGTGAAATTAGGTTTGCTTGCATACAGGCCAAACGATCTCAGGAGCTTTTAGAATGTTTAAGAGCAACATGCCCTAAACCCATTGGTAAGAAGGATAATATAGTTGTCCCTTGTGCTATGCCTGACTTTAAGAACGCCAATCTTGATATGCCTCACTCAGTGCCTAAAGTTAAGCATGTAAGCTTTAATGTGCCTTCAAGTAGTTCAGATCCCATTACTTCTAAACCTGAAAAGCAAAAAGTAGCAATACCAACTAATGTTCCCATTTCCTCTACAGGAGTAAAAAGTAACACCAAAGCAAGCAGGTCAAAGCCTCAAGGCAACACAAAGAATGATAGGACCTTGCAAGCTAGGAATGTTCAGTGGAAGAAAGTAGAAGATCACCTTAGGAAGAATGAAACTATGTTGATAAAACGAATCGTGTTGATTCTAGTGTTAGCTCTAAGCGTGCTGTAATTAATGCGAATTCTGCTACTTTTGGCAAAACATGTAATGATGATTGCTTGGTTTCTGTTGTAACACCCCCGAAAATCTTAATGACAGTGGAAGACTAATTCGGGTGTTACTTGAATGGAGATCATAGTCAATAATTATAGAAAACGACTCGAAAGAGACCTTTTATTAAAATAGTTATCATTCATCGAAAACTCATAGTTTGTTACAAAATATTCTAAATAAATCAAGTGTTTTTCCCAAAAGAAAGATCATGAGTTTGAAAGAAATGATAACTTTATGTTTTACACCACCGTATAAGCCTTGCTATGCCCTGCTCCGCACCTTGGTCATAATCTTCACGGATTACCCGAGATAACATGTTAAAAAGGTCAACAAAATTGTTGAGTGAAGTCCATAGGTTTAAAATAAGTTGAACACAAGTATAAGATCATGATCATTGTAAACTAACAATATCATAAGAAAAATCACAGATTATTATGCACTAAGCTCGTGAAACCAAGACTCAACCGCATACACCGAATTACCGGTGTATGAAAGCATGCCCCAAAGGAGGTAATAGCCAATTACCTAAAGAAATTAGATATGGTGCGCCCGGTTATTTCTCCAGAATCAAACGGGTTCGTTAATCCCCATAGTACTATTCACGATATCTACGCTCACTCGCGGTGACTAATAGTTCATGATCGGGGACTTGTGGCTAACAACTTAGCGTACCAATAATCAAGAGGATCATGCATTTATGAAAACCTTGTGTTCTAGTTTAGAGCATGTATCTCCTCGGGTTTGCAAAATAAAGTAAAAGCGAGGCTATGAACTCACCTTGATGATAATGCACACGCACAAAAGATCAAGCACAATGTAGCGGAGGTTCCAACTCGAAACCTAAAATGATGAGATGGCGAGTCTCAATAATGAGCATTTTGGTTCGCGACCAAAATAATAGAGCATTGAATATTCTTATTCAATAGGTCATTGGATTGTCCAATCCAATAGTGTGCGATCGTGATTAACGTTTTAAGTTAATTTACATGCTACATTGTCTTAACTAGTGATACTCACTTACGCATAAGTGAAATGTTCCCCCGTTGTGATCTTAGTAAATTCGTTGATCATTTTAACGTATTTAGATTCCCCGAGTATTTTATCGAAATAAGTATATTTTTACATATACTTTCTAATAAATATATATATACATGAAATAAGTTTATCATTATTTGAAAATATTACGCTCATGTGATCAAAAATACTCATATGATCAAGATACTCGTTTTTACAAAGTTATTATGAAATCATAAGTCTTGCTAAACTTTTCTCAAATGTACACTTTTTACCCTCGAGTTACAAAAAGTACAAGTTTAGTCCCTATACTTTTAGAAAATGACACTTTGTACCCATAATTATCTCATGCTTAAAGTTTCCAGATTTGTCGCTTTTAGTCCCTCATAAAACTCTGTTTTTGTAAAATAATCTTTTGCTACACTTTTAAATATTTACTTTATTTAGTTATAAGTTTATTGGAAGTGGAGGGGTATATTTTGCCAAGCTGAGATAGTTGTAAAATAAAAAGGGAAGGAAAAGTGTCGCCAGTGGGTTTTGAACTAGGGACCTCACGCCTAAACCTATGCGTGCTAACCAACTGAGCTAGGCTCATTTTTGTGTTTTAATCCCACGTAATATGCTATATATATCGTAACGTTTCTGTGTTATAATTTTGTATACATGCTACTGAGTTATGTCGTGGCATGGTATTATTCTTTGTGTCCATTTCTTCTTCTTCTCAAGTTAGACATGTTTATTAGTCCTAGTGTGCCATGGTTTTCAAGTGACGAAACAAGTTTTACTTAACCAAACATGACCCATAATCAAACGAATATGGCACGAGAGTTCATTTCAAGTTATGATGCTAAGTTACCTATTAAGAATTTTAACGAAGTTTCGATATGTTTTCATTTTAACGCAACACTTCTTGAAATGAGCTAAGTATGTTATGTAATCTATCATTATCATAATGAGTCGAAACAAGTTGATGTACTTACAAAGGTGAGAGTGGTGTGGGAACTCGGACGAGAAGTGAGACACCAAGATAACTAAACCGAATGCAACCCAAGTCTCCTAGTTCCCTTTTCTTCTAACGTTATTACCCCAAAATCCTTTCGTTTTTCCTTTTCTTCGCTTTGACTAGCCTCCACAGTGGATGGTTTCTATGTGGTAGTGAGAGTAGATGTATGAGAGTTGGGATATGTTTGTGAGTTTGTATGAGCTTTGGTTCAAGGTTTATAAAGTAAAGTTGAGCATGGCTATCTCAATATTTTATGCATGACCTCTCCTAGATTTCAAGAGTACAAGGATGGGTTTTAGTTTTTGTTTATGGCGTGGGGGTCTCGGCAGCAAGTTTTAAGGGCATGCAATGCCTAGTCAAATCATTTGAAACATTGTATCCATTGGTTTTTAAAGTCAAGACTTAGTCAAGGGGTTTGGCCTAATTATATATATTAAGTTAGGGTGGCTTAAGTTGCTTTTTGTCCCTTCTTTATCACACACACACGCAACCATATATGTGACCAAGTTAGATGGTTTATTTGACTTGTGCCTTGTTCTTGTTGTTGTGTTTGATTTGCTTCGACCGATTTCCAAAGAAAAACACAAAACATATTATCACATATTCACATGTTGGATTGGATACATGGGCCTTGGGGTGATAACGTTTGGACAAGGCCCAATTAACTAAAGGAGTTGGGCTCGGCCTGATTTTTGGATCGGGTTTAATAAGGATAAGGCCTGATAACGTTTGAGTTTCATGGGCTTGATTCGGTCGCAAGGCCCGTTAACTAGTTGGGTTGGGTCACGAGGTGGCATAAAGTCCAATGAATTCCGAGGTCCGATACGAATTTTAATATATTTTTATTATAATTTAATTCATATTTTTACAAATTTTTACGTATTCGTTACGTGTTTTAAGGTTATCAAGATCGTGGGGAATTTTATTTCGATCACAACGGTATAGTTTTGAACGCTCAAGCTGCGTTGATCATGCATATGCCAAATTATATGCAAATGTGATGCTTAGAAAATTTCATGACGAAACAAATCGTGTTAAATTCCTGATTAAAGCGTTAAGTACATTGAAATTTTCCGGGAGCTTACAGGATCTACCCTTAAGAGAACCGCGTCCATGTTAAACTCGCAGAGGTCTGTCATGGGTGATCTAGATGAATAGGTGGGGATACTTGGAACGATTACATCCTCAAGGCCCTGTGTGAACTCGCACCTCGCTTCTTATGATTCCATCGAACTTTAACGATAGGAATGCGGCTTTGCTTAAGCCTCTTAACTTCTCTCGTCCATGATCTCGACGGGTTCTTAGACAAAGCTAAGTTTGTCATTGAGTGGATGTCCTTGAGTGGTACGACTAGAGTTTCATCCGAAAGACACTTAAGATTTGAGACATGGAACGTGTCATGTACTCGGCTAAGTTCTTCGGGAAGATCAAGTTTATATGCCATCGACCAATTCTTTGAAGAATTTTGAATGGTCCGACGACGAGGTTTGAGCTTTCCTCGCTTTCCAAATCGACCATCCCTTCTGTGGTGATACTTTGAGCATTACACGGTCTCCGACTTGGAATTCCATTGGTTTTCTTGAACATCGCGTAGCTCTTTGTCTATCTCGAGCTGCTTGCAATCTTTGCGAATTTGCATTATCTTTTTGTTGTCTCTTGACAATTCCCGGCCTGTAAGTTGTACTTCTCCAACTTCCGCCAAAGAACCGGGCGATCGGCATTTTCTTCCATAGAGTGCTTCAAAAGGAGTGACTTTAATGTCATGTGATAACTGTTATTGTAAGAGAATTCACCCGAGGTAAGTGCTTATCCCATCCTTTTCCGAATCAATCACACATGCTCTTAGCATGTCTTCCGTAGTTGGATTGTTCTTTCACTTTGTCCATCTATTTGAGGATGGTACGGTACTCATATCTAAGTTGGTACCATGGCTCTTTGAAGCGCTTGCCAAAATCTTGAGGTGAATCGCTATCACGGCCGATATGATAGAGATTGGTACACCGTGACGAAACAATCTCTTTGATGTCTGCCTAGCGAGTGTAATCATCTCGTCGTTCTCCTTGATTGGCAAGAAATGAGCGGACTTTGTAAGACGGTCTACAATAACCCAAATGGTGTCAAAACCATTAGAAGTTTTGGCAACTTTGTGATGAAGTCCATTGTGATTCTTTCCCATTTCCACATAGGAAGTTCGGTTGAGTTAACAATCCAGATGGCTTTTGATGTTCACTTTAACTTTCAAGCATGTTAAACATTTATCAAGCGATATAAATGATATCACCTTCATATTAGGCCACCAAGACAAAAGCTTTAGATCTTGATACATCTTGTTGGGACCAGGATGTATGGAATACTGATTTATGTGATTCATGCATGATGAGTTCTCGGATACCTCCAAAGAGTGGAATCCAACTTGATTCTTGAAACATAGCGTTTGTTCGATCTCTTCACAAATCCATTCTCATTCTCCAAGATGCCATAAATCTTCTCATTCGCCTATTTTCTTCCTTAAGGGCTTCGATCCGAGCTTCAAGAATTTTCGATGGTAGGGGTGAATTGATTACCATTCCCAATGATCTCACTCTAAGTGGCTTAGGCGATCTTTTACGCTCAAGGCATCGGCAACAACGCTTGCCTTTCCAGATGATAACGGATCTCGCAATCATAATCACTAAGCATTCGAGCCACGACGTTGACGCATATTCGATTCCTTTTGATCTAAGATGTGTTGAAGACTTTTGTGATCGGTGTACACTATACATTTGGTTTCATTATAAATAATGTCTCCATAATTTGAGTGCAAATACCACGCGCCAAGTTCTAGATCGTGAGTAGTATAATTCTTCTCATGAGTTTTGAGTTTTCGTGACGCATAAGCATTCACTTTGTTCCTTTGCATGAGAACAGCCTAAACCCATGTGTGAAGCATCACAATATACTACAAAATCTTGACTCCTTCCTAGTAGTGCCAAGATAGGTGCTTCGCAAAGTTTGTTCTTTAGAGTTGAAAAGTCGATTCTTGATCGTCTCCCTATTCGAATTTCTTCGTTTTCGGGTTAACTCGGTCAATGGTTTAACTATTTTCGAGAAACCTTGATGAATCTTCGATAATAACCAACAAGTCCTAAGAATTGACGAATTTCGATTAAGCGGGTGGATGCGCCAATTCTTATGATTCAATCTTTGCGGGATCCACATGGATTCCTTCACTGTCGATCACATGACCAAGAAATTGGATCGTCTCAATCCAAAAGTCACACTTGGAAAACTTTGCGTACAATTTTTCATCCGTGAGTAACTTCGTGATGCCTCTTGAGATGTTTCGCATGTTCTTCTTTATTACGAGTAGATAAGAATATCGTCGATGAACACAATGACTAATTTATCTAGATATGGTTTCGAGACTCTATTCATGAGGTCCATAAATACAGAAAGTGCATTAGTTAAACCGAATGGCATTACTTGGAATTCATAATGGCCATATCGAGTTCTAAATGCGGTCTTGGTATATCTTCTTCTGTTACCGTGAATCGATGATATCCGGATCTTAAATCAATCTTTGAGTATACACTCGAGCCTTGTAACCGATCAAACAGTCATCGATTCTTGGTAAGGGATAGCGGTTTTGATTGTGAGCTTGTTCAATTCTCTATAATCGATACACATCCGGAATGATCCATCTTTCTTCTTAACGAATAATACCGGTGCTCCCGGTGAGGAACTTGGTCTAATGAATCCTTTCTCGATAGTTCTTCTAGTTGTTTGGATAACTCTTGCATTTCGAGGGCGCTAAACGGTACGGTGCTCGTGCTACGTGAGTAGCTCCGTGAATAAGATCGATTTGAAATTCGATTTGTCGGCGGTGGGAGTCGTGCAAATCTTCCGAAACACCTCAGAAATTCCTTGACTACGTGTACATCCTCTAGTCGTTTCTCTTCCGACTTCTTTTCCGTTACTTGAGCTAAGAAGGCATAACATCCTTTTTCCATGTATTTTATTGATTTCGCACAAGATATGATACTTAAGTACTTTCTACTTTGATCTCCTTGGATGACTAAGGTTTCACCGTTGATCGGAATATGAACGGTTTTCTCGTCACAAACAATCCTAGCACGGTGTTTGGACAACCAATCCATGCCAATTACGACATCGAAACTTCCAAGTTTGATTGGCAAAAGATCTATGAGGAACGAGTGATCTTGTAATAGAATAGGACAATTACGGATTACGGTGTTGGTTCCTATTATCTTCCCATCAGCAAGTTCTATCTCATAAGTTGTATCTAAGGCGATTGGGGATATTTCAAGTAATGGTGCAAAAGTAGTAGATACAAAACTCTTATCGGCTCCAATCAAACAAGATTTTGCAGAATGATTGTTAAGAGAATACGCACCCGCCACAATGTCGTGGTTCAACGGTGCATCTCCATCTCCTAGCATGTACACTCTTGCACGGCATTGTTTGTTTGAACAACATTTAACTTTGGGCATTGACTCTTGAAATGACCTATTTCTCCACATCCATAGCGTTCATGTTTGTCATAGTGTTGCCCTTCCGTGGTTTCGGCAATGCTTACCTTGATGACCTACCTTGTTGCACTTATCGCACTTCAAAGACAAGGTCCGAATGGTGCATCAAACACCTGTTACACTAGGGATGTGGTCCTACATACCCTTTTCAGCAGTGGGTGCAGATAAGCCTCCGCGGCTTTGCCTCAGCTTTTGCCGATTGTGATGTTGGTTTCGCTATGTGATATTGGTTGTTGTTGTTCGATTGTTGTTGTTGGACCGATGGTGGTTGGAATTTGAGGTTTTCGATCATCAAGCTTTCTTTTGTTGTCACTTGAGCCTTGTGCCTTTGCAAGATTTAGTATTGGTTCCATAAGGCGGTGGATACAATGACAACTTCTTCATCAGATTTTGGGTTGAGCGATGACATCTCCTTCGATGCTTCGAGGTAAACCTCCGATCAAAGCTTCCAAAAGCTTTTCATTGGTGGGAAACAATGAGGACATAGAGCTCTCACTCATGGAATCTCTTGAAGTATGTCTTGAGATCATTACCTTTAGCGACCAAGTGGTAATACTCATCTTCGAGTTTCTTGATCTCGGTTCCGGGCAATACAGTTTCATTAATGATTGTTTCAGATCGACCATGAAATCTTACAAGCTTCTTCCATTCCAATTGGTTGAGCATGGCCTTTCCACCAAGATAACGATCTTAACAAAGTTCCAGCTGCAAACTTGACTTTGCAATCATCTGGCAACACTTAGCGTAAATACGCCCTCTGTTCTCTCAAACCAATGAAGTAAACCAATAGCACCTTGATGCCCTTCAAGAATGTAAACATGCGGTTCATGAACTCTTTGTAACTACACTTATGAGTTACAATGGACTCAATTTGATTTGTTGGAGTGTTAGTTGCATTTGAGTTTGCCATTTCAACAAGACGTGCGACACGTGGCACGATTCTCTTCAAGAATGCGAGCAACTTCAACTCGCGTGTTGCTTGAGCGACACGCTCGGCTTCACCTCTCGAGCAATTCGGCGTTCTCGGCTTCTCTTGCAATTTCGGCTTCTCTTGCGATCTCACTTGCCTTGCGATCTCGGTCTCTTTGCAATCTCCACTTGCCTTGCAATTTCAACTTCACGTGCCTCATGGGCAATTCGTTCGACTTCAGCGCGTTCGACCGGCTCTAGCAAGATCGGTGCATGTTGTGCTATAGTGCGCTTAACACTTTCGGCGACCATTTTGAATAGTGCGGGAGTGATGGTGGATGAGGTAGCTTTTTCTTGACCATTTTCTAAAATTTCCAAGAATAAATACCAAGATTAAGAAATTATCGATCGATGATAAAACTGATTACATATTATGAATATCATAATAGTCAAGATCACCACTTTAAATTAATGATATGATATTGATATGAACAACAATTGAAATATGATTTTTCTCAACAAATCATAATATATGTATAAGGACATAAGGATCGGTTCGACATACATTACCGAGGAATAATATCATAACATCAGAATATAAGAAATACAACCATAGGATACATGGAATACATCATTACATAGTTTTGTTCACAACCATAGGTTACATCATCATAATTCTTGTTCCAAGGTTACAAACCAAAAAGATACAAGCCTTAATGCCTCATATGGCGGCTTTATAATACATACTAAGATAAAGATGACTAGGATTTACGCATCTCCGCGCGCCATCCCGACGACGGCGAATCTCCTCAACCATGGCATCAAGTCTCGGATCTCATCGCCACGGGCTCGATCTCTCGCCCCGAGGTCATCAATCCTCTCCTCTAGAATAGCGGTATGAGCATGAGCGGATGCAAGTTCGTGATGAAGGACTCTCTCGACCTAAGGCGCCTCTCTCAAAGTACTAGCATCTCGGATAGTAGTCTCCAACCTTTGAGTCAATCGGTTAATGACCTCTCTCGCCTCCACAACTGGGTACTCATTATATCAAACACAATCTCAATGGAGTAGCGACCTATCACGAGGTTTTCGACTTCTTCCTCCAAGCTCTCTATCCTAACCGGTGGAATCTCATCATAATGTGCCATGAGCTCACTCAACGGGTCTTTGTGCCTAACAAGTCTCGTAGCCAGCGGGGGATAGTGTGGTACCGGTTCACCGGTAATGTGTAACTGGAGCCGATGCGATGGTTGAGCTTTCTCCAAGCTCGAACGAACTAGGTGCTCCCTCCTCTTCTCCAACGTTGAAGTAAAGGTATCAAGAATGACCATCGCCTAGCACCGGATTTCTTCCTTGGTGGGTCTCATTATCCACTTGAGTAGGCATGTCGGGATCGGATGGTGATGGTGAATAGCACTTGATGCAAAGCGGTAAAAGTGGCTCACTAAAAGTGTCCAAAGGAGGTGATCTTGAGGTGGTGATGAAACGAGGAGCAGAGTGGTCGATGGTAGAACACGGAGGTGGCGGTGGTGGTGAAGTAGCGTGGAACAGCAGTGAAACCGGTGATGACCGCGGGTGGTGATCGAGCCGATGGTGGCGGTGGTGGCATCACATGAGTCATAGTGATGGATCGCACACGCTTCCTAGCGGTGAGTTTGAAGGTCTTACCTTAGGATGCGGTCTATAAGGTACTCCAAACGGCTCAGTTCATATGGCAGAACACGGATCCTACGTCGACGATGACGGATAGCTCGGGAAGATGATCCGAAGAATCGATGAAGCGTAGTCGGTTTCTCTCGATGACTTGGATGATCCATCATCCACATCAACATCTCAAGCGGTAGCCATTGTTGCGACTCATAATCGATCTAGGGTCATGGAAGCAAAAGCATTGTACTCTTGAGGATGAGCATCATAGCAGGAGCGATGAGAGTTCGGCAACTTCACCTTCCTCAAAGGTTCGGTTTCATCCAAAAAAGAGTCGGTATGACAGATTGGGATGAGTGGCATAGTGACGTCGTGAGAGGACATGGTATCTTCCATCTCGTTGTTCGAGGACGAACAAGCGGGTGGGATGCGAGACATGGTAATCGTAACAACCCATAAATTAATGTAAGTAAATGCCAAATAATATAATTATTTTAGTTAGCTACACATATTTCCCAAGCAAATCTCCATGCCTAACTAAAATGAATGCAATTTACTTATGATCTAGTGATGCATCGACCCTAATGCATAGAGCGGTCACGGAAGGGCGTAGGCGGTGGTGTAAAATAGTCCTGCTTAAAAGTGCGGTTATAGTCCAAATGTTTTGAAAAACTCTTTGGTTCTCTATAACCTTGGCTCGATGCTAATCTGTAACACCCCAAAATCTTAATGACAATGAAGACTAATTCGGTGTTACTTGAATGGAGATCATAGTCAATAATTATAGAAAACGACTCGAAAGAGACGTTTTATTAAAATAGTTATCATTCATCGAAAACTCATAGTTTGTTACAAAATATTGTAAATAGATCAAGTTTTTTTCCCAAAAGAAAGATCATGAGTTTGAAAGAAATGATAACTTTATGTTTTACACCACCGGATAAGCCTTGCTATGCCCTGCTCCGCACCTTGGTCATAATCTTCACGGATTACCCGAGATAACATGCTTAAAAGGTCAACAAAATTGTTGAGTGAAGTCCATAGGTTTAAAATAAGTTGAACACAAGTATAAGATCATGAACATTGTAAACTAACAATATCATAAGAAAAATCACAGATTATTATGCACTAAGCTCATGAAACCAAGACTCAACCGCATACACCGAATTACCGGTACTAAAGCATGCCCCAAAGGAGGTAATAGCCAATTACCTAAAGAAATTGATATGGTGCGCCTTGTTATTTCTCTATAACTTGAAACGGGGTTCGTTAATCCCATAGTACTATTCACGATATCTACGCTCACTCGCCGTGACTAATGGTTCATGATCGGGGGACTTGTGGCTAACAACTTAGGCAAAGTACCAATAATCAAGAGGATCATGCATTTATGAAAACCTTGTGTTCTAGTTTAGAGCATGTATCTCCTCGGGGTTTGCAAAAATAAAGTAAAAGCGAGGCTATGAACTCACCTTGATGATAATGCACACGCACAAAAAGATCAAGCGCAATGTAGCGGAGGTTCCAACTCGAAACCTAAAATGATGAGATGGTGAGTCTCAAGAATGAGCATTTTGGTTCATGACCAAAATAATAGAGCATTGAATATTCTTATTCAATAGGTCATTGGATTGTCCAATCCAATAGTGTGCGATCGTGATTAACGCTTTAAGTTAATTTACATGCTACATTGTCTTAACTAGTGATCCTCACTTACGATAAGTGAAATTTTCCCCGCTGTGATCTTAGTAAATTCGTTGATCATTTTAACGTATTTAGATTCCCGATTATTTTATCGAAATAAGTATATTTTTACATATACTTTCTAATAAATATATATATTTACATATACATTTATACATGAAATAAGTTTATCATTATTCGAAAATATTACGCTCATGTGATCAAAAATACTCATATGATCAAGATACTCGTTTTTACGAAGTTATTATGAAATCATAAGTCTTGCTAAACTTTTCTCAAATTTACACTTTTTACCCTCGAGTTACAAAAAGTACAAGTTTATTGGAAGTGGAGGGGTATATTTTGCCAAGCTGAGATAGTAGTAAAATAAAAAGGGAAGGAAAAGTGTCGCCAGAGGGTTTCGAACTAGGGACCTCACACCTAAACCTATGCGTGCTAACCAACTGAGCTAGGCTCATTTTTGTGTTTTAATCCCACGTAATATGCTATATATATCGTAACGTTTCTGTGTTATAATTTTGTATACATGCTACTGAGTTATGTCGTGGCATGGTATTATTCTTTTGTGTCCATTTCTTCTTCTTCTCAAGTTAGACATGTTTATTAGTCCTAGTGTGCCATGGTTTTTCAAGTGACGAAACAAGTTTTACTTAACCGAAACATGACCCATAATCAAACGAACATGGCACGAGAGTTCATTTCAAGTTATGATGCTAAGTTACCTATTAAGAATTTTTAACGAAGTTTCGATATGTTTTTCATTTTAACGCAACACTACTTGAAATGAGCTAAGTATGTTATGTAATCTATCATTATCATAATGAGTCGAAACAAGTTGATGTACTTACAAAGGTGAGAGTGGTGTGGGAACTCGGATGAGAAGTGAGACACCAAGATAACTAAACCGAATGCAACCCAAGTCTCCTAGTTCCCTTTTCTTCTAACGTTATTACCCCGAAATCCTTTCGTTTTTCCTTTTCTTCGCTTTGACTAGCCTCCACAGTGGATGGTTTCTATGTGGTAGTGAGAGTAGATGTATGAGAGTTGGGATATGTTTGTGAGTTTGTATGAGCTTTGGTTCAAGGTTTATAAAGTAAAGTTGAGCATGGCTATCTCAATATTTTATGCATGACCTCTCCTAGATTTCAAGAGTACAAGGATGGGTTTTTAGTTTTTGTTTATGGCGTGGGGGTCTCGGCAGCAAGTTTTAAGGGCATGCAATGCCTAGTCAAATCATTTGAAACATTGTATCCATTGGTTTTTAAAGTCAAGACTTAGTCAAGGGGTTTGGCCTAATTATATATATTAAGTTAGGGTGGCTTAAGTTGCTTTTTGTCCCTTCTTTATCACACACACACGCAACCATATATGTGACCAAGTTAGATGGTTTATTTGACTTGTGCCTTGTTCTTGTTGTTGCGTTTGATTTGCTTCTACCGGTTTCCAAAGAAAAACACAAAACATATTATCACATATTCACATGTTGGATTGGATACATGGGCCTTGGGGTGATAACGTTTGGACAAGGCCCAATTAACTAAAGGAGTTGGGCTCGGCCTGATTTTTGGATCGGGTTTAATAAGGATAAGGCCTGATAACGTTTGAGTTTCATGGGCTTGATTCGGTCGCAAGGCCCGTTAACT
The DNA here is from genome assembly GCA_022545495.1 of Chrysanthemum lavandulifolium. Taxonomy (NCBI): domain Eukaryota; kingdom Viridiplantae; phylum Streptophyta; class Magnoliopsida; order Asterales; family Asteraceae; genus Chrysanthemum; species Chrysanthemum lavandulifolium. The sequence goes on along the minus strand of CM040242.1, from coordinate 401,828 downwards.
AGTTGGGTTAAGTCACAAGGTGGCATAAAGTCCAATGAATTCCGAGGTCCGATACGAATTTTAATATATTTTTATTATAATTTAATTCATATTTTTACAAATTTTTACGTATTCGTTACGTGTTTTAAGGTTATCAAGATCGTGGGGAATTTTATTTCGATCACAACGGTATAGTTTTGAACGCTCAAGCTGCGTTGATCATGCATATGCCAAATTATATGCAAATGTGATGCTTAGAAAATTTCATGACTGAAGCGGATCGTGTTAAATTCACGATTAAAGCGTTAAGTACATTGAAATTTTCAGGGAGCTTACATCTTACTAATCATGTATGGTATGAATGATGTGATTAATCTGTGCTAAAACCCGCTTAAAGCATGAATGCCATCAAACATGTTAAGAGGGTTAAAAGCAATGGTGGAAGAAGGGTTGAAAACACCGAAACCCACAGAAGAAAACTAAGTAATGTAGGTTATCAGTGGATACCAACTGGACGCAAATTTAATCTTAATGAGTTGTGCCCTAGATTATCTAGAATAATGCCCATTAGGAAATGGATGCCTACTGGTAGAACTATTCCTTTAAGAAGTGAACATACTTTGAATAGGTCTAGTTCACACACTAGTACAACATCTATCCTTAATGAATTCATTGTTTCTACTTCTGATGAGGGTATTCCAATCACTGTTACTAACCAAGTGGAACCCATTCTTGTATGGGGATCCCAATTATCCAGTTATCCATTCTTGTCTGTGTTTAATTGCGCATCGCTCAAATCGATTCGTGGTACTTGGACTCAGTTGCTCCAAGCATACGATGGAGATCGCTCATGGCTCATGAACTTTGTGAGTAAATTTATCAGAATCGTTAGATTAGGAAATGACCATTTTGGAGCAATTATGGGTTATGGAGACTATGTGGTTGGTGATAGTGTAATTTCCAGGGTATACTATGTTGAAGGTCTTGGTCATAATCTATTATCTGTCAGTCAATTCTATGATTCAGATCTAGAGGTCGCCTTCAAAAAACATACATGCTTCGTTAGAGATTTAAATGGTGTTGAACTCTTGAAAGGAACACGTGAAACCAATTTGTACACCATCTCCATCGAAGACATGATGAGATATTCTCCATTTTGCTTGTTATCAAACGCCTCTAAAACAAAGTCTTGGCTATGGAACCGTCGTCTCAATCATTTGAATTTCGACACCATAAATGATCTGTCAAGAAAGGACCTCGTGAAAGGCTTGCCTAGACTAAAATATGAAAAGGATCACCTTTATTCTGCATGCCAATTAGGAAAAAGCAAGAAATATGCCCATAAACCCAAACCTGCAAACTCAGTCATGGAAGTCCTTCATACTCTTCATATGGATTTGTGCAAACTAATGAGAGTACAAACAATTAATGGAAAGAAATATGTACTTGTTGTTGTTGATGACTACTCTCGATTTACTTGGGTTAAGTTTCTGAGGACAAAGGATGAAACTCCAGACGTCATCATCAAATTTATCAAAAAGCTGCAGGTTCGACTTAACAAGAATGGAACTGAGTTTGTTAACAAAGAACTAAGCCAATTTTATGAAAGCATTGGAATCAGTCACCAAAGAAGTGTTCCACGACTCAAATGTAATCGGTGTAGTTGAAAGACGAAATCGGACTCTTGTAGAAGCCGCAAGAACTATGCTAATTTATTCAAAGGTTCCAATGTTTCTCCGGGTCAAGCCATTGCCACCGCTTGCTACACCCAAAATTGTTCTCTCATCCATACCACTCATGGTAAAACTCCATATGAACTCGTCCACAACAGAAAACCTGATCTCTCTTTCCTTCGTGTGTTCGAGGCTTTATGCTATCCAACAAATGATGGTCAAGATTTAGGTAAGTTAAGAGCTAAGGCAGACATAGGAGTTTTTGTGGGTTATGCACCAAACAGGAAAGGTTACCGAATCTATAACAAAAGAACCTGAGATATCATGGAAACTATTCACATCACGTTCGATGAGCTTTCTGGGCAAATGGCTCCAGGACAATCAAGTTCTGGACCCTCATCTCAACCTTTACTAAGTAGTCCTATTAGTTCTTCTCTTGTACAAAACTCCTCACCAACAATTCCATATGTACCTCATTCTGAAAAAGATTTAAAGAAATTGTTTGATCCAATATTTGATGAATATGATGAACCTAGTGCTAGTGATCAGTCCAATCCATCAACAGAGGCTGCTTCCAATCATGTCAACGTAGATAACCCTTCAGTTTCTATATCATTGAGTCAAGAAGCTCACCGATCACTCTGTATCATCTTTAATTCCTCAATCTTCAAGTGTACATCATGGAAATGTTTCTAGCACCTATGATGGAGATAACCCTTGCTACTCCCAAGATGCTCCCTTTGAGAACATATTTGCTCTCGAACCATCATCGAACCATCTTCATCAGAGAAAATGACTTTGCTACTTGGTTCCTCAACAACAACCACACGAACACCTTAGAAAATGGACACATGATCATCCTTTTGACAACATCATTGGAAATCCCTCTCCAAGATCCACTCAGAACAACTTGCAACCGATGCCTTATGGTGCTTCTTCAACTCCGTACTATCCAAGGTCGAACCAAAAGACATTAAAACCGAAATGGATGAAGACAATTTGGTTCAACGCCATGCAAGAAGAAATTCATGAGTTCGATCGGCTAGATGTATAAAATTAGTACCGCTCCCGACCGTATATGATCATTGCTCTAAAGTGGATCTTCAAAGTAAACTTGATGAGCATGGTGATGTATTAAAGAACAAGGCTAGATTGGTTGCAAAAGGATACCGCCAAGAGGAGGGTATTGAATTGAAGAATCATTTGCTCCGGTTGCATGTATCGAGGCAATCGAATCTTCACAGCTAACGCGCAAGTAAGAAAATGGTAGTCTATCGATGGATGTAAAGGATGACTTTTCTTAATGAAGATCTTAAAGAAGTCATATACGTCGACCAACCTCAAGGTTTTGTGAATCCTAAGCATCCTACTCATGTCTATCACTTGAAGAAGGCCGCTTACGGTTTGAAGCAATAAGGGCATGGTACAATACGCTATCTCGGATTCAAAGAAAGGAGTTGATCCAACATTGTTCGTAAATTAGGCAAACATTTAATTCACGCTCAAATCTATGTTGATGATATTATTTTTCCTCGACCGACCCTAATGAATGTCATGATGTACCCCCGAGTAACTCCTAAGCCCTTACGAAGGCCCAAGTTAGGATTCTCAAATATCCATAGGCCAAACCATTCGCTGGTACGAAGGTTACCTGGGAATTCGCCATTCAAAGCCCTAAGCCCTTCTGGGTATGGCCGACGAAGGAACAATGGATAAGGAACCTCCCGACTTAGTCAAACCCACGATCTCCTCTCTCTTGGCTTCCCGTCAAGTCCGAGAACGTGGGTCACTAACCCCTAGCGGTTACCCACAATCATGGGACGCCCCATGATCTCCGACATTCATGCAAGAGTACCTCTAACCGTATTTCTTCTACTATAAATAGGTTAGACGGCAATGGTTTATGGTATGTTCATTTCACACTCATCTTTTACTTACATACACTTATATAACCATAACTCATACTTACTCTCGCCGGAGGTGGTTCGGAGGTCCTACCCCGCGCGATCACTTAACGTAGTGTCTTAGTATTTCTTATTCTCGTGTTACAAAGTAGTCTTGGCCGGAACATACACCCTCATTACTTTGATCCTCATCGAAGCTCGGTAGTGCAATCTTTTGCACAATCAAGTGGCGCCATCCGTGGGACCACAACTATTAGTCCCATAATCTCCCGGCCCCTAATACCTTAACCAACTACGCTACTTTTCCCAAGATGGAACTGTGAAGAGAAGATTCACCTCCACCTGTGTTTCTACTCGTCCCACTCACCACAACTAACACCGATAACCTCGCCCCATAATGCCTCAACCTTCACCACATGATCTCGCTTTGAAACTACTCCCTGTATCACGCCTCAACATCCGCTAACCCTATTCCAGATATAGGTCCCACCTTCAGAGGCAAAATTTGAGGCCTTAGATTCTTTGCTAAAGGCTCACAAGAGATGTGTTCATAACACGTAAATGCGGAGGGAGTTGGAATACTCCAATGAGGAGTATGGCGAGGAGATTGAAGCAGAGGATGGGCCTCAACCCATGGGCGAGGGACGCTCGCCCCACGAATGGTTCCCTTCCATTAGAAAATCAAATGGAAGGACGTGGGTTTCAAGAAGGACTCTGAGGAAACCGGAAGAAGGGATATAATGCATGGTGAAAGGAGGAGCGAGAACTCCAACGGAGGAAGAAACCCAAGAGGAAATGGAGGGTAAACCCGCCTCCTCTTCTAGCAAACCATTTAGGAAGAGAAGGACGGGGCCCTGCACCCCCTCTTATGTTTCGAGTGTCGAGATCCACCTCCCTACTCCAACATGAACCATTACCCCTCCGGAATGAATCCCTACCTACCGCTCAAACCTACAACACTTACCCTCCAAATGGTTCAATCCCCAACCGTAATTACAAAGAAATGCCCTATGGATGATTCCTACACAATCGATGGGGTATACCCTTCGTACCAACCCCATCGCTACCCTACCTATTCACAACCATTTCCTAACCCGTGATAACCCTACACGATTTATCCACCTCCATACAACCCTTATGGTGCCAAGCCTCGGAGCTTGCACACCCTTCGTGAAGTGGATCGAGGATCACCCTTTACCGACGGCGTGAAGATGCCTACTCACATAGGCACCTACGATGGGAAAGGTGATCCCGATAACTTTCTCCACTTATTTGAAGGAGCTATCAAATGCAAAAGTGGGTCATGCCTATAGCATGCCATATGTTCACTTACACGCCAGAGACTCCGCAAGAATATGGTGGAACGGATGAAGTTAGGAAGCATTGTGAGTCTAGATGATCTTAAGGCTAAGTTCCGGTTGCACTTTAGCCGCCAGGTTAAGCACACCAAAACTCACTTAACCATACACACCATCAAACAAAGGGACAACGAAAGCACGAGGGCCTTCGCTACTGTGTACACCGATGAAACCTTGCGATTCTAGGTTTACACGAAGATCGAGGATCTCGGTTTCGTACATGGCCTTCGAACTCAAAGCTTGGTGGAGTTCCCGCCCACCGATCTTCCCAACACCTACAAGGCCTTGATTGAGAAGGCTTACACCGGATTGAGTCTAAGGAGGTAGCAAGAAACGGGTCCGATAGAGCAAAGGGAAGCATCCGACAAATTCTCTGAGGGTCCTCCCGGGAAGGATCCAAAACAAGAAGAAGAATAGAGATCGCTTCACCCCTACAACAAAGGCTCGAACCATGGATTTGCAAACTTGGTTAAATCTCCCGAGAAATCCTAGCCACCAAGAAGGTCGAAAGTCCTTCGATCCCCTCACCGAATGATAACACGAGGCAAGGGAGACATGTCCAAGTATTGCCATTTCCATGAAGATCATGGACATCGAACAACCGCAGGGAACTAAAGAAGCAGATCAAAGAGGCGGTACGGTCCGGACAGCTTAGCACATCCGTCAAAGGCATCAAAAGGGAAAGGACAAGTTCTCCGATACTCACCGAGAATGGAAGGGAATAAGAAGGAAACCACGCCAGTAGAAGTCTGACATCGATGGTACACAAACACGATACCACCATGAAAAGGAAGGAAGCACAAGGAGCTGGAAGCGAGGGAAATAACCTTCCCCACATATTAGGGTAGACACCTTCGATCGATCCCGTGATCATCAAGGTACACATATCCAACATGGAAGTGAACCGAGCGTATATGGATTATGGAAGCTCGCGAAATCATCTACGAGCATTGTTTCCTAAAGCTCAAGTCATCTATACGCCACAGAGGGTCGACTCAAGGCACCGCTAGTAGGGTTCTCTCGTGAACACTCATGGCCTCGGGAGAAGTACCGTTGGAAATCACCATAGGCGAAGGCCCCTTATCCCGCACGGAGATACTCATTTTCATCATCGTAAGGTCGATTCTCCTTATAATTTGTTAATAGGGAGAACAACTATGCAAAAATGGGAATTGTTGTTTCTACCATACATGTCGCTATTAAGTTCCAAACCCCTTTGGAGTAGGAACTGCTTATTCTAGTTATGGAGCGGATAAGGGTGTATATGGTGTCAAAAGATCGAGAAGAATCTGAGGAGCCTCCGATGGCAATTCTAGTTGTATGATGCAGAGGAGCGAGTTGTTGTAAACCCTAGCTATCCCGAGCAGACAGTGGTAGTAGGAAAGCAACTCCCGTGAATTTCAAAGCGAAGCTCACCGAGCTATTACGTACTAACCTTGATGTTTTTGCATGGAAATATTCGACATGACAGGGTTGCAAGAACATTGCTAATAGATGGACAGTCCTTCGGAACGGAGCATAAACTCAATGAGTACAAGCACATTGAGCCCATAAAGCAGAAAAGGAGAAGCCTCGCCCCCGAGAGAAACGCTGCAGCTTGTAAAGAAGTCGACGAACTTACACAAGCATGCATCTTGAGGGACGTCAAATACCAAAATTGGGTGGCCAACCCAGTGCTGGTAAAAAAGAGCGACGGAGGGTGGAGCATGTGTGTCGATTTCACTGACATCAACAAAGCATGCCCGAAGGATTGCTAGCCCTACCAGAAATTGACTGGAAGGTGGAATCCTTGGCAGTTTTCCGGTTAAAATGCTTTTTAGATTCCTATAAAGGGTATCATCAAATCCAGATGGCAAAGGAGGACGAGGAAAAGACAGCCTTCTACACAAGTAAAGGTGTCATCGTTATAGAAAGATGCCCTTCGGTTTGAAGAACGCAGGGCTACTTACCGCCTCGTAGATAAAGCCTTCAACAAGCGTGATAAGCGTAAATCTCGAGGCCTACGTTGATGACATGGTTATCAAGAGCAAGACCGAGGAGGACCTACTCCTTGATGTATAGAAACATTCGATCGGCTCCCGGCGATTAACATGAAGTCGAACCCTAAGAAATTCTCCTTCGTGTCGAAGAGGGACAATTTAGGACACTTAATCACTAAGTGGGATAAAAGCTAATCCTCTAAGGTCAAAGTTATTTCCGATCTCCAAGCCTCTAAGTGCCTAAAAGATGTGCGAGCTCGAATGGGAAGTCGGTAAATTTTAAGTCGGTTTTTATCAAAAGGAGTCGATGTGTCCCTACCTTTCTTCAAAACACTCAAAGGATGCATGAGACAAGAAAACTTTCCAATGGAGCTGTGATCAAGCAGCCTTTCGTAAGATGAAGGAGTTCATCGAATACTTCCAACACTCACACCCAATCAAAGGCGAAGTGTTGTTTATGTACCGGCATCCTCGAGAGTATTAGTGCGGTCCTTATGGCGGAGCGAGACAAGCGACGATACCCATTTACTTTGTTAGGTGGTCCTACAAGGAGCGGAGATCAACTATCCAATATTGGAAAAGTTAATACCGCCTTAATTTACGCACCAAGGAGGCTCGACGCTATTTCCGTGCCCATCTACATAGGCCTTAACCGATAAGCCACCGAGGTAGATCTTGTCGAAACCGAAAAATTTGGGAGGTGGCTAAGTGGGCTATTGAGCTCGGAGAACATGAAATAGAGTTTAAAGGACGAACTCTATCAAAGGGAAATTTCTGTAGACTTTTGGCGTAAACACCTTCCGAGACCGATGAGGAAAAGGAAGAGCCCAAAACTAACCTTTCTCAAGTGCAGTGAATGGAAGCTTTACACAGACGGAGCATCCACTCGACGGCCCGGAGTGTGTCTAACGTCGGTTAGCCCTGAAGGAAGGAGCATACATACGCCTTCGGTTTGAGTTCAAGCCACAAATAACGAAGCAGAATATGAAGCGCTACTAGTAGGACTCCGATTAGCCAAAGATATGGAGGTCAAAGCTCGCTATTTTGAGACTCCCAATTGGTCGCAAACCAAGTGGCGGTGTTCACTAAGCAAGGCAACCCGTCATCAAACAAGACTTGGAGAAGACGAAGAGATGCTAGAAAATCGACCCTACACCATCCAACATGTTCGTAGGAACCGTAACAAAAGGCGACGACTAAGCAAGCTAGCTTCAATGGCCTTCGCCATCTTACTAAGGAAGTGCTCGTAGAAGTCCTTCCTGAAAGATCCATTGTTCTTAAAGAGGTTGTTGACGTGATTCAAGAAGAAGGAGAGACATGGATGACCCCTATAAGGGAATATTTGATAAGTGGTCTTGTCCCTCAAGATCCCAAGCTTGCAAGGAAGATTCGAGTTAAGTCCCCGCATACGGCTAATGGGGAAACCCATATAGGAGGTCATTTTTGTCACCTTGGTTATGATGTGTGGGCCCCAAGCAAGCTTCGAGCATCATCTCTCAAGTCCATGAAGGATCTTGCGGTCTCCATGCAGACCCCGCCATTGTCTCAAGATAATGAAGTTGGGCTACTATTGGCCATCGATGCATGTGGATGCACCAAATCATTCTCAAGTGCGAAGCTTGTCGATACACTCAAACGCTCCAAAATGTCAAGCAAGACATGACAAGTGTGACATCCGCATGGCCCTTCTCTCAATGGGGCATCGATATTGTAGGGCCTATGCCTATAGCGCCCGGAGGTGTCAAGTTCTTGCTGGTAGCGATTGACTACTTCACTAAGTGGGTGGAAGCGAAACCCCTAGCCTCTGTAACAGGAAGACAAATCGAGAAGTTTGTATAAGAGCACATTGTTTGCAGATTCGGAGTACCCCACATCATCATATCTGACAATGGGAAATAGTTTGCCGAAGGAGTCTTCTACGACTTCTGTCAAGGGCTCAACATAAAACAATCCTGGACATCTATCTATCACCCGCAAGGTAATGGACAAGTGGAGGTTACAAACAGAGACATCGTCAAAGGGATCGAGAAAAGGCTAGGTCGAACTCATCATGGATGGGTGGACGAGCTCCCTCAAGTCTTATGGGCTCACAGACACATCCTAAGTCAAGCAACGGAGAAACCCTTCACCCTAACATACGAATGTAAGCGGTCATCCTTCTAACCGATCAGACACACGGAGCATGTGGCAACGTATGATGCCTCCCAAAATGACGAAAGGATCACGGAAAATCTTGATCTACTAGAAGAAAGAAGAGAAATAGCTCCATCCGAGAAGCAATACACAAGCATAAGATCAAGGCTACTATAACAAAGTGGTCGACCTTCCACTTTCAAGCTCGGAGAATATGTGTTCATACCAAAAGTGCAAGCAAAGTAGTATCGGAAAGCCGGGACCAACTTGGGAAGGACCCTACATGGTAGCCGAGGCCTACGACAATGGAGCCTACAACCGCCACTCTTCTCGGAGAACCCATCGATGGACATGGAATGGTACGAACCTTCGAAAGTTCTATGTTTAAGAAGTACTTTAACTTTTTCTTGTAATCAAAAGCTTCTCAAGGAAAGCACACATTATTGGTAGTTGTCTTAGTTTTCATTTCAAAATGATGTAATCCTCTCTACCAATTCAATGATAATAAGACATTTCCCACAAATCTCTTGCTTCGCTTTCTTAAACACAAAGATTTGTTCAACCAAGTCGTTAATGAGTTTCAATGTCGAATGGCTTGGGGTGTAACACACGCCTTATCATTTAAAGCCAACTTAAACATTCACATTAACTCTCCTAGTAGTTTTGGCGCTTGTAAATTTTTTTTTTACAAAGCCATGCTATGTAAAGGATTTGAGATAGAGTGGTCGCGACCCTCTCTTCACAATGGCCAAGTTGGCCATTATATTCTTGGTGTTGTAATTTACACACAATGAGGTTGTTGAACCTTAGGTTGTAAAATTTAAGCGCCGAAAAAATGGCGACGAGAAGTTAACAAAACAAACATAACCTAAGTGTGTAGAGGTATGTCCTCTACACCATTGCATTCAAAATATGGCTATCGCCTTATACTGCATGAGAGCCTAGGCTCCAACAATTGTTCTTGGCCCATGGCCATACATCACAAGCATTTAAATTGTTTGGGAAACAAGACACACATTGTCACATAAAATAAATTGTCTTATGGTACATGCCACCATTTGAACCAAATTATCGCTAATAGAGCAGCCTTCATTCTTGTTTCTTCGGAGATGGAGTAGAGGAGGGTTGACCGAGATCGGCTTAGTAGACATGGTCTTCTTGGTTGGAGTGGTAGGCTTCAGCTTCCGAGGTTTCTTGGACAGGAGGTCTTCGAGGGTGCCATTGATCTTTGGTTGCCTCGGCAAGGAAGGAGTACTACTGCAGCTTCAAATGCATTTCGCCTCATCATATTCAGCCTTGAAAGTGGGATGGTAGCATTCAATCTGGAGAGGTCCACGGCTTACTGCTTTGGCGCCTCCTCCAGAGCCAAACACCGTCCATGAAATAGGGTCGATTTGATGACCTTCCACATCCGAGCTCCCAAATCGTCACCGTGGTAGAGCTCCATGGCTATGTAAGGCACCACATTTGAAACAACTTATGCATGATCTTTCCGCAAAGATCTTATACCTCATTTGCAGCCATCGATCTCCTCCTCAACTTTACCTCTACCTCTCCAAGCCTAACCTTCTCACTTTCCAACCCAAAGACATTTAGCCTCGAGAGCAAGATTCGACCGTGAGAGTAATAACCTTGGCTTCTTCTAGCTTAAGATTGCCATGTTCCATGGTCAATCGAGCTATCTTTTCTCGAAGGACCGGACGACGGGTTCTTCTCAACGTTCCCTCAATCTCGCCACACTTCGCCCTACTTGGCCACGGTTCCGAGCAACTCCCCGGTCTTGGCATTCAAGTGGTTATCCATCACCCGCCTCGCAACCCCATTATCATGCATGTCACGTAACTTTTCAATAGACATGTTCTCTAGCATACTCTTCCACCGTGGAGGGTTACATGGTCAACAATCCGATGATGACAGCTAAGGTATTCGGAAGCTCCTTTGTCTCTCGAAGACCCACGAGCAACAAAATATATACAAAGTTAGCATAATAGTTATATTTTTAACTTCACAATGTCTCATAAAACAAAAATACTTACCATGAACCTCAACGGATTCATCGGGTAATTCGAAGGCAGACTTGACAAACTTTTTGCCCTCTGTACTCTTCTACTTCACAACTCTACTCCCAGAGGTAGGCAGGGGATTCTTCCTTTTGTTGGTGGATTTCACGCCTGGTCGTTGTCCCTTTCCTACTCTTCACCCTATCGCCTATTCCTCGCCGAACCAACGATGGGGACATCCTCATCAAGCAGGATCGTCCGAGTCAGCAATGTTCTCCACCAGTTGGGATGGACCCTCCAAAGCAAGTTGCGGGGGTGCTGATGAAATAGGCTCTGGCTTCGGAACGCTTACCTCGTTGTTGTTTACAGATGTTGAAGGGGAGCCAACGCCATAAGACTCCTCAGCCTTCTCCGCGGGCATGAAACTTAGATCTTCATCAAATTCTTGGAACATGAAGTTTTTGAACGACATCTCTTCAAAATAGAAACAAAAAGAAATAAATATCAGTGCTATGTTGGTCCTACTTAAATAAAAGTGGATAAACATACTTTGTCCTTGGTATATGATCATAGGCTTTAGGGGACCCTCCCAACTCGAGCAATCCCACCATGTATAAAATGGCTTCAGGAATACTTGCACATCCATGTGGTATTTGACCAAGCTACCGATAACAAGGATCACTCCGAACCTCGTAGGCAGGGGTCATTATACCATTTAGCATTAAACCTATTTTCCTTGTTCACAGACTCTAAATATGTGGGGAACAATAGTGTCTTGCACGTGAAAAGCTACCCTTCCAACCCGATATGTTTGTGTACACTTTCCCAAACAGTTGGGTACATCCGCCTCGTGTCTTTTGCTAGTGTTAACCAATTGCCCTGTGGTACAAGTTCAAGAATCCTCTTAAGAATGTCAATGTTGGTTCATATCCGTAGGCTTTGCACATCACTATGAATGTGGTTAATTTGGCAAAACCAAAGGATTGAATCTAGAGATATGAACTTTGTAGTACCGCATAAATTCTAAAATCAATGGGTGCAACGGAATCCTAAGGTTTGAGTGACTAAATGCATGGGTATACAACCCCACGAACACGGAGGGCATCAAAGATACCCGAGTGGGTTTGGATAACATCACTTTATGTTCTATTGGAATAGGATAATCGGCTAAGTGATCATGTAAATCTTTAGCGCACAAAGTGCATTTTTGTTGTTTTATAATAAACTTGAATCCATGTTCTTATTTTTAACAAATATGACAAGAAAAGAGAAGCACTTACTTTGTTTTCGAAGATGGGTGTTTGAAAAGATTACCGCGTGTAAAATTAGACGATGAGAGTAAAATGAGTTAGGGTTTTATCTACCCTCTTTTTATACTCTCTTTTGACTCTATTATCCACCGCCCACGTGTCCCTACATTTACTCTTATCCGGTGTAGATTTTTAAAATTTAAAATCGAGAAGACTTTTGGTCTCCGTGTATTATGGGAAGTTGTGATTCCTGTAGCGGGCAGTGATAATGATTACGTAGCATTTATTGCGCTGCGCAGATTTTCTCCCGCCTAGTATGTTTCGCAGCGGGATGATGTTTTTCGCAACATGAAGTCGAAAGCAATGTCTCCTCGCTCACATACATCACTTTCGACCGGGGCTTGATGATGTACCTCCGAGTAACTCGAAGGACACCTCCCGAGATGTGTCAAGCCCTTCCATACGAAGGCCCAAGCTAGGATTCAAATATCCATAGGCGCCAAACCATTCGTTGGTACGAAGGTTACCTAAGGAAATTTGCCATTCAAGCCCTAAGCCCTTCTGGGTATGGCTAACGAAGGAACAATGGATAAGGAACCTCCCGACTTAGTCAAACCCACGATCTCCCTCTCTCTTGGCTTCCCGTCAAGTCCGAGAATGTGTCACTAACCCCTAGCGGTTACCCACAATCATGGGACGCCCCCATGATCTCCGACATTCATGCAAGAGTATCTCTAACCGTATTTCTTCCACTATAAATAGGTTAGACGGGCAATGGTTTATGGTAGGTTCATTTCACACTCATCTTTTTACTTACACACACTTATATAACCATAACTCATACTTACTCTCACGCCGAGGTGGTTCGCAGGTCCTACCGCGCAATCACTTAACGTAGTGTCTTAGTATTTCTTATTCTCGGGTTACAAGTGAGTCTCGGTGGAACATACACCCCTCATTACTTTGATCCTCATGAAGCCTGGTAGTGCAATCTTTTGCACAATCAGGCTCCAAATTTCAAATGTCAATGATGGGACAAATGTAATTTTTCTTGGGATTACAAATTTCACAAAGTCCCAGAGGCATTTTTATCAATCAGTCTAAATATGCAAATGAAATTTTAAAGAAATTTGGATTTGACACTTGTGACACTATTGACACTCCCATGGTGGAACGCACCAAAGCGGATGAGGACCACTCGGGGATCATGGTAGATCAAACGAAATATCAAAGTATGATTGGATCCCTAATGTACCTCACATCCATGAGACACGATATCTACATTCACGATTGCATGTGTGCTAGATACCGTGCTAAGCCTACCAAAAGGCACCTTGAAGCGATTAAGCGGGTCTTCGGTATCTCCAAGGAACCATCAACATGGGACTTTGGTACCAAGGACATCGGTATGTCACTAACGACCTATGAAGATCGACCATGCGAGATTTCAAGATATCGTCAAGTACATCGGAGGTGCTCGGTTTTGGATGATAAGCTTGTGAGTGGTCTTCAAAGAAACAAATGTGTACTTCTATATCCTATCAGAGGTTGAATACATAGCCATGTAATCTTGTTGTGCTCAAATCCTATGGATGAGATCCCGATTATCGACTATGGCTTTGAATTCAACAAAATCCTCTATTGTGATAACAAAAGTTCCATTGCTCTCTCTTGCAACAACGTTCAACATTCAAGAGCAAAGCACATCGACATTCGACATCATTTCATTCGGGAACAAGTGGAAAAAGGTGTGGTAGAACTACTATTTTGTGAGGATGAATACCGGTTAGCGAGACATCTTCACCAAAGCTCTTCCTAGAGAACGTTATCCTTCACGACTTGGTCTAAAGAGTCTTCAACGGAAACACTCAAGCGCCTTCAAGAGGAAGACGAGGAGTAAATGGTTTTCTTCATCTATCTCTTGTATATATTTTTTCAAAATCAAAATACAAAATTTCAAAACCTACAAAAGAAAATAGAAAATATAAAATTTTCAAAATCCATAAAAATTAGAAAATCTTGAAAAATCCCAAAAATATTGTTATTTTTCATGTTTTCTTAATTCGATATCATCTACGGACTTTGTGTTGACATTCAAAGAATGTCACGGGTTTTTAGATGTTCTTCGAATGTACCTAAATTGGTTTAAAAAAAAGGTGGAGAAAAATGGTGGTTTATTGTCATTTCTGGCAGTGACCCGTTTTAAAAGGAAAGAACAAAGCCATGCTTAATCTTATTTTTCAAATCTCATGCTCTAATTCTTAAAACAAATGTTTTTCACCAAAAAGACAAATGTTTTCTTTCCAAATATTTTTTCGTCTAATGATTCTTCTGAAAAATATTTGTCGTCTAATTAAAACAAAATTGCTTTGAAAATACCTCGGACTCTATTTTTGAAAATCATCCTGGCTTATCTTTGTCAAACTCTCTAACACTCAATCAACAAATCATGTCATTGATTGAGGAGGAGAATGATTTCAATTTAATCAAAAAGGTTATTTTTCAAACAATTAGCACGTAAAAGAGCAAGGTCTACTTTTGGAAAATAAAAAGAACAATGTTTTTTTTTTTTTTTTTTTTTTTTTTTTCGGGTCAAAGGGTTTTCACCCGGTAAAATGTATTACTCAAAAGCGTTGAGGTACAAAGGATGAGGTGAGTCCCACATCTTAGTCCCTTAGGACACTTACAGACACGATATATAAGAATGACATACCATTCTTATAACTTACACTAAAATGAACCAACAAAAAATGACAAAAATACATAAAAAGTTACAATACTACTCAAGAAAAAACTTGAGCCTTCTATGTCACTAATGTGGTCGACTTTAACTTCCATGAAGAATCCAACTAAGAACAACCAAGCATTCTTCAACACCTCATCAATTTGTAGTATCAAAGAATACCACAAACAAAACTTCATGATCAGAATCATCTCACAAATACCACACAACGGTTGGTGGGAGACTCTAAAACCACGGATAGAGCAGCAAGCGTAACCTTGCTCCAACAGTGTGCGTTTAGATGCAAAGCTGAATAACCATGAAATACCCAAAAGATTTTTGAATAAGAAATCATTAAACTTAACTTTCAATATCACCATGATCGACACCAAATGCAAATAATGACCATATTTGCATGGCGCACATCAATCCGATAACTCCAAAACCTAGGGTTACGAAACCCTAACTTACAAAAAGGACATCACTAACGACACATGGGAAGATAATCAACTCGTGAAAGCAAGAAGAAACCCCATCTCGGATCGAAGAACAACTCCTCAACTTCCAATACCCACAAATACCAGACCCAAACATCAAGCAAACCAACACCGACAAACCGAGAATGGTACAATGAAACACCATCGGTCTAGCAAGGGATAACAAACCCTTCTCTCATAAACCCACGAAACATTAATGACCATCATACAAGAACATACGAACCCTAAAACAAGGGTACCAACCATTAATGAATACCACAACAAGGGTACACTTCGATAAATAAAATAAACAAAACCCCTAAAATTAGGGATTAGATTCGCCATGAAGCACCAAGCAACAATGATTGAAAGATAAAACCCTAAAAGGGTTTCGCATATATAGCACATCAACAAACCAGCAACGATTTTGTATATAGAGTCAATTTAGAAAAAACCAAACCAACTTGAATGATAACCAATCGCCAATACAGAAACCCAACTTAATCGCTACAAAGAATGAAACCCTAAGGTTTCCTTATAATCGTTAATAGAAAACAAACCCTAAAGACGGTATTGTGTAGCGATGAAGACCACGGGAACCACCACTTGAGATCCAATAGATAGAAAAGCGATTATACAATCCCTAAATAAGGAATAGATAAATCGACGGTGATAGGAAGCAGATTTGAAGAATGATAAGAAACAAAGCGACAAAGAAACCCTAAAATAACGATCACCTAAAAACCAAAAATGTAATGATTATGAACGCAAAACCGATCAAGAAGAGAGAAACACGAATGTTAACACTTCCCAATTATGTGTCGCATCCACAAACACACGATTTGGTCGGATTAAGCGAAAACGATTTAGCATAAGAGGGTTTCTTTGTCGCCTTTTTTCACCAGAGAGAAAAACGTTTAGGGTTTTAAAAGAAAAAAAAACAATGATTCAAGTCCTTGGTTAATGTTATGTTTTCAAAAGATATTTATGCATGTTTGGTCAATAGAGTTTAAAGTCTCAAAATCTAATCCTTACCAGTTAAAATGTCTTTCAAAAGCAAGTCACTATTCTCCTAAAAAGCTCTCAAAATTTAATTTAAATCAATAGAGATCACAACTCTCAAAGGATTGGAAAATTGTGATCGGGGGAGAATTTGTGATTTAAATTGGATTTAAACTGATAATTCGATAAATGGTTTTATACGTGATTAACAAGCTCTCCTCCTGCATGTGCCAAACGATTTCAAATTTTCCATGCACATGTTATGGGGAGCATTATATCAAACCAAAATGGATTGAAACGTGATTGATTTGTCTCTAAGTGCGGGTTTTCCCTAATATGTGCTAAACAATTTCAAAATCGATGCACATATTGAGGGGAGCAAATTTTAAAAACCACATTCTTTCCGAAAATATCTTCAATCGTATGTGAAACATCGATTTTGATCGGAAAGTAATGTAGATATTTTTAGAAAATAATTTATCAAAGAAGTGAATTCTTCCTCTTGCCTCCATGTGTCAAACTAATTTCAAATATACGATGCACATGTTGAGGGGGAGCCATTTTCTAAAATATCAAAAACGATTGTGGTACAAAATGCTTTGATAATATATCACAAGTACCTGGATTGATTTTCAAATGGTTTTCAATTGGTTCCAATGGCTGATGAACAATACCAAAAAGACCGACCAAATTTAATTTATGTATGGTGATATAAGGATGGTTAGGTTTGGTATTCGTTCCCACGATCCCGCCTTGAGCTGAGGGATCTACCCAGAACAATCCACTAGATAGTGTAGAGTTCTTAGGTATGATAAAAAGGAGAAAAGTGAGAAATGGGAAGAGTGCGGATCGAGATGAGCTAGTGCTGGAACAAACCCAACAAGGTTCTAGTTATGAAGTCTTGGTAAGCAGAAGGGGTTGAAGAATGAAAAAGAATTGAATGTGAAAAAGGGTGAAAAGAAATAGCCTCCAATAATTCAACCTTAGGGCGTAAACCGGGTTCAATATATATGCTCTTGGTTGTTACTAAAGTAACACCAGTATTGAAGACAAGACGTCATGGACCCAAAGGACGACCGCACTAAGCTTCCCAAGCTACTTAAGTTCCTCTTAAAAGGACTTGTTTCATTCTTATGGGGAACCTACATAATCTATCGACTTTCTCTAAGAGATTGTTGATATTGAAGAAGGAGACCCTCTCCCTAGTCTCCGACATAGGAAACCAAATGTGCACAATTGAGTCTAGAGCCACGAGATCATCAATAAATCTCATTAAGGATACAATCAATGAAGTCTCTCTGTTTCCCACAATGTGGAAGAGAGAATATATTTTAAGAGTCCTCACGATTATCCTTGTGGTATTGCGGAACATCCGAGTGATATGCAAACATATTCACAATGAAGATGGAAAGACTTCTAGAGCCAACATCAAACAAGCTCTTGGTAGGTGGCATGTGAGATCTATCGAATAGATCAACCATGTGACAACTGAACATAAACAATGGAGCGATTCAAATTTATGAATCAATCCTGGTTCAGGTTATGGATTGACGGATACCTTTAAAAAACCGGTCATTGTGCTTAAAACTCTTTTCTCTAGCACATCGACTGTGTATCTTATTTTCAAAATTAAAAAGATATTTACGATTGATAATTGATTTTCCATAAAACCTTCGTTGTATTGAAAAAACCTTTATCTTAAGCAATACACGATTATTTTTCAAATCATTTTTCATCAATCAGTGAATCTCAAATTCGCTGGTTCACTCACTCCGTGTTGTCTTCTTTGAGACGCTCCGGTTTAAGAACTGCTAGAATAGCTGCGAAACCCTATCAAGGAGATTCTTCAAATTCTACCGATCACAAAGATTTGTAATCGATCAACGGGAACCGTGGGCGTGTACCTCAATTCATCGAAGTGATCAAAGACACTTTCGTGCGCTTTATTGCTAATTGTTGTATGCGGTGTACACCCTAAGCTTCTCCGATCGTAATGGAGAGGTCAATCCATAGCCGCATGCTCACACATCACATTTATTTCAAAAGAAATCATGATTAGTGCATCAATGACTCTGATATTCTCACTCCATGCTTTTGCTACGCTCCTACAAATATCATGAATCAACTAAAGCTTCCGCTACTCTGTTGAGAAGAAATCATGATATAGAATGTGAGCATGTCGGTCCACTGTCACAACATCACATAATGTCAACACTACAATGGAAGAGTCAGAGATTTATGCAAGTTGATGATCTCAAAGCTGGCTCAAAACTCATCATCAAGTGGATCAGTTAAAGACCTCCATTTGAATTATCCAAACATGAAAAACATGAAGAATCAAAGACTACGTGCTACATAGCAATGAACTTAAACAAGAATCCAAGAACAATCTTAATGTAATATCTGTTTATATTCTGTGTAAATTGAGGTGACCTCCCTTAGGGTGAGATTGTTAGGATTTAGAAAATCCAGTCATTAAAGTGTCGGTCACCTCAAGTATGTGTAATCGTTAGAAAGCTCGTAGTCATAGTCATTTAATATTAGTTAGTATTTAGTTAAGTAACACCGTGAAGGACGGACGGGTCTTTACCCACTGTATGCCTGATCCACAACCCGTAGGAGGCGTTTTATGTAAGACACTATAAATACCCTCTAAGGTAGAGGGTTGGAGCTTCAATACCATTTTCTTTGTTTCACATAGTTCCCAACTCTCTTCCTTTTATCTCTCTAACTTTCTCTCTCTAAACCTTGTATACGCCTCATATGGCTTGTAGTTTAATGTGTTTGTGAAATCCTATATGTTACAGTAGGAGCATAATATCAACCGTTTTAAAAGTTTCAGGCATATATGAGAGTATTATATCTTGTATAAATGTAATAATCTATTAAATATAGTATAACTTGGGCTACGGGGTTGCGTTTTGCAAATCAAAGCCTTCAACAATAAGAATATTTTTGTAAATGCATATGACGGTTTATGGAACTTTTGAGCCTCAAAACACTATATATTTTGAGTTAATTATGTGTGTGTGTTATTTATTTATTTATTTATTTGTTAGACTTCGTTTTTGGGATAGGGTCCGACCCTTTTACCTTTTTGGCCCGTTTCAAGTTTCTTTGCCTAATTAATGATCGTATTGTAATGCTAGAATAAACACTTGTAAAATATATGAAAAGTATAATTATGGAAAGATCATCATTATCGGTAGTCATTGAATCAATGATAGTTACAAGAATTCGTGTGAATCGATAGGTCAGATTTGTAATTTCTGTAGTATTTGGTGTTTATGCTTTAAAATTTTTAGCCTTTAATATACCAAATGTAGTGTTATATTAATTGTTGGGGCATACACCTGCCGTTTTTAAAAGATTTATTTATCTATGAGCGTATTTTTTTTTTCAATAAGAGTCCAGCAGGCCCCGAGGCCTAAGGCCCATTTTTGACCATTTAATTATCTCTATTGGTAAGCCCAGTTTAGCATAATTATGCCTAAAACCCACCTCCAAACCCACTACTATGGACTTAATTATTTTTTAGGCATTAGTGGAGAGTCCTTATAAAGTGATATTTGTTTCATTGTTGCTCCTAAGTGTGATTAGTTTTTCTTTGTTACTAGAATATCATTTTTATAGTTTATGTAGTTATATCCTTAGCAATCAATATTATCTATAAGTACGTGACGCTCAACCCTTAAAAGTGAAAACCTCATCTAAGATGTTATTAAGTACTTATAGAGTGAAAATCTTACAAAAATATAGTAATATGTTGATGCTAGTAAAATGCCTCATCAAATGTCATTGAACACGTTTTTAGCTATACATTTAGTGCGCGTTTTCGATGTTGTAATTTCTGCAATATTTGGAGTTTATGCTTTAAGGTTTAGCCTTTAATATACCAAATTGTAGTGTTATAATCATTATACGGACATAATATCAACCATTTTTAAAAGTTTCAATCATATATGAGCGCATTAAAAGTTTTGGGTTAAAACTTGCATTTGCCCATATGGTGGATGATAATCCAATTGTCGGCACCAGGGTCAATCAACATTATGACATGCAAAAACACAACCAACGAATTCATATACTCGAGTCCATGAGCGATTATGAGAACCCGGGAGGTCATACAATCCATACACCAAAAAATATTATGACCCGTACTAAACTAGTAGGGGTTATGTGTTGTCCCTTAGATGACCTCCATTGGTTGTGTTCTTGCATTAATTTACTTAGGTTTTTATAACCTTTGAAAAACTAAAAATTGATGACGCTTACGAAGCGCGTTCGGGGTCAAAGGAACTTCCTTTTCGTCGAGCAAGTTTTTCAACACCCTAGGCAGTGAACCTAATCATTGTAGTGTAATATTAAGGTAAGCCACGGGTATTGATATCGTTCTCTAGTGGGAATTGGAATGCTAGTTGAGAATTACTACGCTAAGGTTGGGGTTGAGGAAGATTATTTTTTTTATCTTTTTATGTTTTTTTAGGAAATGGAAAGGTACGAATCTCGGCGTTTGGATTTGGGGGTTGGTATTTCTACCGATTACTCTACTTATCTAATTTTCTAATCTAATCTAGTGGGTAGTCTATGTCTAGTTATTGTGTTCTTGTATGATGATTTAAAAATGTGTTTACTTAGGTTTTATTACTCCTTAATTATCTCATATTGATGGTTGAATTGTCACGTCCTTATTCTTAATCGCGTTGTGTGTCTAAGGTCGTATGGTATGCGTTTATCCCTAACACTTTGAAACTACCAAAGGTTATTGCCTACAAAATCTCTAGGATTTATAAACTTAACACTAAGGTACTCTTTGGATATTTTAGCCTACAATGACTCTAGGTAACTATAAGCTAAGGTTCACAAAGATTAATCAAGCATTAACTACACAACGAATGACCTATCGCAATACTAGATCATTAACAATTAAGATAAGAGACAACCAATCAATATTTAATAATCAAGTTTCATATTCCCTAAGAAAACACACAAGTAAATTATCCGGACATGGGAAAGATGCAAGCATACACACAATTAATTGAAGACATACTTGAATTAATGAAGTAAAACACTTATCTTGATGTAAGATAGGGTATGAAACCCTAAAATACTGTACAAGACAACCTTGGTTCGGTTTATGTTTTTACTCCACAAAACTACACGCTGAAAACTAAAAAATTCAGTTTCTGTATATAATGTTACAATCGCGACGGCGTTACCTTTTAGGTTGTGACGTCATCGGGTCGCCGTCATTAGGGTTTCGTCTTGGCCATGTTAACATTGTGACAGCGTCACCTTATGCTCGTGACGCCGTCGCCTTCAATCTCTAACGTTGTCTAGATCAAATATAGGCCGTCTGAGCTGCGACTCCCTACTCTTTTAAAACCTGATGCCGTCACTTGAAAATAAGCAATTTGGCTATTGTATCGTCACAAGACATGTCGCGACGGCGTCGCAGTTAAGCAGTGACGTCGTCCCCTTCAGTTCCAGCAGCCTGAGTGTCTCGATTCTTGAATTTGGCCATTTTCTTTGTATAATCGCGCCTCTTCGTCCAAATAAGTGTCATTCCAGCAATTTGCCTTCAAGAGACCTAAAAAGTGAAAAGGAACGAAATTAGGTAGTAACGGATACAAAAGTGATCAATTAAGGGCTTAAATGACCCCTCAAAATGATACCTTTTAAATCCTTATCAAATATCCCTACACTTGGTATTTGCTTGTCCTCAAGCAAATGTGCTTTTAGCCAATTAATTTATAAGTTAGGGGTCATGAAGCATTGGTTTAAAACAATTCACAACACATGTAAGCCCCGCAAAAGTCATAACAAGCATGTAAATTACATACTAGCACCTTACAAGGGGTGTTTGGATACTCACATCTCTCGGGTGTATATGAAATATATCAAAGTGGAAATGGAAGATAAACACTCATTAACCGGTCCTAGTACATAGATTACCATAGGCTTGAGAACAGATCAAACCTCCATCGCTTTGGCA
Organism: Chrysanthemum lavandulifolium; assembly: GCA_022545495.1. Taxonomy (NCBI): domain Eukaryota; kingdom Viridiplantae; phylum Streptophyta; class Magnoliopsida; order Asterales; family Asteraceae; genus Chrysanthemum; species Chrysanthemum lavandulifolium. The sequence continues at coordinate 379,357 of CM040242.1, read as the reverse complement.
TAAGCACCTAGGAAAGACTATCCAAGAGGACTTTTAAAGGGTTGTAATGTTAGGCTTATGGTAGGGAAACAAAGGGTTTGGTGGGATAGGTGATTTAGTGGTGGCAAGTCAAAAATCTTTATGTTACAAGCATGAGAAGAATGGCGTTGCTAAGCCAAGACTCGACACTCTAAACTCTAGATAACTGAAATAAACATACATAAATTTAAAGATAGATGTAGGATGGTAGCCCGTTTTTTTTTTTTTTTTTTTTTTTTTTACACTCTAATATTTTTCTTTTCTATTTTTTTTGATTTTTTTTTCTTCATATACTTTTACTCTACCATCCTCTACGATAACATCAAAATAATAGGGATTTATAGGCACATCCCTACACTTGAGTTTTTATTACTCTAACACTAATTTGAACCGAATTGAAAAGATCAAAACACTTGGAGTACATTATTACGCAAATAAAGGGAATTTGAATTTAACGCTCCCTTCCCGTCATTTCATAAATTTTAACTTTTCGCATGAGTCCCAATCGTCCCAAAACTGTGTACAAAGGATATGACTCGACTTAGCAACTTATGCAAGCAACTAGATAATTGAACTAAGGGTTTTGTGTTATAACAATAATGCACTAAAAGTGAGTGCATACAAGGTAGGATAAGGCGATTTGGGTGTACATTTGGGGGTGGGGTGTAAACAATGCTCGTCATTGATATTCCGGAAAACCAAAAAAATCACGAGAACCGCGAAAAGGATAGGCTCAGAGGGGTTAACTAGGGGTATCGTGTACTAAAGATGAGTACAACTCAAGGGTGTGGGGGAATTACTCAACCGAGGTGGAAGAAGTAATTATATTACAGGTATCAAACAAGGGTTATTCTAATGCCTCTTATCATTTAGTTATTCCTAACTACACAAGTGTAGTCTTAAAGATGAATTCTTTAATTCCTACTAATCTAATGTCGATCCTCACATTTTGGGTGGAATTTAGGTGGTAAAGGGTTTTTGTGCTAGTCATGCAACTTCCTATCTATGAGACGCTTTTATTAAGACTAATGGTCCACTCTTACATGTCATGAAAAATTGAAAATTTGGTGCCAAAATTACCCTAACGGACATTTTCTCATAGTTTATTACACAAATGCAACTGGACAAAGCAAATAATCATGGATAAGCATAGTTTCAAAGTTCCCGTTTTATTTTCCCTCCCTACACTTAAACTGAACATTGTCCCCAATGTTCCCCGAAAGTATCAAAGTTATGATAATAGAAGGTAATTAAAAACGAAAAGAACTAATACTCCCCTGATTAGCTCGGTAGGATCCATGTGTGAAGTAGTGGTTAAATATTTCTTCAAGAAGAATATTATGCGTGAAAAGCTCCTTCCAATCTTTTGTATCATCTTCTTGATAAATTAAACCTGCACACTTAAAGAAAACAAACGAAACCTTCGCGTAAAATTGGCGGTAACAATATATATACAAGACTTTACTAGGATATAATGCTTGTGGAATGGATGTTTACAGATTTTTCTTTGAAAATTAAGACCTGGAAAATTCTAAAAATTTATAAGTAGCACAGAAAACGAGAAAAAGTAGATAAGCTATTTATGATCCTCCTGAAGCCGTCAGGTTGCGACCCTGACGCCATCAAGTTATCCTGACAGAAACTGGTCTGCGATTTTCTGGAAAAATTCTGGAAAATTTATATCTTTAGAATCTGGAAAAAGTCCTGAAAAACCATCCATTATGACTCGATACAAGCATTTGACTCGAACAAACACACATGTATATCTTTTAATTAATTGAAATTCTCATGTTTACGTTTCTTTTGAAAACATGTGTAATCCTCCCTACACTTATCCCTTATGTAAAATACCTTTATATGTAATTAAGACGAAGTTAAAGACAAAATAAAGCATTTTTACAAATTAAACATGAGAATAATCAATCAATAAAATATATATGACACAAAAAAGCAAACAATTAAACATGGGTTGCCTCTCACGAAGCGCTTTTCTTTATTTATGAGTCTTGTAGCTAGACTCGAAGTCGTGCCCCTACGTACCGATATAAGTAAGCTTATCCTCAAGAATATCATAAGGATCAAACTTATCATTTAAGTTCCTAGTAGTACGTTTGGTTTGATGAGCCTTTTCAAACTTCTCTCCATCGGGGTCATAGATTGATATCCTAATGTGCCACTCTCTATTGCCATCATTAGGTGGTCTATCCCAATTCCACTTATGCTTAGGCTTATCACTCTTAACTTTCCACTTATTCATAACTAAATTGATGGGTAGGCTCCCTAGGAACTCGGTCATCTTCCTAAATACTAAGGCATCCTCGAACGGGTTCACTTCCATATCCCCAGCCATTTCTTTTTCATGGAAAGTTGCTTTACTAGCAAAGGCTTCATCTAGACAAAAAGTTCGTTGGGGACCTATGAAGTCTTTATTAATCCAAGGTCCATATCTAGATGGTGTTCTATCCAATCTAATCTCATGCGGGATTTCCTCTTCCTTGTAGTAAATATGCTTCTTGACATCGTAAATTGACCTAGCACTCCCTTCTCCTACCACTATTTTAGACATCTTACAATCAATGATGGCACTAGCGGTGGCTAAGAATCCTCTTCCAACTAGCAATGGGCATGTCGGGTCCTTATTCATGTCTAGCACATGGAAATCTGCCAAAAGAGTTAATTCTCCGATGTGCACTACCATATCCTTTATTATCCCTACCGGATATGTAATACTACCATCCGCTAGACCTAAGATGGTTTCTGTTGGTTCTATCTTACCCAAGTTAAGGCTTCTATGGAGGGACAACGGAACAAGATTGATGCATGATCCTAAGTCGGCTAGAGCATCGAGAGGTTTGGAAGTTCCAAGCCTACATGGAAGAGTGAATAGCCCGGGATCGTCTAACTTCTTAGGTAGATTATTTTGCACAAATTCCGACCCATGTTTTCCAAGTTTAAGTTCTAACTCATATTTTTCTTTTAAACCATTATAGTAAGGTGCATGAGCTAAGACTTGAAGAACCGGTTTTTCTTGATGGAGTTCCTTGTACTCCTCCTCTAGATTAGGTTTGAGTTCTTGGTTGATGGGTTTCTAAAGAGTAGGTTGTACCAATGGGGCGGGGCCTTGGTACCTCATTTGGGGTCACTTGGAACCCTTGTTGATAGCATTCACCGAGTGGATCTTTGGGTGTGAAGGGCATGGGTCCTTCTCCCATGGTGAACAAGAACATGAAGTCGATGAAATCGAAATCACTTTTGAGTTCTTTATAGTGTCACTTGGGAGTGCTCTAACTTCCCGGTCATTGAAGGCTTTTAGGAGGGCATCAAGCTTGTTTGTCATCTCGTCTTGTCGTTGCTTGAAATCGGCTTCAAGCTTAGTCAATCGAGTTTCTTGAGATGACATGAATCTAGATGCAATTGCCTCAAGACTAGTGGGGTTCCCGATGTTTGGAGGGTTGAACCTATTAGGTGGACTAGATGAGCTTTGGGGTGGTTTTGAATTTTGGTTCCACTTAAGGTTAGGGTGATTCCTCCATGAGGGGTTATATGAGTTTCTTAAGTTGTTTTGTTTGGGCTTCAAAGTGTACCACGTCTCTCCCTCTCTGTTGGTACGCGTGGAGGCGTAATCCGCAAAAGCTTACTCAGAGAGTCTTGTACAATCACGAGTGTCATGTGGACCACTACATAATTCACAAGGTAAAGTGATTTTATTCACTTGATGTGAAGACTTAGGATTCTTGTAGGAGCTCATTAGGAATTTAACTTGATCTTCAAGCTCGAGCATCCTACGGTCAGAAGATTGTGAGTCAAGGGGAGGCAAGGAGATTGCCTTTACGTTTTTGGGCAACTCACGGGAGTCATTCCAACTTTCATTGTCATAGAGAGAAAGGTACTATATCATACCCCACGATTCTTCTGCGGTGAGATCACTAAGTTTTCCACCGGCCACTTGGTCAATGGATCGCTTAGTGGGGAAGTTGACATGATCATAGAAGAGTTGGACTTGAAGCCAAAGATCAATGTCGTGATAAGGGACTTTATGGAGTAAGTCCTTGAATCGAGTCCATGCTTCATAGAGAGATTCACCTTGATGTTTTCGGAACATCAAGATTTCATTCCTAAGCTTAGTGATTTTCCCCGGTGGGAAAAATTAAGCAAGGAAACGAGAGGTGAGATCATCCCAACTTGAGATGGAGCCGGCGTGAAGTCGCTCAAGCCAATTACTAGCTTGGTCCCGTAGAGAGAATTGGAAGAGACGCTGCTGCGTGGTCTCCCGAATAGTAGCATCGAGGTCGATGGAATCGAAAATTTTAAGGAAATCTTTAAGATGCTGATTAGGATCTTAAGAACGAAGTCCATTGAATGCACATCTGTTTGCACCAACCAGATGGTGTCGGATCGCAGGGCCGTAGTTTGGGCTTGGTCGGGAAGCTCAATGGTGTTTCTATAGCCTAGGTGGCTTGGTCTCGAGTATTCACCAAGAGTATGGGCTCTTGGCGGGTCATTGGGTGGTAGGTTTATGAATGGTGGTGGGTTATCACCTTCCATGATGAAAAGTGATGGGGTTACTAACAAAGGTCACGAAGAAGGGGGATAGACTACGAGGAAGCAAATGAGAAAAAGCTTACTTGATAGGAATCACAAGGAAACCTAAACGAGGTGAATTCTAACTAGCTATTCTATTCCTGGCGCGCGCCAAAACTTGATGACGCCACGGCGCTGCTCGTGGTCAAGGGAACTTCCTTTCGTCGAGCAAGTTTTTCAACACCCTAGCAAGTGAACCTAATCGTTGTAGTGTAGTATTAGGGTAAGCCACAGGTATTGATATCGTTCTCAGGGAATAGGAATGCTAGTTGAGAATTACTACGCTAAGGTTGGGGTTGAGGAAGATTATTTTTATCTTTTATGTTTTTAGAAATAGAAAGGTACTAATCTCGGGGTTTGGATTTGGGGTTGGTATTTCACCGATTACTCTACTTATCTAATTATCTAATCTAATCTAGTAGGTAGTCTATGTCTAATAATTGTGTGCTCGTATGACGATTTAAAAATGTGTTTACTTAGGTTTTATTACTCCTTAATTATCTCCTATTGATGGTTGCATTGTCACGTCCTTATTCTTAATCACGTTGTGTGTCTAAGGTCGTAGGGTATGCGTTTATCCCTAACACTTTGAAACTACCAAAGGTTATTGCCTACAAAATCTATAGGATTTATAAACTTAACACTAAGGTACTCTTCAGATATTTTAGCCTACAATGACTCTAGGTAACTATAAGCTAAGGTTCACAAAGATTAATCAAGCATTAACTACACTACAAATGACCTGTCGCAATACTAGATCATTAACAATTAAGATAAGAGACAACCAATCAATATTCAATAATCAAGTTTCATATTCCCTAAGCAAACACACAAGTTAATTAGCCGGACATGGGAAACATGCAAGCATACACACAATTTGTTGGGAATAAACAGTTACCACTGATAGCTGTGGAAGACACTGCTTGGATTGCACTAGCAGTGGAAACATATTACCACTGCTGGCACATTATTACCACTGCTATTAGATAATTGTTAGGAAAACATGTTTAGATAAGTATTGAAAAGATCTTGTGTATATTCTATATTGTTAGCTTTATACTTATCTTGTAAAGGACTCCTTGTACTATAAAAGGAGGTCCTAGGTCATTATCTTAGGAACTTATATACGTATCATTCATATAAGCTTCAAGGTGTAACCCTAGTGATAAGCAAGATCACTCGTATTATTTATTAATAATATTGGAGCTTAGTTTTGTGTTAAAATGTGTTCACTTACAATACATCATTCATCTTCTAAGTATTACTAAGTATATTCTGCGTGCTTATTAATATAACTCAAAATATCACTGACACAAGGTGTGTGTCCAGATCCATCATGTGGTATCAGAGTGAAGGTTCTGATATTTTGATTTAGAAGATCCAAGGAATAAGCTTAACTCACTCACTCAAATAAATGGAGATGGAAAACCAATCCAATTCTGCTCCTAAGCTTCCTAAGCTCAAACTTAATGAGCTTGAGATGTGGAAGATAATGATTGAGCAATACTTTCTTATTCAAGATTATGCTTTATGGGAAATCATCTTGTTTGGTGATTCTTTCAAGTCTCAGAATAAGACTGAGATAGTTGGTGGCAAAGAAGTTGTAACAGTCGTTGTACCTGAAACTTATGATGAAATAGCAAAGAAGAAGAATGACCTGAAGGCCATAAGTTTGTTACTAGTGACTCTTCCTAGAGATCAGATCATTGCTTTCAGTAAGTACAAGACATCAAAAGAACTCTTTGAAGAGATTTGCTCAGTGTTTGGTGGCAATGATGCTACAAAGAAGACTCAAAAGACATTGTTGAAGCAAAGCTATGAAAACTTCTCTACTTCTAGAAATGACTCTCTTTACAGCATCTTCACCAAACTCCAAAACATTGTCACACAACTGACAGTGTTTGGAATTGAGGTAGAAAAAGAAGACCTCAATTTGAAGTTTCTAAGAAGTTTGCAGTCTGAGTTTCATACAAATGTTACTGTCTGGGAAAATAAATTAGATATTGAACTATGAAGCTCAATGATCTTTACAACAACTTCAAACTCATTGAACAAAGGTTGAAGAAGGCAGGGAAACTTGGTACAAGCTCTAGTAGCTTGGCATTGTTGTCAACCTCTGTTGACAGTGACGATTTTGATGCTGGCAGTGATGATGATTTTGCCCCTGCTGGTTCTACAATTTCCACTGGTAATGCTTGTGTTACCACTGCAGGTTCAAAGAAGAAGGTTGATGGTATTAGAGACCCTACTTTTTATGCTTTTATCTCCACTCAAGTTAATGGCTCTATATTAACTCATGAAGACATAGAGCAAATTGATGAAGATGACTTGGAGGAGATGGACATAAAGTGGCAGATAGCTCTTCTTAGCATGAGGGCTAGGAAATTCTATAAGAAAACTAGCAAGCCAATTCACATCAATGGTGGTGAAATTGCAGGGTTTGATAAAAGGAAAGTAGAGTGTTTCAACTATCATAAGTTGGGGCATTTTGCTAGAGAATGGAGAAGACCAAGGAAGCAGGACAATAGGTCTACTTGGTACAAGCAAAAGAAAGAAGCAACTATGGAGGAACCAAAGGCAATGTTAGCTATTGATGGTGTTAGCTATGATTGGAGTTTCATGGCTGATGAACAAGAGGAACAAGCTTCAGATGGTGCTTTTATTGCTACAGAACATGCTCTCATGGCTTTCTCTTACTCTGAAGTACAAAATTTTGAAAGTTGTTCTAAAACATGTAGAGCTGCTAGGGAATGTGAAAGGCTTAATGATCTATATTCTAATGAAAGACAAGAGTTGTATACTGCTAATTATACTGTGTCAAACCTTAGAAGAGGCATAGCTGTATTAGAGAAACAACTAGAGCATTATAGAGAAAATGAGTCAAAATATAATGATGATATGATTATTCTTAGAAGAGAGATAGATCATAAGACTGCAGTTAATGAGGCACTAAGAGAAGAGCTTGAAAAACTTCAAAAGAAAGCTGAGAATGTTAATTTATCTGTTGACACTTTGTATTATCAATCTAAGTCAATTGACAAAATTTGGAATGCTCAAATTATTAGTAAAGTTAAGTCAGGTATGGGATACAACACAGATCCTCCACCACTAAGAGGTGTTCCATCACCTCCAGGCATAGATTTAGCTCATACAGGCTTAGAAGAGTTTCAGGATCTTAAACGTGAATATGGTCCTCTAAAGAACGCATTTGTGAAAACTGAGGAACAAGTTAAGCAAGAAACTGATGTTTGTGAAAGTGCTAGTGACTCATCGGTTGTAGATGAGAATGTTAAGAATATAGAGGCTTCATCCCAAAAGTTATTAATCACATTACGGAGGAACCTAGGAAACCGGTTAATAAACCTAGATCACTGTAAGGTATGCCGAGATGTATAGAACAAGCCATCAACTCCTAGGGGTAACCAGAGGAGTTGGAATCATGTTAAATCTCAACAACTAGGTAGTGATTTTGTGATGAACAATAAAGCATGTCATATCTGTGGTAGCTTTAAACATTTACATGCTAATTGTGACTACCATTTTAGGAGAAGGGAAGTTCATGGGAACAAAAGGGTGGAGTCTAACTGGTTTCAAAACATTGCACACCCTAATCCACATAGAAAAATGGTCCCAAGGGCAATTCAATTAAGAAGTGGTCTTAAAACTTTAGCCACTGCTAAATCTATTAATACTACTTACCCTAAATCACTTGTTACAAGTACCAAACCCAAAACAACTTTTGCAAGATATGCACAAACAGGTAAAAGGTCTTTTTATAATAAAAGGGTTCAATCTAACCAACAGTGGGTACCAAAAACAAAGCCAGCAGTTACCACTGCTCTATCAAAATTTCCTACTGCAAGGTGTGTAAACAAGACCAGGGGTAATATGGGAAATGCTGTGAAGGCCTCAACACGTTGGGAATGGAAACCTAAAGGAATAACCTCATCAACCAATCCAAATGGTGTATCAATGACCTTTGGTAGATATAACTATATTGATATACGAGGCAAATCCAAGTCAATCATGGCTTGGGTCTCCAAAGGAAACTAACCCATTTCTTATATGTGCGTAAACATCCAAAGATAAAAGATCGATCAAGGATATCTGCACAATGGGTGTTCAAGGCATATGACCGCAACAAGTCCTATCTTTCAAATTTTGAACATTATGATGGACAAGATGTCGACTTTGGAGGTGGAGTTAATGGAAAAGTTTTGGTAAAGGGTCATTAAAACTGTAACTTGGATTTTGAACACATGTACTATGTAAAAGAGCTTAAGTATAATCTTTTAGTGTGTTACAAATGTGTGACAAGAAAAACAATGTTCTTTTACTAAAGATATGTGCTTTGTTCTCTCTAAGGATTTTAAGATGCTTGATGAAAATCATATTCTTCTTAAGATTCCTAGAAAAGGCAATTTATATAGCTTTAATATGAACAACATTATTGCTAAAGATGATTATGCATGCTTAATTGCAAAGGCCACAGTGGATGAATCCATGCTATGGCATAGAAGACTTGGTCATGTTAACTTCAAAACCATTAATAAGATTGTCAAAGATGGTTTAGTAAGAGGCTTACCTCAGTAAAGATTTGAAAATGATCAAACCTGTGTGGCTTGTCTAAAAGGCAAACAACACAGAGCTTTTTGCAGGTAAAAGTTTGTTAACTCTATTGCTCACCTACTTCAAATGTTACATATGGACTTGTTTGGTCCTACATCTGTGAGCAGCTTAAACCTTAAAAAGTATTGTATTGTTGTGACTGACGATTTTAGCAGGTTTACTTGGGTTTTCTTTCTAAGAACTAAGGATGAAACAAATTGCATCCTTAAGATCTTTATCACTGAAGTTGAAAACCAATATGATATGAAAGTTAAAATCATCAGGTGTGACAGTGGGAAAGAATTCAAGAATAGAGTTATGGATGATTTTTGCAGAGATAAAGGTATTAAAAGAGAATTTAGTGCTGCTAGAACTCCTCAACAAAACGATGTTGCTGAGAGGAGAAACAGGAAACTTATAAAGGCTGCTAGAACTATGTTGGCAGATTCTAAATTGTCAATCACTTTCTGGGCTGAAGCAGTTAACACTGCTTGTTATGTACAAAACAGGGTTTTAGTAGTGAAAACAAAGAACAAGACACCTTATGAGTTATTTAGAGGAAGACATCCTATATTAGACTTCATGAGACCATTTGGATGTCATGTCACAATTCTCAATACCTTAGACTATCTGGGCAAATTTGAAGAAAAATCTGATGAAGGGTATTTTGTTGGGTATTCTATGGTTAGTAAAGCCTTGAGTATTCAATTTAAGAACCCAAAAGATTGAAGAGAATCGCATGTTGAGTTCTCGGAAACAAAGTGAATGTCAAAGGAACTGGTCCGAGAAAGGCTGTTTGATCTTGATACTCTAACCTACACCATGAACTATGTACCTATCTCTACAGGTACATCTTCTTATGATTTTGCAGGTTCAGAAGAGTTTCTTGATGAAGATGAACCAAGCAAGGATCAAGCAGATGATCAGGATGAATTCAGTCTACTACTTTGGGACTATGCAGATAATGATAATATTCTAAAGACTGGAGATGCTCAACCTTCTAATAATTGTGAAAAAGAAGGAGATGGCTTTATGAACACTGTAAATCTTGAAAGCAGTGAAAATTCAGATTCCACTGCTAGGCCAGAAGTTTCCATTGCATCACTATAAGTGGAAACTACAACTCCTGTTATAGAGGAAGCTCAGGCCAATGATGTTGAAATCTCAAATATGCCGATTGAGATTGCAGTTTCTCAAATTCCCCATACCACAATTCATAAATCACATCCTCTTGAAAATGTGATTGGGGATGTAAATTCATCAGTGAAGACTAGAAGACAATCAAATTTGCCTGATGTTCATGAGTTTATTAGTGAAATCTATGAATCTAAGAATCAAGGAGGCAAGAATGAATGTCTTTTCATGTGTTTTCTGTCACAAATGGAGCCAAAGAATGTCTACAAGGCACTTGAAGATGAAAGTTGGGTGGAAGCAATGCAAGAAGAGTTGCTTCAGTTTAAGCTTCAAAAGTTTGGTGCTTTGTGATTTACCTTCCGTAAGAAGGTAATAGGTACTAAATGGGTGTTCGTAAACAAGAAGGATGAAAGAGGAATTGTTATCGTGAATAAGGCTAGGCTTGTGGCTCAAGGATACACTCAGGAGGAGGGTATTGATTATGAAGAAGTGTTTGCCCCAGTTGCAAGAATTGAAGCAATTAGGTTATTCTTAGCCTATGCATCCTTTATGGGCTTTAAAGTCTATCAAATGGATGTAAAAAGTGCTTTTCTATATGGGCAGATTGATGAGGAGGTTTATGTTTCACAACCTCCAGGCTTTGAACACCCTGAATATCCTAACAAAGTATACAGGGTGGTTAAGGATTTGTATGGCTTGCATCAGGCACCAAGAAAATGGTATGAGACCTTAGCTACTTATCTTCTTAATAATGGGTTTCATAGAGGCAGAGTGGATCATACTTTGTTCATCAAGAAAGACAAGAATGATATCTTGCTAGTTAAAGTATATGTTGATGATATCATTTTTGGTTCTACAAAGACAGAGATGTGCAAAGAGTTTGAGAAGCCAATGAAGGAAGAATTCAAGATGAGTTCTATGGGTGAACTCACATTCTTTTTAGGACTTCAAGTACAACAAAGGCCAGATGGTATTTTCATCAATCAAGATAAATATGTGGCTGAGATACTAAGGAAGTTCAAGTTCTTTGATGCAAAGTTATCCAAAGACCCGCAGACAAGACAACACATCAACTCTTGAAGGAAAATAGTGGTGGCGGTTGATGTGCACATGTACAGATCTATGATTGGTTCTTTGATGTATCTCACATCATCTAGACCAGACATTATGTTTGCATGCTTGTTCAAGGTTTCAGGTCACTCCTAGGCTCTCTCACTTGACTGCTGTGAAGAAGATTTTCAGATATCTTAAAGCATTTCCTACTCTGGGATTATGATACCCTAGAGAATCTCCTCTAGAATTGGTCACTTACTCATATAGTGATTATCTTGGAGCTAGTTTGGATAGAAAATCTACAACGGTGGATGCCAATTTCTTGGAAACAGGTTGGTGTCATGGCGGTGCAAGAAACAAACAATGGTGGCTAATTCATCAAGCGAGGCAAAGTATGTGGTGCGTGCAAGTCTTGTGCTCAAGTTCTATGGCTTCAGAATCAACTTTTAGACTATGGGTACAACTTCATGAATACCATCATTCATATTGACAATAGCAGTGCCATTTGCATAATTAAGAATCTAGTTCAACACACAAAGACTAAACATATTGAAATTAGACACCATTTCATAAGAGATTGTTATGAGAAAAGGCTAATCCAAGTTGTCAAAATCCATACTGATGACAACTATGCTGATTTATTAACAAAAGGACTTGATGTGGGTAGGTTTCAGTACTTGGTAACAGGTATTGGAATGCTTAATCCATAAAATTTTTGTGTCTGATGGTCTTTGGTGTTGAAAAGAAGTTATTGGGTACTAACATTGTTGTATAAGTTTGTATATGTTTGGTTGTTTTGTTGCTTCACTTTTATGCAGCAAAGATGGGAATTGATCTTAAAAAGTGTGTAACTGAGACACACAACAAATGGTTATTGATTCACCATGTCTAATTCACATAAGAATCAACTAGTCCAGAACAAACGGCTATTGGTAAAGACTTGTCAAATCCGTTTATGGTTGATAGTTTACCAAAAACTATATGGTTATCAACTCACTATATTCTTTATGATTAAGAGTTGGCTAGTCCATAGCAAACGGCTCATGGTAAAGACATATCAAACCGTTGATAGCTGGTAGTTTGCTAAAAACTATGATAAGAATGATCTATTTTTATATGTTTTTCTTTACCAACGCTCTTTGAAAATTTTTGTGAAAAATTACCACCGCTAGTTCATTGTTTCCACCGACGTGAGTATTTTTACCATCGTTGATCTAGTTGTTATAAATTGTTGTGTCAAGAATAAATTTTTTACTAGCCGTTGAAGAAAAATTGCTTTCCATATATCTGTGGTAACTTTTAGAAGATTATCTACTTTTCTATTTGATATTTATCCTCTAAAGATAAATACTTTCCTTAGATAATCTTTCTTATGCAAAACTCTTAAACCCTACCTCTATATATCTTTTGTCTAAATTGGCTAGTTATTCATTCAATTCTTATCGACATAATATCTTTTCATCAAAAGTTTCTATGGTATTAATCAAATTTGCAGATGAGCACAACCAAGTGACCTACTTAGAAAAGTCAAACGAGAAGAGTGACCCTGTTTTTCATCAGATTCTGGAGTTTCTCAATACTACCCATATAAGGTATGCTTTACTTTTAAATCCCACAATCTATATCTCTAAAATCAAACAATTTTGGACTTTTGCTCAGTCCATAACACTTGAAAATAGAGATACACATGAAATAGTGGATGCTCTAAGAGCTACTGTGGATGGGGTAACTATTGATGTTACTGAGGCTTCCTTGAGGAGAGTTCTCCAATTGGATGATCTCAATGGTATCATCACATTACCTATGCCAGAAATACATGAAAATTTATCATCCATGGGGTATGATACCACTGATAAAAAGGCTACTTTCAAAAGAGTGGATTTTGTCCCCAATGGAGATTTTGATACTTACTCTTTACATTGTCTTAGTCCAAAGAAACATATTATGAGAATTTAGTTCAATCATGGCTTACCCTTTGGTTTGTCTAGTCACGATAAGATTTTTAACTGGTCAAAATATATTTTTACAAGTATGACTGGCAATGTAAAGAGTTCAACAAAAATTTTAATGTATCCATGGTTTGTGCAAGCAGTGCTAAATGAGTTTCAACTGCAATCCCATACAAGAACTTATCAAATCCTTTGCCTTAAGCCTAAAGTTTTTTAAAACATGAATAAAGATGGCAATATGGATTTTGCACCTCTCTTTCCTCAAATGCTTGCAAAGATTTCACAAGTACAAACTACACCAATAATCACTGTTCCAAACATTGATTATACTCCACCGCCTCACACCTATGAGAGAGGTAAAACACAGTAACTCCTCCCATTACAACACAAGATGTACCGATCCTTTTGGTTTAGGCATAAGTGGTGGTTCCAGGCTTCAATCTAGTCCAACTAGAGAGGAACCTGAGCCAATGCCCTATGACTCACCTCTCCCAACAGGTTACATACTTGGAAGTGTTAAGGGCAGTGGGCAACAAATGGAATTGATGGAACTGTGTACAAAATTAGCAAAGCAGGTTGAATCTTTGGAACAAGACTTGGCAAAACTTAAGGACCAGCATGCCAAGGATATTACATTTTTGAAAGAGGATATTCAGACCTTGAAGGAAGAGTTGCAGGGGTTAAAACAAAGAATAAATTCAAAGATTGTGCTATCATCTCCATCCTCACCTCATGATGGTGATTCAGAAGCTTTCAGTGCAAATTTGGGAAATTCTCCCAAACAAGGGAAGAAAACAGGTGCTGAAGCTAAGGGGAGGAAACTAGATTTTGGAGATGAAGGTGCTACAAGTAAAGGAGCTAAAGAGGTTATTGAGCAAGAAGAACAACAACTAGAGCAAGAAATTTTAATTACTGCAACTACTGACTTTATTCCCACTGCAGAAGATATTACCATTGATGATCAAGAAATTACCACTGCAGAGGAGGAAATCAAAAAGAAGAAAGGTAAAGCAGTTATGGAAAGTGAAGAGCAACCTGGAAGGAAGATTTCTAAGAAAGAACAAGCTCAAATTGCTTTTGATGCTGAAGTTGCTCAAAAGATCAGAGAAGAAGAAGAAGCAAACAAGAAGATGTTAGATGAACAAGAAGTTGCAGACTTTATGGAGGCTAAAAGACTGGACAGAATGGAGGATACTGATACACTGAATGTTAATCCAATTTCCACTGTTCCACCTACTGTATTAAGAGAAAAGACTCCAGAATTTTCATATGTGGCAACAGAAGAAGAAATAGAGTTCTTGATTGGACATGATCCAGTAATAAAGAAGAAGGCAATTGACCTTGTAGCTGATAAATCTTTAACTGAAGAACAAATAACTGCTCAATTGAAAGATTTTATTCAGATGAAGAATAATCAAGCACTTCAAGAGGCTATTGTTTCACCAAGAAAGGTCAAGAGACCAAGACAACCAGATAACGCCACACGCGCCGTTCGGGGTCAAGGAAACTTCCTTTTCTTCGAGCAAGTTTTATAACACCCTAGGCAATGAACCTAATCGTTGTAGTGTAGTAATTAGGGTAAGCCACGGGTATTGATATCGTTCTCGAGGGAATAGGAATGCTAGTGAGAAGTTACTACGCTAAGGTTGAGGTTGAGGAAGATTATTTTTATCTTTTATGTTTTTAGAAAATGAAAAGGTACGAATCTCGGTATTGGATTTGGGGGTTGGTATTGCTACCGATTACTCTACTATTATCTAATTATCTAAGCTAAGGTTGTGATAGTCTATGTCTAATTGATGTGTACCGTATGATAGTTTAAAGATGTGTTTACTTAGGTTTTACTACTCCTTAATTATCTCCTATTGATGGTTGATTTGTCACGCCCTTATTCCTAGTTGCGTTGTGATTCTAAGGCTATAGGCGTGCTTATTTCCTAACTCTTTGAAATTACCAAAGGGTCTTGTTTACAAATCCTCTAGTGATTTATAGACGCCTACTCTACGGTTGTCCTTGAATACTTTATCCTACAATTACCTAGATAATTATATTCTAAAGTTCACAAAGAAATGTCAAGCATTATACACAACGAATAATCTAGCGCACTCTAGATCATTAGTCAACTAAGATAAGTATCAACCAATCAATATTCAATAATTAAGTTTCATATTCCCTAAGCAAACACACAAATAAATTAGCTGGACATGGAGAACATGCAAGCATACACACAAATAATCAAAGACATAATTAAATTAATGAAGTAAATACTTATCTTGATGTATAATAGGGTTTAGAACCCTAAAATATCGCACAAGAAAGCCTTGGTTCGGTTTTAGGTTTTACCCAAAAGACTACACACAAAACCGAAAAATTCGGATTCTATATATAAGATTACATCCGCGACGGCCACCTTATGTTTCGTGACGCCGCCGTGTCGCCGCCATTAGGGTTTCGCCTTGGCCACGTAAACCTTCGACGCGCCACCTTATGACCGTGACGCCGTCCCTTCACTCCGACGCCGCCTTGGGCGCATCTAGGCCGCCCGAGTAACGACGGCCTACTCCTTTAGAACCCGACGTCGTCCCTTGAAAACATGCAATTTCGCTCGACCCGTCAAAATTCCTTCCCGACGCGCCGCAGATATGCAAGTGACGCCGCCGCTTTATGTTTCAAAGACTTTGAGTGTCTCGATTCGACTTTGGCCATTTTCTTCAGATATTCGCCTTTTCGTCCAAATAAGCATCATTCCAAGATTTTGCCTTCAAGAGACCTAAAAAGTGAAAAGGAACGATATTAAGCAATAACGGATACAAAAGTGATCGAATAAGGGCTTAAATGACCCCTCAAAAGGTACCTTTAAAACCTTATCAAATATCCCTACACTTGGTATTTGCTTGTCCTCAAGCAAATGTGCTTTTAGCCAATTAATTTATAAGTTGGGGTCATGAAGCATCCATTCAAAACGGTCCACAACACATATAAGCCCAAGAAAGTCATAACAAGCACGGAATTACATACTAGCACCTCACATGGGGTGTTTGGATACTCACATCTCTCTCGGTGTATATATGAAATATAACAAATCGGAAATGGAAGATAAACACTCATTAACCGGTCCTAGTACATAGATTACCATAGGCTTGAGAATAGATCAAACCTCCATCGCTTTGGCGAAGCACCTAGGAAAGACTATCAAAGAGGTCTTTAAAGGGTTGTAACGTTAGGCTTACGGTAGGGAAATAAGGGTTTGGTGGGATAGGCTATATAGTGGTGGATAGTCAAAATCTCTATGTTGCAAGTATACGAAGAATGGCGTTGCTAAGCCAAGACTCGACACTCTAAAACTCTAGGCAACGAAAATAAACAAACATAATTTAAAAGATAGATGTAGGATGGTAGCCCGTATGTTTTTTTTTTTTTTTTTTTTTTTTTTTTTTTTTTTTTTTTTTTTTTTTTTTTTTTTTTTTTTTTGCATACACTTTTACTCTACCATCCTCTACGGTACATCAAAATGATAGGGATTTATAGACACATCCCTACACTTGAGTTTTTATTACTCTAACACTAATTTGACCCGAATTGAAAAGATCAAAACACTTGAGTACATTATTATGCAAACAAAGGAATTTGAGTTTAACGTTCTCTTCCTATGTTTCATAAACTTTAACTTTTCCCATGAATCCCAATCATCCCAAAATCAGATACAAGGGATATGACTCGACTTAGCAACTCATGCAAGCAACCGGATAATTGAACTAAGGGTTTTGGGTGATAACATAAATTTGCACTAAAAGTGAGTGCAATAAAGGTAGGCTAAGGCGATTTGGGTGTATATTTGGGGGGGGTGTAAACAATGCTTTTCATTGATATTCCGAAAACCGAAACATCACGAGAACCGCGAAAAGGATAGGCTCGAGGGGTTAACTAGGGTATCGTGTACTAAAGATGAGTACAACGCAAAGGGTGTGGGGAATTACTCAACCGATATGGAAGAAGTAATTATATTACAGTGTATTAAACAAGGGTTTATCCTAATGCCTCTTATCATTTAGTTATTCCTAACTACACAAGTGTAGTCTCACTAGCGATCTCGGAATGCATCACAAAACAAGTTCTAGAATCTAATATACTACCGGTTCACACTCTAAGCATTAAAGATGAATGCTTTAATTCCTACTAATCTAAGGGCGATCCTCACATTTTGGGTGGAATTTAGGTGGTAAGGGTTTTTGTGCTAGTCATGCAACTTCCTATCCATGAGACGCTTTTGTTAAGACTAATGGCCCACTCTTATACGTCATGAAAAATTTTAAATTTGGCTAAAATTACCCTAACCTACATTTTCTCATGGTTTATTACACAAATACACTTGGACAAAGCAAATAGTCAAGGATAAGCATAGTTTCAAAGTTCCCGCTTTATTTTCCTCCCTACACTTAAACCGAACATTGTCCCCAATGTTCCCGAAAGTATCAAAGTTATGATAATAGAAGGTAATTAAAACGAAAGAAACTAATACTCCCCGATTAGCTCGGTAGGATCCGTAAAAGTGGTGGTTAAATCTTTTCCAAGAAGAGTTTTTGCGTGAAAGGCTCCTTCTTAACTTGTGTAACTTCTTCTTGACAAACTAAACCGCACACTAGAAGAAAACAAACGAAACCTTCGTAAAATCGGCGGTAATAATATACATAAGACTCGATTTAAACTAGGATATAATGCTTGTGGAATGGATGTTTACGTAATTTGTTTTGAAAGTTAAGATCCGGAAAATTCCAAAATTTTACAAGTAGCTCGTAAAACGAGAAAAGTAAGTCAAGTTTTATTCCTTCTCGACGCCGTCAGTTGCAATCTCGACGCCGTCAGTTATCCCGACAAAACCGGTCTGCGATTTTTCGAAAAAATTCGAAAATTTGCATCTTTAGAATCTGGAAAACTTTCGCAAAACATCCATTATGACTCGATACAAGCATTTGACTCGAACAAACAAACATATATATCTTTTAGTTAATTGTTATTCTCATGTTCACGTTTTTTATGAAAACGTGTGTAATCCTCCCTACACTTATCCTTTATGTAAAATACCTTTATATGTAATTAAGACGAGGTTAAAACAAAATAAAGCATTTTACAAATTTAAACATGAGGACAAACAATTAATAAAAGATATATGACACTAACAAGCAAACAATTAAGCATGGGTTGCCTCCCACGAAGCGCTTTTCTTTATTTAAGAGTCTTGTAGCTAGACTCGTAGTCCTACTCCCACGTTTTTGCATCACCGCCTCTTGACGGTCTCTATCGGGGTTCCATGTTGTAGAAGTGTCCCATGATACTCCTTTCTAAGAGTTCACCCTCTCCCACTCGGTCCTATATTTCGTCCTAAATTCAAACAATCTTTATAGAACCCAAAAGCTTAGCCATAACATAATCTACTCCTTTTCCCTATCCTCATCATTCTGTAATAGACCGACAGTTTAAGTTCCTTTTCATCATTGGAGAGTGATGAAAACTTCTCAATCTTAAACGGCATTTGGTAGGCTACGCCGTCGGTCTCATCCTTGAATCGCACTACTCCTAACGATGGGTCATAGGTCATCCGGTGCTTTCTACGAAAGGTTTTCCTAGAATAACGTGGGACAAGCTAGGTCTATGGTCGTGCTAATATCTTCCACAATTATGAAGTCCGTAGGAATGTGAAACTACCTACATAGACGGGCAATCCCTTAACTCTACCAAGAAAATTACACTTATCACTAGGATTATCGAGGTCTTGCCTAGTTGGGATAGGCTTCTTCATTATCCAATTGTAATAGGTGCTAGTCATTATGTTAATTGGGATTTACGATCAATGTAAGCCTTTGCCACAAAAGGTGTCCTATGCAACATGGTATGTTAAGATTCCAAGGGTTCCCAAACTTGATTCTAGGGCTTTTCCTAACATACATGTGACGGAGGTCACGCACTAAGTGAGGGTGGCGGATAATTCCTCTTCCGTAGGAAATTTGTTGAAATAGTCATTGTCTACTTCATCTTCTTCCTCGGGTGTTTCATCATCAACAAATGTTTGGTCTTCTTCGTCATCGGTTTCATCCGGTTCCACTAAGGCGATGGCATTGACGAATTGGACGTGCTTAATAAGCTTGCTTGGATCCTTAATTTCTACACCGGAGGCTCGGAGTCGAGATAGCACTAACCTTCCTATCACCATTTATGGCTTTCAATAGGTTGTCTATTTTCCTATCCATCTCGGCTTGTTGATGGTTAAAGCGGTCCGAGAGTTTAGCCATTTGGGTTTCTTGGGACGCAACTATGTTTTGCAACATCCCTTCAATACTGCTGGTTAGGACCGTTAGGTGGGGCCACGAAATCATTGAGGTGAATTCTTTGGTTTGTCCCCAAAAAAGTCGGGCTTGTTTTTCCATGCCTCCCGGTTTCATTGAAATTCCTAGGTCCGGGCGCTAGGAATCTTCCTCCTGCTCCATTATTACGCGAGGATGCGATTCAACGGAAGCATGTTCGGGATAGGGTGCTAGTGCGTGTTATGAGGATCACAAAACGGCTCGCACGAAGAGGAAACTTTGTTTATATGGCGCGAGGACTTAGGATTCTCGTAGGAACTCATGAGGAATTTGACTTGATCTTCAAGTTCGATCATCCTACGGTCGGGAGGAGGCAAGGAGATTGCCTTGACGATTTTGGGAAGTTCACGGGGGTCATCCCAACTTTCGTTGTCATAGAGGGCAAGGTCCTCTATTATTTCCCATGATTCTTCCGCGGTGAGATCACTAAGTTTTCCACCGGCCGCTTGGTCAATGGATCGCTTAGTGGGAAAGTTGACATGATCATAAAAGATTTGGACTTGGAGCCAAAGATCAATGCCGTGATGAGGGACTTTATGAAGTAAGTCCTTGAATCGGGTCCATGCTTCAGAGAGATTCACCTTGACGTTGTTGGAACATCAAGATGTCATTCCTAAGCTTAGTGGTTCTCCCGTGGGAAAAATTGAGCAAGGAAGCGAGAAGTAAGATCATCCCAACTTGAGATGGAGCCATGGAAGTCGCTCAAGCCAATTACTAGCTTGGTCCCGAGAGAGAATTGGAAGAGACGCAAGCGCGTGGTCTCCCGAGTAGTAGCATCAAGGTCGATGGAATCGACAATTTTGAGGAAATCCTCGATGTCGATTTGGATCTTCGAACGAAGTCCATGGAATGCACATCCGCTTTGCACCAACCGGATGGTGTCGGATCGCAGGCCGTAGTTTGGGCTTGGTCGGGAAGCTCAATGGTGTTCCTATAACCTAGGTGGTTTGGTCTCGAGTACTCACCAAGAGTACGGGCTCTTGGCGGTCGTTTGGTGGTGGGTTGATGAGTGGTGGTTGGTTGTCACCTTCCATGGTGAAAAGTGATGGGTGTTACGAACAAAGGTCACTAAGAAGGGGATAGACTAAGAGAAGGCTAAAATGAGAAAAAGTTTACTTGATAGGAATCAAGCAAAGAAACCTAAACGAGGTGGACTACTAACTAGCTATTCTATTCCCGCAGCGCGCCTAAAACTTGATAACGCCACACGCGTCGTTCGGGGTCAAGGAAACTTCCTTTTCTTCGAGCAAGTTTTATAACACCCTAGGCAAGTGAACCTAATCGTTGTAGTGTAGTAATTAGGGTAAGCCACGGTATTGATATCGTTCTCAGGGAATAGGAATGCTAGTGAAAAGTTACTACGCTAAGGTTGAGGTTGAGGAAGATTATTTTTATCTTTTATATTTTTTAGAAAATGAAAAGGTACGAATCTCGGTATTGGATTTGGGGGTTGGTATTGCTACCGATTACTCTACTATTATCTAATTATCTAAGCTAAGGTTGTGATAGTCTATGTCTAATTGATGTGTACTGTATGATAGTTTAAAGATGTGTTTACTTAGGTTTTACTACTCCTTAATTATCTCCTATTGATGGTTGATTTGTCACGTCCTTATTCCTAGTTGCGTTGTGATTCTAAGGCTATAGGCGTGCTTATTTCCTAACTCTTTGAAATTACCAAAGGGTCTTGTTTACAAATCCTCTAGTGATTTATAGACGCCTACTCTACGGTTGTCCTTGAATACTTTATCCTACAATTACCTAGATAATTATATTCTAAAGTTCACAAAGAAATGTCAAGCATTAGTACACAACGAATAATCTAGCGACTCTAGATCATTAGTCAACTAAGATAAGTATCAACCAATCAATATTCAATAATTAAGTTTCATATTCCCTAAGCAAACACACAAATAAATTAGCCGGACATGGAGAACATGCAAGCATACACACAAATAATCAAAGACATAATTAAATTAATGAAGTAAATACTTATCTTGATGTATAATAGGGTTTAGAACCCTAAAATATCGCACAAGAAAGCCTTGGTTCGGTTTTAGGTTTTACTCCAAAAGACTACACACAAAAATGAAAAATTCGGATTCTATATATAAGATTACATCCGCGACGGCGCCACCTTATGTTTTGTGACGCCCGTGTCGCCGCCATTAGGGTTTCGCCTTGGCCACGTAAACCTTTCGACGGCGCCACCTTATGACCGTGACGCCGTCCCTTCGCCTCCGACGCCGCCTTGGTCGCATCTAGGCCGCCCGAGTAACGACGGCCTACTCCTTTAGAACCCGACGTCGCCCCTTGAAAACATGCAATTTCGCTCGACCCGTCATAAAATTCCTTCCCGACGCGCCGCAGATATGCAGTGACGCCGCCGCTTTATGTTTCAAAGACTTTGAGTGTCTCGATTCGACTTTGGCCATTTTCTTCAGATATTCGCGCTTTTCGTCCAAATAAGCATCATTCCAAAGATTTTGCCTTCAAGAGACCTAAAAGTGAAAAGGAACGATATTAAGCAATAACGGATACAAAAGTGATCGAATAAGGGCTTAAATGACCCCTCAAAAAAGGTACCTTTTAAAACCTTATCAGTTCAACATCCTATAATTGATTGGGAAGTGTTTACTGCTAGCAATTTTGCTCTAACATGGAAGATTACAAGGCTAGGTGGTGAAACTCAATCATTCATTACTTTTGAAGAACTCATCAAAGCATTTGATAGACATGATCTGGATACTTTGTGGATATCGGTTCTAGAAAGATTTGATGCTGAAAATCTTAAAGAAATGAAGGAACTGCAGTTTTGGCTGAATTTAAGAAGGCTCTATGAACCAGATTCTAATGATGATTTCTGGAAATTCTCATGTTCATGTCCTGGTACTAAATGGTTTTATTATGACTCATGTCAAGTTTATCATGTTTCTACATTAAAACGAGTGGATGCATTTATGTTTGGTGAGAAAGAATACCCACTCAGAGCTGGAACTCTCACAGTGATGTTATGTACAATAATAAGAGTTCATGAAGACAATGAGAAGGTCAGGGCATTGTTACTTAGGCTTCAAGATCAATGTTCAAGAGCTATTCAGAATTTAAGGAAGAAGTGAAGTATTTGATAGAATTCCCCAAATCCTTGAAGATAATGCAGATTGAAGAAACTTATTGATTTGCAAAGAAATCATAAGTTTAGAGGAGGATTGTTAGGAATAATCAGTTACCACTGATAGTTGTAGAAGACACTGCTTGGATTGCACTAGCAGTGGAAACGTATTACCACTGCTGGCACATTATTACCACTGCTATTAGATAATTGTTAGGAAAACATGTTTAGATAAATATAGGAAAGATCTTGTGTATATTCTATATTGTTAGCTTTATACTAATCTTGCAAAGGACTCCTTGTACTATAAAATGAGGTCCTAGGTCATTGTCTTAGGAACTTATATACGTATCATTCATATAAGCTTCAAGGTGTAACCCTAGTGATAAGTAAGATCACTCGTATTATTTATTAATAATATTGGAGCTTAGTTTTGTGTTAAACTGTGTTCACTTACAATACATCATTCATCTTCTAAGTATTACTAAATATATTCCGTGTGCTTATTAATATAACTCAAAATATCACTGACACAAGGTGTGTGTCAAGATCCATCACAATTAATTGAAGACATACTTGAATTAATGAAGTAAAACACTTATCTTGATGTAAGATAGGGTATGGAACCCTAAAATACTGTACAAGACAGCCTTGGTTCGGTTTAGGTTTTTACTCCACAAAACTACACACTGAAAACAAAAAAATTCGGTTTCTATATATAATGTCACAATCGCTACGGCGTCACCTTTTAGGTTGTGACGCCGTCGGGTCGCCGTCATTAGGGTTTCATCTTGGCCATGTTAACATTGTGACGGCCTCACCTTATGCTCGTGACGTCGTCGTCTTCAATCTCTGACGTCATCTGGATCAAATCTAGGCCGTCGATTGCGACTCCTACTCTTTTAAAACCCGATGCCGCCACTTGAAAATAAGTAATTTGGCTCTTGATCATCACAAGACATGTCACGACGGCGTTGTGTTAGCGATGACACCGTCCCTTCGGCCCAGAACTGAGTGACTCGATTCTTGACTTTGGCGAATAAGTGTCATTCCAGAATTTGCCTTCAAGAGACCTAAAAGTGAAAAGGAACGAAATTAGGTAGTAATGGATACAAAAGTGATCAATTAAAGGCTTAAATGAACCCTCAAAAGGGTACCTATTAAATCCTTATAAAAAATACGCATTAAAAGGTGTATTATCTCACTAAAAACATTTTTAGTGAAATATTATAACTGGGAAGCATATGTTGGAAAAATACATGTTTTGGGTCGAATTGACGATAAAATCAAGAAAACAACAAAGTCAAGGAAAACGTCCCAAAAAGGCATCGGGACAGCGTCACAATTCCTTAAGGATGGCGTCATTTGAAGATACAAGATTATGAATTCTAGAAAACACAAGTGACCATTCAGGTACTAGCGACCACCTACTTTGACCACGTCGCAACCAAAATATAATTCTGTGAAGTTTCTAATTTTACAAGCGACCGCTCAGAAGATTTTGAAGGCTGACGACGCCACACTCTACAACCGAAAAGGTCACAAGAAGGCGGTTCCTAATCCAAAACCCTAATGATGGTTCGATGACGTCACAACTATAGTCGACACCGTCACGATTGTACAACTATATATATTTCGTATGATTTTATAATAGCAGAAAATTTTTAGAGAACTTTATTGTGCGGTATAGTGGTCAACTTTACGGCTTTTGTAATGGTTTTAGCCCGTAACTCTCATGTTTTATTGAAGATAAGTTATTCATTCCTCAATCATTACAATATGTCTATATGTTGTGTGATTGTTTGTTTATCTTCTTCTCTTTAACATGCTATTCTAATTTAATTAAGTGTTTACTTAGGGTGCATGAAACCTAGTTATTGATTATTGTGTGTCGATTCTTGTTTGGTTAGTTGTGATACTCGTTAGGAGTAGTAAAATTGGCTAGATCAAATATATTACTAGCTTGAACGTCGACTAAAATCTTAGTTTTAGTTAACTTGATGTTCGTATTTAATACGTGAATTATGTTTGTATTTTGAAAATTGAGAATTAAAGGGCATTTTAGGTATTTGCTCAATTAGAATATACTTCATAGGGTAGGGAGTGACCAACCCCGATAGATAATCATGTATACAACACGCAAACTAAACAAGGACGTGACAACTCGACTAATCAATAAGAGATAACTAGGGAGTAATGATATTCTAATTAAATACGCTTTTGCTATCATACGAATTCTATCTATTTAATTTTCCGCATAAGTAGTTTAATTTGGTTTAATTAGTAGTTATAAAGACCCGCTCTACAAACCCCAATATTTTACTTTTCTCTCTAAAAAGTATAAAAATACAAAAAAATACTTTTCCCTTAACCTTTAGACTTAATTTGGCATAGACTTCGAGCCTTCCCAATACCATTCCCATAGAGAATGATCAATCTCCCATGTCTTACCTATACTACACTACAACGGTTAGGTATACTGCCTTTGACGATTGTAAAACTTAGTGTGTTTTGCATAATACGCATCAAGTTTTTCGCGCCGTTGCGGGGCATCACTCTATGTTTTGATTCTATCTCGTTTAGTTCTACTCACTATATTTCCATCAAGTGAGGATTTTTTTCTTTTGTTGCTTTCTCATAGTCAATATTTTCTTCGTGTCATTTGTTCGTAAAACTTGTCATTTGCTATCATGGTGGTTGATAATCCGAATGCGGCACTGTGGTCAATCAACATCATGACATGCAAAACACAACCAACAAATTCATATACTTGGGTCCATGAGCCATCACGAAAACCCGAGAGGTCATATAATCCATACACCAAAAATATTATAATCCTTACTAAACTAGTAGGGGTTATGTGTTGTTCTTTAGATGACCTTCATTGGTTGTGTTTTTCATTAATTTACTTTGTTTTTTATAACCTTTGAAAAATTGAAAATACACGCTAAAAGGTATATTATCTCACTAAAAACATTTTTAGTGAAATATTATACCTTTAGCGAGTATTTGAAATTTTATTATTTTTGTAGAAATATCATAGTGTCACTATAGGTTTTAGAATACATACCATTGCTTCTTAGGCAGTAAAAGACTAACATCTTTACTATGAAATACTATCATTCAATACTAAAATTGAAAAGCAAGCATACACAAAAAAAAAATTATTATAACACAATTGATGTATTATTGACACACACACGAAATATTTTAAATTTGTTGATAAACTTACACATAAATTTTTGTAATTGACACATAATTGACGTATTATTGTAATACACATGGCTACTTTGTTACAACCATTGTTTTAACATACTTTGATGTACATAAAAAAATCATTCCACATGTATACAATTTTAAATATGATGATACACCAAATATAAAATTAATAATCAAAAAGTACAATTTTACAAAACCTTCAAAAAGCAAATAGAAAAATATAAAACTTTCAAAAATCCATAAAAATTTGAAAATCTTGAAAAATTCCCAAAATATTGTCTTTTTGTCATGTTTTCCGCTATTCGATAATATCTACGGTCTTTGTGATGTCATTCAAAGAATGACACGGGACTTTAGATGTTGTTCGAATGTTTATAAAAAAAAAATTTTGAGAGAAAGAAAAACAATGGTTTATTGTCATTTCATGCAATAACCCGCTTTTCAAATAAAGAACAGAGCCATGCTTTATTTTAAATCTTCAAACCTCATGCTCTGAGTCTAAAAACAAATATTTGTCATTAAAAAGACAAATGTGTCCTTTCAAATATTTTTCCTTCAAAAGATTCTTCTGAAAAATATTTGCTATCTACTGAAAACAAAATTGTTTTGAAAACACTTCGGACTCTATTTTTTGAAAATCATCAGAGCTTATCAAGTGTCAAAATTTCAATCCATCAATCAACAACTTTCGCCACCGATTGAGGGGAGAATGATTTTCAATTAAATCAAAAGTGTATTTTTCAAACAATTGGCATTCAAATGAGCAAGGTCTAATCTAAATGTTTTATAATATTTTATACAATTGGTACAAGACCTTGGTTATTATTATGTTTTCAAAAAGATACTCGAGCATGTTTAATCTTTGGAGTCTTATGTCTCAAACTTGATCCTTATCGGTTAAATGTTTTCATAAGAAAGTCACAGTTCTCCTCAAATGCTTTCAAATCAATTTAAATCTACAGAGATCACAAATCTCAAATATTTGAAAATTGAGATCGGGGGAGAATTTGTGATTTAAAATTGGATTTATACTGATAATTCGATATATGGTTTCATAAGTGTTTAGCAAGGTTTCCTCCCCACATGTGACAAACGATTTCAAATTTTCCATGTACATGTTGAGGGGGAGCATCTATTTTAAAACCACAAATAATTGAATCGTGATTGAATTTTCTCTAAGTGCAGGCTCCTTCTAATATGTGCAAAACTCTTTCAAACATCGAGGCACATATTGAGGGGGAGCAATCTTATGAAAACCTCATCCTTCCTCAATATGTTTTATCTACATGATTAGATCAAGGAAGTGATGATGATCATTTTAGAAAATGTTAATCAAAAGGATTGGACCTTTCATTCTCAATCTAATGATTTCAATTATCTCTTGCCTTCATGTGCTAAACAATTTTGGAATTATATGCACATGTTGAGGGGGAGCATTTCTAAAATATCAAAACAATTAAGATACAAAATGCTTTGACTTTATATCACATGTATCTTGATTGATTTTCAAATGGTTTTCAATTGGTTTCAAGGCGGAAGATCTATACCAAAAGATGACCAACTTTACTTTATGTATAGTGGTATAAGGATGATAAGGTTAGGTTTTGGTTCCCACGATCCCGCCAGAGCGGAGGGATCTACCCAGGACAAACCTCTAGATAGTGTAGAAGTCCTTAGGTATATTGAAAAAGGAGAAAATGAGATATGGGAAGAGTGCAGATCGAGACAGTAGCTAGAACTGAATAAACCCAACAAGGTTCTAGCAATGAAGTCTCGGTAAGCAATTGAGGGGTTGAAGAATGAAAAGAAATGACTAAGAAAAGGGTGAAAAGAAATAGCCTCTAATAATTCAACCTTAAGGCGTAAACCGGGTTCAATTCATATACTACCGGTGGTTACCAAGGTAACATCGGTATTAAAGACAAGACGTCATGGACCCGGTGACGACCGCACTTCAACTTTCCGTACCACTCAAGTTCCTCTTAAAAGGACTTGTTTCATTCTCACGGGAACCGACATAATCTATCAACTTCTCTTAGAGATAGTTGGTATGAAGAAGGAGACCCTCTCCCAGGCTCCGGCATAGAAACTAAATATGCACAATTGAGTCTAGAGCCACGAGATCATCAATAAATCTCATTAGGACACTTTCAATGAAGACTCTGCTTCACACAATGTGGAAGAGAGATTATATCTTATGAGTCCCACGCATTATCCTTGTGGTATTGCGAACATCCGAGTGATATGCATACATATTCACAATGAAGATGGAAAGCCTTCGAGCCAACATCAAACAAGCTCACGGTGGGTGGCATGTGAGATCTATCCAATAGATCAACCATGTGACAACCGAATGAAACAATGGGCGATTCAATCTTTGAATCAATCTCGGTTCGAGTTATGGATTGACGGATACCTTTGAAAACCGGTAATTGTGCTTAAAACTCTTTTCTTTAACACATCGACTATGTACAAATATTTCAAAATAAAGGTGTTTGTGATTGATAATTGATTTTCATTAAAACCTTCGTTGTATTGCAAAACAATTA
Source organism: Chrysanthemum lavandulifolium (assembly GCA_022545495.1). NCBI lineage: Eukaryota > Viridiplantae > Streptophyta > Magnoliopsida > Asterales > Asteraceae > Chrysanthemum > Chrysanthemum lavandulifolium. The sequence goes on along the minus strand of CM040242.1, from coordinate 350,775 downwards.
CTATTGAGCAATACACGATTGTTTTCAAATCTCTTTTATCAATCGGTGAATCTCAATTACCGGTTCACTCACTCCGTGTTGTCTTCTTTTAGACGTCCGGTTTGAGAACAATTAGATCATTGCGAAACCTGTCAAGGAAATTCTTGAATTTTACCCGATCACAGTGCAAGATTGTATCGATCAACGGGAACCGGGCGGTGTACCTCAATTCAACGAAGTGATCAAAGACATTTTGAATGCTTTATTGCTTAACTATTTTATGCGGTACACCCCGACGTTTGCGCTGATCAGAATGAAGCAGTCAATCCATAGCCGCATGCTCACACAACACATTCATATCTAAATAAATCATGATTAGTGCATCAATGACTCTGATATTTTCACTCCATGCTTCTGCCACACTGCTGCCAATATCATGAATTAACAAAAGCTTCTGCTACTCTGATGAAAAGAAATCATGATACATAATGTGAGCATGTCGGTCCAAAAGTCACAACATTACATAATACCAACACCACAAAGGATGAGTCAAAGATTTATGTTTGCTGATGATCTCAAAGCTGGCTCAAAACTTAGTATCACGTAGATCAGTTAAAGACCTCCAGTCAGAGTATCCAAACATGCAAAAATGAAGAATCAAAGACTACGAGCTACAGAACAAAGAACATGAACAAGAATCCAAGAACAATCTCAATGTAATATCTGTTTGTATTCTATGTAATTTGAGGTGACCTCCCTTAGGGGGAGATTGTTAGGATTTAGTAAATCCAGGTATTAAAGTGTCGGTCACCTTAAGTATTTGTAATCGTTAGAAAGCTCGTAGTCGTAGTTATTTAATGTTAAGTAGTATTTAGTTAAGTAATACCGTGGAGGACGGACGGGTCTTTACCCACTGTATGCCACATCTACAGCCAGTTAAGTGGCGATTTGTGTTAAGACTATAAATACTCTCTACCTCCCAAGATAGAGAGTTGGAGCTCCTAATAAGATTTTTCTTTCTCTCACTAAAGTTCCCAAACCTCTAACTTTCTCTCTCTAAAACTATAGTATACGCCTACATATGTTTGTGTTATGATGTGTGTTGTGAAATCCAATATGTTACATATGGTTCCTAGATTCCTCACCAAGATGATTATTAGTCACCCAGATTTAAGCAACTTATTAATCATCATTACATCGCTACATGCAAGATTCATAACAATGTGTGCCCTACCGTTAGGATCATGATTATCGGTATTTGTTGAGTCAACGATAGTTAGAAGAATTTGTGTGAATCAATATGTTCGATTTGTAATTTCTGTAGTATTTGTTATTTATGCTTTAAGGTTTTTAGCTCCAAATGTAGTGTTATATTAATTATTGGGGCATACACCTGCCTTTTTTAAAAGATTTATTCATCTATGAGCGTTTTTTTTTTTCAATTAGATCCCAAGGCCTATGGCCCATCTTTTGACCATTTAATTATCTCAATTAGTAAGCACAATTTATCATAATTAAGCCTAAAACCCACCTCCAAGCCCACTACTATGGACTTCAATTATTTGTTAGGCATTGGTGGAGAGTCCTTATAAAGAGATATTTGTTCCATTGTGGCTCCTATGTGAGATTTGTTTTTCTTTCATAGTTTATGTAGCTATATCCTTAACCATCAATATGATCTATAAGTACGTGACACTCAACCCTTAAATGTGAAAACCTAATCTAAGATGTTATTAAGTACTTATAGAATGAAAATCTTACAAAAATATCGTAAAATTTGATGCTATTAAAATGCCTCATTGTTATTAAGTACTAATAGAATGATACTAAACCCTTACACGTGAAAACCTCATCTAAGATGTTATTAAATACTTATAGAATGGCAATCTTACAAAAATATAGCAAAATGTTGATGCTAGTAAAACGCCTCATCAAATGTCATTGAACACGTTTTAGCTATACATCTAGTGAGAGTTTTGAAGTTGTAAGTTCTATAGTATTTGGAGTTTATGCTTTAAGGTTTAGCCTTTAATATACCAAATTGTAGTGTTATAATCATTGTAGGAACATAATATCAACCGTTTTTAAAAGTTTCAGGCATATATGAGAGTATTATATCTTGTATAAATGTAATAATCTATTAAAAATAGTATAACTTGGGCTATGGGGTTGCGTTTTGAATATCGAAGCTTGCAACAATAAGAATATTGTTGTAAATGCATACGACGGTTTATGGAACTTTTGAGCCCCAAAACACTTGATAAGGTTTTAAAATGTACCTTTTTGAGGGGTCATTTAAGCCCTTATTTGATCACTTTGTATCCGTTATTACTTAATATCGTTCCTTTTCACTTTTAGGTCTCTTGAAGGCAAATTCTTTGTATTGGCACTTATTTGGACGAAAAGGCGCGAATATCTGAAGAAAATAGCCAAAGTCAAGAATCGAGACACTCAAGACAAGGTGACGGCGTCACAAGCACAAGGCGACGCCGTCGGAGCATTTTGTGACGGGACAGGAGCCAAATATCTTATTTTCAAGTGACGGTGTCAAGCTTTAAAGGAGTAGGACGTCGCAACTCAGACGGCCTAGATTTGATCTAGACGGCGTCATAAGCTGAAGGGGACGGCGTCACAAGCACAAGGTGACGCCGTCGCAAGACTAACGTGGCCAAGACTAAACCCTAATGACGGCGATCCGACGGCGTCACAAATCATAAGGTAACGCCGTCGCATGTGTAATCTTATATATAGAATCCGAATTTTTAGTATTTGTGTGTAGTCTTTTGAGTAAAAACCTAAACCGAACCAAGGTCGTCTTATGCGGTATTTTAGAATTCAAACCCTAACTTACACCAAGATAAGTGTTTCACTTCATTAATTCAATTATGTCTTTGATTATTTGTGTGTAAGCTTGCATGTTCTCCATGTCCGGCTAATTTATTTGAGTGTTTGCTTAGGGAATATGAAACTTAATTATTGAATATTGATTGGTTGTCTCTTATCTTAATTGTTAATGATCTAGTAATGCGATAGGTCATTCGTTGTGTAGTTAATGCTTGATTAATCTTTGTGAACCTTAGACTATGACACCTAGAGTAGTTGTAGGCTAAACCATCCAAAGAGTACCTTAGAGTTAGAGTGTATAAATCCTAGAGATTTTGTAGACAAGACCCTTTGGTAAGTTCAAAGAGTTAGGGATAAATGCATACCCTACGACTTTAGACACACAACGCAATTAGGAATAAGGACGTGACAATTCAACCATCAATAGGAGATAATTAAGGAGTAATAAAACCTAAGTAAACACATCTTTAAACTATCATACGAGCACACAATAACTAGACATAGACTACATACACCTTATATTAGATAATTAGATAAGTAGAGTAATCGGTAGAAATACCAACCCCCAAATTCAAACCCCGAGATTCGTACCTTTCCATTTCCTAAAAAAACATAAAAAGATAAAAAAAAAAATAATCTTCCTCAACCCCAACCTTAGCGTAGTAACTTCTCACTAGCATTCCTATTCTCCTAGAGAACGATATCAATACCCGTGGCTTACCCTAATTACTACACTACAACGATTAGGTTCACTGCTTAGGGTGTTATAAAACTTGCTCGAAGAAAAGGAAGTTTCCTTGACCCCGAACGACGCGTGTAGCGTTATCAACACTATATATTTTGAGTTAATTATGTGTGTGTGTTATTTATTATTTATTTATTTGTTAGACTTTGTTTTTGGGATAGGGTCCGACCCTTTTACCTTTTTGGCCCATTTCAAGTTTCTTGGCCTATTTAATAATCGTATTGTAATGCTAGAATAATCAGTTGTAAAATATATGAAAAGTATAATTATGGAAAGATGATGATTATCGGTAGTTGTTGAATCAACGATAGTTACAAGAATTGTGTGAATCGATGGGTTCGATTTGTAATTTCTATAGTACTTGGTGTTTATGCTTTAAAATTTTAGCCTTTAATATACCAAATGTAGTGTTATATTAATTGTTGGGGCATACACCGCCGTTTTAAAAGATTTAGTCATCTATGAGCGTGTTTTTTCAATTAGAGTCCAAGAGGCCCGAGGCCTAAGGCCCATCTTTTGACCATTTAATTATCTCTATTGGTAAGCCCAATTTAGCATAATTATGCCTAAAACCCACCTCCAAACCCACCACTATGGACTTAATTATTTTTTAGGCATTGGTGGAGAGTCCTTATAAAGAGATATTTGTTTCATTGTTGCTCCTAAGTGGGATTAGTTTTTCTTTGTTCCTATAATATCATTTTTATAGTTTATGTAGTTATATCCTTAGCAACCAATATTATCTATAAGTACGTGACGCTCAACCCTTAAAAGTGAAAACCTCATCTAAGATGTTATTAAGTGCTTATAGAATGAAAATCTTACAAAAATATAGTAATATGTTGATGCTAGTAAAACGCCTCATCAAATGTCATTGCACACGTTTTTGGCTATATATTTAGTGAGCGTTTTCGATGTTGTAATTTCTGCAATATTTGGAGTTTATGCTTTAAGGTTTAGCCTTTAATATACCAAATTGTAGTGTTATAATCATTGTACGGACATAATATCAACCATTTTTAAAAGTTTCAATCAAATATGAGCGCATTAAAAGTTTTGGGTTATTTGTTCGTAAAACTTGTCATTTGCCCATATGGTGGATGATAATCCAATTGTCGGCACCAGGGTCAATCAACATTATGACATGCAAAATAACAACCAACGAATTCATATGCTCGAGTCCATGAGCGGTTATGAAAACCCGAGAGGTCATACAATCCATACACCAAAAAATATTATGACCCTTACTAACCTAGTAGGGGTTCTGTGTTGTCCCTTAGATGACCTCTATTGGTTGTGTTCTTGCATTAATTTACTTGGGCTTTTATAACCTTTGGAAAATTAAAAATACACATTAAAAGGTGTATTATCTCACTAAAAACATTTTTTGTGAAATATTATAACTGGGAAGCATATGTTGGAAAAATACATGTTTTGGGTCGATTGGACGATAAAATAAAGAAAACAACAAAGTCAAGGAAAACGTCCCAAAAAGGCATCGGGACAGCGTCACAATTCCTTAAGGATGGCGTCATTTGAAGATACAAGATTATGAATTCTAGAAAACACAAGTGACCATTCAGGTACTAGCGACCACCTACTTTGACCACGTCGCGGCCAAAATATGATTCTATGAAGTTTCAGATTTTACAAGCGACCACTCAGAAGATTTTGAAGGCTGACGACGTCACACTCTACAACCTGAAAAGGTCAAAACAAGGCGGTTCCCTAATCCGAAACCCTAATGATGGTGCAGTGACAGCGTCACAACTATAATGTGACACCGTCTCGATTGTGAAACTATATATATTTTCGTATGATTTTTATAATAAGAGATAAAAATTTTGAGAGAACTTTGTGTGCAGTATAGTGGTCAACTTTTACTGATTTTGTAATGGTTTTACCCCCATAACTCTCATGTTTTATTGAAGATAACTTATTCATTCCTCAATCATTACAATATGTCTATCTGTTGTGTGATTGTTTGTTAATCTTCTCTTCTCTTTAACATGCTAGGCTAATTTAATTAAGTGTTTACTTAGGGCTGCATGAAACCTAGTTATTGATTATTGTGTATCGATTCTTGTTTGGTTAGTTGTGATACTCGTTCGGAGTAGTAAAATTGGCTAGATCGAATATATTACTAGCTTCAACGTCTGACTAAAATCTTAATTTTAATTAACTTGATGTTCGTTGTATTTAATGCGTGAATTATGTTTGTATTTTGAAAATTGAGAATTAAAAGGGCATTCTGAGGTGCTGCTCAATTAGAATATAGTTCGTAGGGTAGGGAGTGACCAACCCCGATAGATAATCAGGAATTCAAAGCGCGAACTAAACAAGGACGTGACAACTCGATTAATCAATAAGAGATAACTAAGGAGTAATGATATTGTAATTAAAGACGCTTTTACTATCATATGAGTTCTATCTATTTAATTTTCCGCATAAGTAGTTTAATTTGGTTTAATTAGTAGTTATAAAGACCCGCTCTTCATGCAAAACCTGGAAATCTAAAATCTGATTAAAGACTAAAATACCCTTGGAATTGAAATTTATAAAATACGTAAAATATATTTATAACATTTAACGAAATTTAAAACTTAACTTGTGAATAATTAAAACCTAACTAAAATATATTACGTGATCGATTTTGGTACGATGAAGATTTAACGTTTCGTAAATGATTTGGGTCGTGTTTGTTTTGTTCGATGGACCATAGGCCGAAGCCCATAAGGTGTGCGTTTGGGTTGTGTTCGGTTGGGCCAAACCGAAACCCAATTCCCTCCCAAGCCTAAATCAAATACAACTACTATATATACAACACATAAACTCAAAAGTGAAACCCTAGTTTTGTTGTTGCCTCTTTTTCTTTTTCTCTCTTGCTCGGCCGAATATCAAACACCCTTGGTGTCGAGATTTTTGCTCAACCAAGTCAAGGTATAACCAATTCTCGTCTTCCTTTGATGTACCTTGCGTTAATATATTGTAATAAGTTTTGTTTTAGTCGAGTTTGTTGTTTTGTTTTGTGACCGAGCCGAATGGAATCAAAACAAGGAAAACCCTAATGATTAAACCTTACAAGTATTTAAGAGTTATGTACGTAATATGTATTATTGAATCGGGTTATGTATATGTCGAGTTAATAAGGACCGAACCCTATGTAATTACAACCGAACCATGCATATCATTCGAATAAGGTATAAAACATGATAACTTGAATGAGTTAAGTATGTAGATGAGTTAAGACTTGCGTAATAACTTATTAATTGAAACCCTAAGTTGAACCGAACCACATATGAGTTTTAAAAGTATATTAAACGAGTAAAGGTCATGAAATCGTAAACCCTAGTTTTGATATGTTAATCGAATAAGGTATGCCAAACCCTAATGGTTTGTGAATCGTGTCTCATATGTGTGCGTAATTATAAGTCAAGTGAATTTGTAAAAGTGTAAACGTGTAATTAATACGAGTAATATGTAACTAGTATGTCACATAAAATCATAAACGTATATGGTGAAACATAAAAGGAAAGATTACTTTTATGACGTGTTAGGTTAAGTAACGAGTCATTAAAGACGTATAACATGTAAGTAAATGCATATTAATGAGATATTAAAGATGAGAAAACCCTAGAATATAAAGAAGAGTCGATTAGGGTTTTGAAGCTAAATATACTAATTCGTTATTTTATGTGTGAGTTATGACGTTTTAACTATTTTCACATTTAACTCTAAACTTTAATAAATGACATATGAACCCTAATCTACGATATTAATTATAAAACATTTAAGTCTCATTTAATTATAAAACCCTAAAATATTAAAAGATCATTTCAACGATTATGGAATCATTAATAATATATACGACCATTAATGTGTATAGGTTCTGTGAAGAAGGAGTAATTCTTTGCTTTCCCTGTGTCTTCTTTTCGATCATTTGCTTTGGAATAAGGTGCAGATATTCGACCTTTTCGAAGAAAGGTTTCTTATAACGTTTTCTTTTCGTTAGTTTTGTATTAGGATTTCCTAAGCCTTTGCTATGAACCCTAATGTGTCTATTTGAGTTGTTGCTTATCCGAACTTTGATTTTGAATCATAAAACATTTGATTTTGAACTATATGATATGAAGACTTTGATTTTGAAAACATGATTAAACATTTGATAAAATATGATCTATGTCGATTATGACATTCTTATTTGACCTAAGATAGTTTGACACCCGAGCCAATTATTAACTAGTCATGGGGTTCCATGTCCGTGTCGATAAATGCACTTGACATGACTCTAGGGCGAGAGTGAAGTTCGCCACGTCCCTTATCTGATATTTGCTATGAGCTCAATTTATATTATATTATCAATGTATGTTTGTGGGGCGTATGGGTGCATCCTAGATCTGTTATATGTTATATATTATATGTTATATGCTATATGTTGTCTGATGATTGATGCTGCGTGCATGCACGTCCTTCATAACTCTGGTAGGTCTCCCCTACAAATGTTGCCTTATGTGATTATGAATATGTTTATGATATGGCATATGTGTTTGGGCTCGAGGTAGTTAGCTATAAAACTTATTCTTATATCCTGATTTATAATTTGAAATGATTATGATTTTGATATCTTTCTTTCACTTTATTTCGTATTCGTTCTTGTTTCGTATTCGTTTTGCTTGTATATCTGTTCAATGGGCTTTTGAAGCTCAGCCGCATTTCTTTTCTTCCGCGGCAGGTATCTAAGCATTGGAGCTGGGTATTGCTTTGGGATGAGTGCTGTGTGGACTTACCTTAGAGATTTTAGCTTTGATCTTATGATGCCATTTTAGACTTTTCTTTTGGAGTTTATTTTTCCGCTGGGACCTATGTATTGAAGTCATTTGACTTGGATTATTTCAATATTTATGTTGAGATTTCTTTTGGATATTTATGTTTGCTTTGATATGACACCATTACTTGTGATTCCTTTACCCTTGTCGGGTCGGGGCGTTACACTTCAAACCCTGATATTTTACTTTTATCTCTAAAAAGTATAAAAATACAAAAAAATACTTTTCCCTCAACCTTTAGACTTAATTTGGTATAGACTTCGAGCCTTCCCAATACCATTCCCATAGAGAATGATCAATCTCCCATGTCTTACCTATACTACACTACAACGGTTAGTATACTGCCTATGACGATTGTAAAACTTAGTGCGTTTTGCATAATACGCATCAAGTTTTTCGCGCCGCTGCGGGGCAATACTCTAGGTTTTGATTCTATCTCGTTTAGGTCTACTCACTATATTTCCATCAAGTGAGATGTTTTTTCTTTTGTTTCTTTCTCATAGTCAATAATTTCTTCGTGTCATTTTTCGGTAAAACTTGTCATTTGCTATCATGGTAGATGATAATCCAAATTCCGGCACTAGGGTCAATCAACATCATGACATGCAAAATCACAACCAACGAATTCATATACTCGGGTCCATGAGGCATCACGAAAACCCAAGAGGTCATATAATCCATACACCAAAAAATATTATAACCCTTACTAAATTAGTAGGGGTTCTGTGTTGTTCTTTAGATGACCTCCATTGGTTGTGTTTTTGCATTAGTTTACTCTGTTTTAATAACCTTTGAAAAATTGAAAATACACGCTAAAAGGTATATTATCTCACTAAAAATATATAATTTAGTGAAATATTATACCTTTAGCGAGTATTTGAAATTTTAATATTTTTGTAGAAATATCATAGCGTCATTATAGGTTTTAGAATATATAACATTGCTTCTTAGGTAGTAAATGACTAACATCTTTACTATGAAATACTATCATTCAATACTAAAATTGAAAAGCAAGCATACACCAGAAAAAATTATTATAACACAATTGATGTATTATTGACACACACACGAAATATTTTAAATTTATTGATAAACTTACACATAAATTTTTGTAAATGACACATAATTTACGTATTATTTTAGTACACATAGCTACTTTGTTACAACCTTTTTTTAAACATACTTTGATGTACATAACAAAATCATTCCACATGTATACAATTTTAAATAAAATGATACACCAAATATAAAATTAATAATCATAAAATTTAAAACACTTCAAAACAGTTATACACAAATCTAGTAAGTGATACAAACTTTACAAAATATAAAGATCATTTGAAATAAAGATACACAAATGAAAAAAAAAACATACGGTGCCCCTCTTTGGATCTGACGAGTATTAATACTTGATAAAAGAATCAAGTCAGTAAAAAAGGATATATCATAGTGATACACACACCTCTGTCATACAAGATGCAATGGTTGTGGGACTAGATCTAACGTAAAATGCAGATAGCGAGGAGTCTAGGGCACCGAAATTTATCATATCCCTGATCTCAAAAATTTCTTTTTGGAATCGTAAAAGGGACCTTATGGTTGTGAACTAGTGTTCATCGCAGGTAGATAAGGCATGTGGCCTTCTCGAACAACAAACCTCGTATTTGACCAATTCAGTAAATAGTAGATCAAATATTAAAGAGAGGGTATAATTTGGATGAGGTTATGATGCATGTTTCTGACCATGATTTCAATTTATAATATCTCGTCTACCTATGATCTACTTAATGCACTTACGACCAGTGAACCCGGTCGTGTGTAGTGCAAATATTGGTAAAGCCGAGGTCGTTCCCAAGAGCTATGTAGTTTTGGATCTTAATTTAAGTCTAGTGTCACGGTTTTAATAAGAAAGAAATATTTTAGTTATTTAAACTAAATATAAGGATATAAAATTGCGGAAAGTAAATGAAGTTGTATGTAGTAGGGAGAAAGTGTGCTAGCTTAGTTACTCATCCAATCATGTTATGTATATGTTTTCTAATTAATGCTTCCTATTGCTTCAAGTGGGGTTTAAAGTCTCCAGGCCTCCTATCGTCAATTCGTCCAGACCTATGGTTCCTAGATTCCTCACCAAGATGATTATCAGTCACCCAGGATTCGGCAACTTATTGACAGTCATTAAGTACCGCTACATGCAAGATTCATAACAATGTGTGCCCGGCCGTTAGGATCATGATTATCGGTATTCGTTGAGTCAACGATAGTTAGAAGAATTTGTGTGAATCAATAGATTCGATTTGTAATTTATGTAGTATTTGTTATTTATGCTTTAAGGTTTTTAGCTCCAAATGTAGTTTTATATTAATTATTGGGCATACACCTGCCTTTTTTAAAAGATTTATTCATCTACGAGCGTATTTTGTTTTTCAATTAGATCCCAAGGCCTAAGGCCCATCTTTAATCATTTAATTATCTCTATTAGTAAGCACAACTTATCATAATTATGCCTAAAACCCACCTCCAAGCCTACTACTATGGACTTCAATTATTTGTTAGGAATTGGTGGAGAGTCCTTATAAAGAGATATTTGTTCCATTGTGGCTCCTATGTGAGATTAGTTTTTCTTTGATAGTATATGTAGCTATATCCTTAACCATCAATATGATCTATAAGTACGTGACACTCAACCCTTAAACGTGAAAACCTTATCTAAGATGTTATTAAGTACTTATAGAATGAAAATCTTACAAGAATATCGTAAAATTTGATGCCGTTAAAATGCCTCATTGTTATTAAGTACTAATAGAATGACACTAAACCCTTAAACGTGAAAACCTCATCTAAGATGTTATTAAATACTTATAGAATGACAATCTTACAAAAATATAGCAAAATGTTGATGCTAGTAAAACCCCTCATCAAATGTCATTGAACACGTTTTTAGTTATACATCTAGTGAGCGTTTTTGAAGTTGTAAGTTCTATAGTATTTGGAGTTGATGCTTTAAGGTTTAGCCTTTAATATACCAAATTGTAGTGTTATAATCATTGTAGGAACGTAATATCAACCATTTTTAAAAGTTTCGGGCATATATGAGAGTATTATATCTTGTATAAATGTAATAATCTATTAAAAATAGTATAACTTGGGCTACGGGTTGCGCTTTGCAAATCGAGCGCAACAATGAGAATATTGTTGTAAATGCATCTGACGGTTTATGGAACTTTGAGCCCCAAAACACTATATATTTTGAGTTAATTATGTGTGTGTGTGTTATTTATTTATTTATTTAATTGTTAGACTTTGTTTTTGGGATAGGGTCCGACCCTTTTACCTTTTTGGCCCGTTTCAAGTTTCTTGGGCTATTTAATAATCGTATTGTAATGCTAGAATAATCAGTTGTAAAATATATGAAAAGTCTAATTATGGAAAGATCATGATTATCGGTAGTCATTGAATCAACGATAGTTACAAGAATTCGTGTGAATCGATAGGTTTGATTTGTAATTTCTGTAGTACTTGGTGTTTATGCTTTAAAATTTTTAGCCTTTAATATACCAAATGTAGTGTTATATTAATTGTTGGGTCATACACCTGCCGTTTTTAAAAGATTTAGTCATCTATGAGCCTATTTTGTTTTTTCAATTAGAGTACAAAAGGCCCCGAGGCCTAAGGCCCATCTTTTGACCATTTAATTATCTCTATTGGTAAGCCCAATTTAGCATAATTATGCCTAAAACCCAACTCCAAACCCACTACTATGGACTTGATTATTTTTTAGGCATTGGCGGAGAGTCCTTATAAAGTGATATTTGTTTCATTGTTGCTCCTAAGTGGGATTAGTTTTTCTTTGTTCCTAGAATATCATTTTTATAGTTTATGTAGTTATATCCTTAGCAATCAATATTATCTATAAGTACGTGATGCTCAACCCTTAAAAGTGAAAACCTCATCTAAGATGTTATTAAGTACTTATAGAGTGAAAATCTTACAAAAATATAGTAATATTTTGATGCTAGTAAAACGCCTCATCAAATGTCATTGAACACGTTTTTAGCTATACATTTAGTGAGCATTTTCGATGTTGTAATTTCTGCAATATTTGGAGTTTATGCTTTAAGGTTTAGCCTTTAATATACCAAATTGTAGTGTTATAATCATTGTACGGACATAATATCAACCATTTTTAAAAGTTTCAATCATATATGAGCGCATTAAAAGTTTTGGGTTATTTGTTCGTAAAACTTGTCATTTGCCCATATGGTGGATGATAATCCAATTTTCGGCACCAGGGTCAATCAACATTATTACATGCAAAAACACAACCAACGAATTCATATGCTCGAGTCCATGAGCGATTATGAAAACCCGAGAGGTCATACAATCCATACACCAAAAAATATTATGACCCTTACTAAGCTAGTAGGGGTTCTGTGTTGTCCCTTAGATGACCTCTATTGGTTGTGTTCTTGCATTAATTTACTTGGGTTTTTATAACCTTTGAAAAATTAAAAATACACATTAAAAGGTGTATTATCTCACTAAAAACATTTTTTGTGAAATATTATAACTAGGAAGCATATGTTGGAAAAATACATGTTTTGGGTCGATTGGACGATAAAATAAAGAAAACAGCAAAGTCAAGGAAAACGTCCTAAAAAGGCATCGGGGCTGCATCACAATTCCTTAAGAATGGCGTTATTTGAAGATACAAGATAATGAATTCTAGAAAACACTTGTGACCATTCAATTACTAGCGACCACCTACTTTGACCACGTCGTGGCCAAAATATGATTCTATGAAGTTTCAGATTTTACAAGTGACCACTTAGAAGATTTTGAAGGCTGACAACGTCACACTCTAAAACCTGAAAAGGTCACAACAAGGCGGTTCCCTGATCCGAAACCCTAATGATGGTGCAGTGACAGCGTCACAACTATAATGTGACAGCTTCACGATTGTGAAACTATATATACTTTCGTATGATTTTTATAATAGGAGAGAAAATTTTTGAGAGAACTTTGTGTGCAGTATAGTGGTCAACTTTTACGGCTTTTGTAATGGGTTTAGCCCCCGTAACTCTCATGTTTTATTGAAGATAAGTAATTCAATCCTCAATCATTACAATATGTCTATGTGTTGTGTGATTGTTTGTTTATCTTCTCTTCTCTTTAACATGCTAGGCTAATTTAATTAAGTGTTTACTTAGGGCTGCATGAAACCTAGTTATTGATTATTGTGTATCGATTCTTGTTTGGTTAGTTGTGATACTCGTTAGGAGCAGTAAAATTGGCTAGATCAAATGTATTACTGGCTTGAACGTCTGACTAAAATCTTAGTTTTAATTAACTTGATGTTCGTTGTATTTTATTCGTGAATTATGTTTGTATTTTGAAAATTGAGAATTAAAAGGGCATTTTTAGGCGCTGCTTAATTAGAATATAGTTCATAGGGTAGGGAGTGACCAACCTCGATAGATAATCAGGAATACAACGCGCTAACTAAACAAGGACGTGACAACTCGACTAATCAATAAGAGATAACTAGGGAGTAATGATATTCTAATTAAATATGCTTTTGCTATCATACGAGTTCTATCTATTTAATTTTCCGTATAAGTAGTTTAATTTGGTTTAATTAGTGGTTATAAAGACCCGCTCTTCAAACCCCGATATTTTACTTTTCCCTCTAAAAAGTATAAAAATACAAAACAATAGTTTTCCCTCAACCTTTAGACTTAATTTGGTATAGACTTGAAGCCTTCCCAATACCATTCCCATAGAGAATGATGAATCTCCCATGTCTTACCTATACTACACTACAACGGTTAGGTATATTGCCTATGACGATTGTAAAACTTAGTGTGTTTTGCATATTACGCATCAAGTTTTTCGCGCCGCTGCGGGGCAATACTCTAGGTTTCGATTCTATCTCATTTAGGTCTACTCACTATATTTCCATGAAGTGAGATGTTTTTTTTGTTGCTTTCTCATAGTCAATATTTTCTTCGTGTCATTTGTCGGTAAAACTTGTCATTTGCTATCATGGTACGTAGATGATAATCCAAATTCCGGCACCAGGGTCAATCAACATCATGACATGCAAAAACACAACCAATGAATTCATATACTCGGGTCCATGAGCCATCACGAAAATCCGAGAGGTCATATAATCCATACACCAAAAAATATTATAACCCTTACTAAACTAGTAGGGGTTCTGTGTTGTTCTTTAGATGACCTCCATTGGTTGTGTTTTTGCATTAATTTACTCTGTTTTTTATAACCTTTGAAAAATTGAAAATACACGCTAAAAGGTATATTATCTCACTAAAAACATTTTTTAGTGAAATATTATACCTTTAGTGAGTATTTGAAATTTTATTGTTTTTGTAGAAATATCATCGCGTCACTATAGGTTTTAGAATATATACCGTTGCTTCTTAGGCAGTAAATGACTAACATCTTTACTATGAAATACTATCATTCAATACTAAAATTGAAAAGCAAGCATACACCAGAAAAAATTATCATAACACAATTGATGTATTATTGACACACACACAAAATATTTTAAATTTATTGATAAACTTACACATAAATTTTTGTAATTGACACATAATTGACGTATTATTGTGTAGAAAACTAGAAGGGGGGTTGAATAGTTTACCAATTAAAAAATTTGTTTTGAAACTTATTGAAAGATCAATTGATACAGATCTTGGATATGTTGATGAAATATGCAAGCAATATGTAAAGAGTAAATAAGGAAAGAAATGATCAAACCACAACAAGTTGTTTATAGTGGTTCGGTCTACAATGACTCTTTTCTTTGCCCTACTCCACTCCCGAGTCTCACACTCGAGAGTTTAACTTCACTAGTCAACAAGCTCCTTTCACCGCGGAGAAAACCTTTACACTTCGCTTATACTATTTCGACACTAAGCTAGATGTCGAGTTCTTTCCAAGGGTACAACTACTCCACACACAATGTATTTTGAGGACTAAAATACTAACCACTCACACTCACAAGATTATGATGGTTTAATACAACAATGAAGTATGAATCAACACTAGATCATACAACACTAAACAAACAAGACTTCCAACTTCTCGTTTGAAGCTTGAATATGACTTGATCTTCTTTGCTACAAAGAGATCACTACTATGATATGAAAGCGGGTTAGAAAGGTTAAAAGAAGATATGTAAGAGAGTATGATAGAAAGGGATGAAAACTACTTGGTTTGGCTTTGCTATTTATAGCCAAAACCATCGTGACATCTCACGGACCGCGGACCCCTAAAAGGGTTCCGCCCGTTGTGGATTTTGGTGCCGTCGGGTCTGACAGCAAGATATCAAGATCTTGCCAAGGTCAATCATATCTAAGTAAGATTGTGTAAGATATGAAGAGTACAAATCCCCACAAAATATCTAATGAAATCTTCCAATGATTTCCATGATGCATTACATGATGTCATAAGTTGTATTTCTATTTTTAGAAATATGCAAGTACTTAAGTAGTGTTTGGTTTTAAGAACCTAACACATTCTAAAACTACTATCATACATAATTATTAGAATCCTATTAAGATATGATTAATCACTAATGTAAATTCTTGAATAATGAAGATATTGTTTGAGAAAACTTGTTTTAATATCTATTAAACTTGACAAGCTTTAAGCTTTTATACAAATTAAATTTACTTTTGTCGTTAACAAAATTTAGGTAAAGATCAAAAATATAAATAACGTTTAATGACGATATTTGTATTAACAATCTCCCCTTTTGTTGAGGACAAAATATAAATTTATTTTTATAAAAGATACAAAGTTGTGCAAGAGTTATAAAAATATTAGTTTTAGAACTTGAAAAGAAAATGATAATGCAAAGTGTATGATGTTTGACAATTTTAGAAAGTCAACGTATTCACTAGTTGATGCATGATGTTGACTTTTCGAAAGTCAGTATACTGATTGACTTTTCGGAAAAGTCAAATGTGAGCAAGTTCTATATTTTCCCCTTTTGTCTCAACAAAAGAAGATGCGATGCGGAATGTAATGAGCCGAGCCATTATCCCCTTGATCAAAGCTCCCCTAAATTGGGTGCTTAATGGGTAGATACATGGATTGTGAAAATAAAGCTACAAAAAATGTTAATGATAATGATCATTCACAAGCATTTCTAAACACTATGTAAAAGCACCAACAAGATAGAAAACACCATTCATTAGTTAAATTTTTTCATGAATAGAATCATGAAAGAGAATACAATGATGTGTTTTAGTACAAGAAGAAAAGAAAAAGTTTAACCCAAAAAAAAAAAAAAAAAAAAAAAAAAAAAAAAAAAACTTAAAGGTGCTAATCTATGACCATTCTAATGAGATGGTGGATGAGAAAGAGCGTTGAGATGCTCAAGGATGTGATTGAGGATGACCTCATTTCTTCTTGAAAGTCATGGACCATAACCCGGGTCCTATCAACGGTTTGGGCCGTTTGCTCACAAGTTGAGCAACCATGCCTAGGGGGTAGTATGTTTGAGGAGGTTGTGGTGGTGGAATGGTAGATGTGTTGGTGTTGGTGGGAATGTTTGGGGTGGTCATGATGGAGGCTAGCAAAGCATTTTGCATTTGCATAGTCTCACTTAAGTGAGAATCCACCATGCCTTTGAATTGGTGGAGGTTGTGAAGTTCCGCTTGAATCTCCTCTCTAGTGGGATTGGCATCCCACATGCACTCCTCAATGTCCTCAAGATGAGGGGACATTGATATGGGGAGTGGATGGTCCCCATACAAAGGACCATGAATGTCTTTGTGAATGGGGTGGAAGAGAAGAGGTTTAGGCCCTAATGAGGCATTTGGGTCAAAAGATGACCGAGGTGACTCATGAGCAATCCGCTCAATTGTGCCAAAGGATGGCAATGGTGGTGGATGATTTGGCCTAGGAGGCAAGTCATCCAAGAAAGGATTTGGTGAAGTTGGTGGAGTGGAAAATAACTCCATAGGGATGAGAGTTGGAGACCTTGGTGGTGAAGGTGGTGAGGATGTTTTGGATGTTTGGATGGGTGCCGGTGGAGGTGAAGTTGGTGTTTTTGTAGGTGGTGGAGTGGTGATCACAATGTGAGATTGAGTAGGTGTGGCCATGGTAAGGCTTGTATCATCTCGGATGGGAGATGAGATTGTAAGTGGAGAAGAATCGGATGAGGAGCTAAGGTTAACAAAGCAACAAGGCCTTACACTAATTCTAGCGGTTTTCTTGCAAGGTTTAGGAAAGGATTTTGTCATTTTTGACTTGGGTTTTTCTTTGCTAGATAATGGTAAGAATGAAGAAGGTGTGAGGATGATCATGGTAAAACCTCTCAATTTATAAAAGTGAAAAATCATGGAGAAATGTGTTTGATTTGATGTTAAACCATTGAAGAGATGAGGTTCCTAATGATTTGGATGTGGGTTGAATGCTAGTCATATCACCCAAGTCAATCCATACAAGAGAGATGGAGTGAAGAAGAAAGATTTTCAATAATTGTGTTCTAATGAGTGGAATTTCCTAACAATCGATTACCTCACGGTTTGAAGGTACCAAAATTTGGTTCCTTCCTTTATGCCAAAGGGCTCCTTGGGTGGTTTTCAAATTTTGAATTTTGGTGGGAAATGGATTTCTTATATACCTAAGTGAATTATACTAGTTATAATAAGAGTATAAACTAGTTAAGATTGACTTCTAAGTAATGGATGGTAATTTGGAATCACGAAGAGTCAAAATTGAGAAAGTTACCGGAGGATCCACGGCACCAAAAATTACACGGCGGAACCCTAAAAAGGGTGTCGGTCCGTCGCAGTGCAGTGCGGTGGTCAGTTTACATAACAGACGGTACCAAATCGTTGGTGCCGTGCGGTCCCGGCAATCTGAGAAAACTAAGCAGTAAGTTTTTAGGTGTGGGGACTTTTCCAAAACTCGAAATTTTCTCAAAACATGTGACACTAAATATTTCTAGTTAGGAAAAGTAAATAACACATGTATAAATATAGTGGAGCATGTATTTTGAGCAAGGCCTAGTGATTTCCACATTATAGTGAAAATGGGTAAAATTTGATAGCATACTTGTGCTATCCCCCTGCAAGAGATTGTTAGGATACATCATTGTTTTAAGTTATATTATCATCCTACACAATAAAAACAACTAAATTGTATCAAACATTCACGATAATGTATTGTTCCAAACACTCCTTAAAGTACCCTTATTTGTCCAACTTCTTGTAAATCTTGCTCATCATCCTACCAAGGCACTTGAACATTCCCTTAGTTTGTTTGAACTCTGCTGATTCATTCTCGATCTCAGGAAGAGACGTGTAATACTCATGAGGTGGAAGATGAGAGCTTGGAAGTCCATCCTCGGAGCTATTTGATGATGATGATGATGATGATGATGGGGTTGGAGGTTTTGCTCTCTTGCCTTTTGTCTTAGCAACTCGTTCATCACTCAAAGGTACAAAGATGTGAGGGATGAGTTCATAGTGAAGGTGCATCCCTTTTGGGGTTGGTGGAATTCTTGCAAAGTTTCTATAGAGACGGGTGAGAAACATCCTGTATGGAAGAGCAACCGATCCTTGAGTTGGAATATCAATCATTCTCCTAGCGATGTAGTAGGCTGAATTGAATGGTTGTCGGGTGGACAAGTTGTAGAGTGATAACGTCTAAAATGAACATGTTTTTAGTAGCGTTATTGTCGGTTTTGTGCATGATATTCGCTATATTTACTCATAACTATTGCAAAAGTGCAAAGATGCGTCTTGTGTATGTATATGTAGCGGTATTGCGAATATTGAAGAAATGAAGTTTTTATGCACATTTGGAAGCGTCTAAAGGAAGGAAGTTGAGATTGGAAGCTTGTGGACTCAATGATATGGAAGCGTAGTGATTTGAAGCATCTGACAAGGAAAGATCAAGTTTGGCTTTGGAAATCATTAACGTAAGCAAAGAACGAGCGTAAAGGGAAAAGTCGACAAAAGTCAAAGGAGCAAAACCCGGCCGTTCGGTCGCAACCCGCAACCGGATCCGGTGGGCTAATGGTCAAAGCGTGACCGATTCGGTCGACATAGAAACCGATCCGGTTTACGGCGCGCATGATTACACAATTCGCATTTATTGTTGTCTTAACTCCCATAATCATTAGAGTCCGATCATTTCTTGATATTAACTTGAGAGAATGTTTTTGGGCGGTTAAGCAAGTGCTTTGGCTATTTAAAGGACCTAGTACTTGTATACTAAGTGTGACACAACAAATAGAGTATTAGTTTACACCAAAACTCATACTTACCCATTTATTTCAACCCAAAGCTTGGTAATTCTTGGAAAACGTCCGAAGCAAGGAAGGAACCATTCTTGTCCATTGTTTGGTAGTTTGGAGTTGTGCGGTGATCCTAGGTGATTGGAGGGCGTGGTTGCTACATTCCACGATTTCTAATTCTTGTAATCATAAAAGATTAGGTATTCTATGAACTTTGTTATGGAAATCTATTCTCTTGAATTGTTTGAATTACCTTGTTATGACTTGTGTTTAGATATGATTGTTTTCATGGAGTAGTTTGTGATATACTTGTGTGTTGGAATGTGATTAATCATAATAATGTTCTCAAAATGTGATGCATGTATATATGATCTTGTTTAAATGAGTTTGTTGGAAAAATACTAGTCTTGGATTGATTTGTCAATAAAACATGTTTTAAGAAAAAGGACCGAAAGGATTTCTCTTGTGTTTTATTCCAAAAGTGTTGTGACAAACTAGTATGGGGATATGGTGATTGACATCCACCATGTTTTGCTTATTAAAACAAGACTAGGAACGTTTTCATCACGAAGGGTCGAAAGATTCGTAAGAACAAATTTAATGAGAGCATGTTGCAAACAAATGGAATTTTATAGGATAATCATTGGGATAAGGACCGAAAGGATTACCTAAATGTTTTTGTTCTTAGAATGATTTTACAAACAAATACCATGGTTGGGGAATCATTTGCTTATGATTTGTGCATCATAATAAGAGTATACACCAAACCTTTATGAACATTATCTATGGTTGATTATGAGACTTCACACAAGTATATATTTTTATTCTTGATTCGTATTTTCACTAGAACACTTATTCGAGAGAGCCTTGACAAGCTTTCTTGTTAGAAACTTTTAATAAAATCTATTTCAAAACAAAATCCCTTGGGACGATCTCGACTTACCAAAACGTTACTATTGCGGACGAGTATACTTGCTCGTATGTGTTAAAAGGTTATACGGTTAATTCGTGATTATAAATTTTTAAAACTTACCAACCGGAGCACATCAAGTTTTAGGCGCGGCTGCGGGGATTTTACGTAATTTTCTTTGAAATTAAAAAAAAAAAAAAAAAAAAAAGTTTTGTTACAAACTAACCGATTCGGTTGGTTAGCCAACCGAATCCGGTTAGACATTCTGTGAAATTTTTCTTTGGTTCGAATTTTATATCTATTTTTTTTAGTTTATTGTGTTTTGATTTCTAGAGTAATTTTGTGGTTTAATCAGTTCTTAGATTTATTGTTCTTATTTTATTTTCTTTTCTTTACATTTGTTATTTAATTAATCTAGTTTTATTTATTTTAATTTTATAGTTGATGGTAATGGTTAAGAGTATCTTATTTTCAGTTATAGTTTATTTTATGATAGCATTTATTAGTAGTTTTAGTTTTAGTTTTAATTTTGGTTTTAATTAGAGTTAATGAGTTATTTAATTATTAGTTTATTTAGAGTTTTATTTAATTAACTAGAGTTAGTACATCCTTAATAACATTAATTTGCTTTCAATTATTATTATTAAATTTATTTTAAAAAAAATAAAAAAATAATTTTTTCAAACAAACCGATCGGTCGCAACCCGCAACCTGATCCGGTTCGTGTTTCTGTCGTAGAATTTTTCAACCAACCGATTCGGTTGGTGATCCAACCGAATCCGGTTGGAGTTTCTTGAGTTTTATCATTTTGAGGTTTTGAGTTTTTATTTGATTTTCTTAAGTTTGTTAGATGTCTTAGTTGTTTATTATATGTTTTTATAGTTTGTTCTTGTTTTACTAACGTTAACGCTAATCATTCGGGATTTGATTTGTTTTGCTTTGTTAAGTTGTATAGTAACATGGATAGTTTGAGCGGAATCTGGAATACCTTCGTACTTTGGATGACATGTTCAAGGATACGGAAGTTCGTTAGAAAAGATTGGAGGAATTCGGAGGAAAGCAAGAAAGAATTGGGAATTGACACGGGTGATATGGAAGAAGTATGTGAAAACAAGGTTCAACTACCCAAAACAAAAGAGTGGTAGTGTTTACACAAGCACCGTCAACGGTGTATGATTCACCGATGATGAGATTTGGAACACCTTGTGAAGTGGAAGAATGCGTGCTTGGGATGCACAACTTAATATGGCGTATGGAGAATTATATCTTGGAAGAGGTTCTTGTGAAATCGGTCATGTTCGTATGGATTATGAGGCATATGGGAGAAAGATGGTGAAAAATCAAGGTCAATATTCATGGGCATATATTTGAAAGCGATTTTGTTGTTCTAGAGGAAGGTAATGCGGATGAGCCAAATGTTTGTTTTGGTAGAGATTTTCTTGTCACAACCAAGTGTCAAGTAGATTTTGGTATGGGAGATGCGGATTAACATAACCGAGTTGGAAGAAGGAAAAGGGATCAACGAGATGCTAGTGGAAGTGTGTGCAAATATGGAGGAGAAGAATGTGGAAGTGGTGAAAATGGGGAAAGCAAACCGAAAGAAACCATCATCAAATAAATTAACCCCAACAACAACCTCCACCACCAAAAATGATTACACACCATTGTCACCTACTACTACTATCAAACCCTTAACCGAAAGCCAAAAAGAAGCTATCTTAGAGAATCTAGAACAAAATTTCTAGAGCTCAATGAAAAGAAACCGGTTATTGAAGTTCTCCAAGATTATGTGCTTTATCGAAAGAAGTTGGATGCATTGATGCTAGCGAGGGCTAGGTTGGAAGATAAGAATCTCACGGATGAGGATCGAGATCGAATTACATTTAAAGGCATGCCAAGGAAAGAAAAGGATCCGGGTAATTTTGTGTTGCCAATCAAAGTAAATGGAACTACACGGTTTATGCTTTAGGCGACACGGGTCGAGTGTTAACGTGATGCCGTATCCATTGTTCAAAACTTTGGGACTAAGTAATCCGCAACCTAATCATTCTAAGCTCACTATGGCGGATAACACTCAAGCAAAGGCAATGGGAGAAGTTAAGAATGTAAGAGTGCAAATTGGCTACCAACCATATTTGGCGATTTTCTTGTCTTGGATATTCCGGTGGATAAGAGTTTACCACTATTGTTGGGAGGCCATTTTACGAACTTGTGGAGCAATTATAGACATGGGAAGAGGCACCATGACTATTGACGATGGAATTCGAGACAAACATACTACCCAAAACCAAGAGGACCAATTTTGGAAGGTATGGAAGATTTGGAATGGATGGATGCAAATGATGATTTAACTTGTTTTGAAGTGGGACGTGATGTCCACGGTAATCCAATGTCTGGACCTTTAACTCCACCTTATTTCGATATAGAGGACGAAATGGAGCGTGCATTTGCGATAGAAGCTTTCTACAACCCATTCAAAAACATTTTGGTTTACAAGAAGTTGACCGACTTTTTAGGATCTTTACGGTGCAACTTAAGAATTTGGAGTGGAAACAGAAGGATTGGGGACTTACAAGAGGCAAGCGGAGATGGGGCATGGCATGTTAAGTTTGATATATTATGCCGGATGGACGAAGATTTATGAGGAAATTTAAAACTTTGAAACATTCCGAGAATTGACGGAAAATTTCAAAGCGAGGATATTCTTAGGCAAGAATATTTTGAGGAATTTTGAGGGAAGGCAAAGACCGTAATAACAAGCAATCATTTGCTTGAATTTCTTGAACTATTCTATTTTATTTTATTTTGATTTGATGCATTAGGATTTTTGTTTCTTATTTATTTTTCATGTTATGATTGAGGTAATTTGGTTTTAATACATTATGACTATGAGTTTGAGTTGAGTTGGATTAGTTCATTTATATGATGAGTTGAGTTTTTTTTGGATTGAATGATTGTTCAAAATTTCATTTGGTGAATAAATGTTGTGTGAATTTTTAGCAGGAATTTTTGAGTAAAAATATGTTGCTTGGAGGGTAAATGCCTAAGTAACATGTTAAACAAGTAAAAAAGCAAATTTGGCAAAAAGCATACCGAATCGGTTGTGTCCTTGACTGAACCGGTTGCACCAAAATATAAAATTTCATTTTCCAAAAACACACACACACTAATTTTCCAGTGGGTTTTGCAAAATTCATCCAAGAGAGCGATTGGAAGTTGTTTTGAATTGTAGGATAACATCATGGCACCCAAGCAAGTAAGCAATTACATTCAATTTACTCAATTAAGGTTTTATTTAGAACATTTGATTGAATTGGATTTTAGGTCACCAATTTGGGGGTTTTGTTATAATTGAATTAAGTGGTAATATTTTAGGATTGAGTGAGTGATTGATATAGGAGTGCATTACAATAAGTGATTGATTGATTGATTCACCATGAAATGGATTTTAGATGATAAGATTTTTGAATTAATTAGGTTATGCTTATGGAATGAGATAAGTTACAATTAGTGATTCATTTTGATGAATGATATGTTTGATTTTTAAGAGTGATGGATGCTACACTATTAGAACTTATGATTTTAAGAATGATGAGATGAGTTCTTAGATGTTAGATGTTTGATGATTTGGAAGCAAGATAGAGTAATTCTAGGATGTGGGAAATCATTGAGGATGATAGAATACGATCTAAGAATGGTTTGGCGTTAGAAATTCGAGATGTTGAGGATTTAAAGGTGAAATACCTTATGCGAGTCAGACAACCGATTCGATTGCGCATGGCAACCGAACGGTTGTTGCTCGAATAGAAACCGATTGGTTGGTGATCCAACCGAATCCGGTTACGGTTTCGAGAGAATTTTTGTGAAATTTTGAAATGTATCCTAGAGGGTTCTCTAACCTTTTGTTTGTTCTAACACTCTTATATGATCTTATTTTTGTGATTTCTGAGAGAATTATTGTAGGAAGCTCAAGTGGGAGGAAATTCAATTAACCCGCTTATTACGAAGTTTTGTGAAAGAAACGAGAAGAAGAAGGTTAAGTATAGTGTGAAGAAGGAAGCAAATGCTAATTTAAAATTCAAAAATCTCACCGATGGAGAAACATGCTTTTCGAGAAAGATTGTCGAGTTACAACATAGGCAATGTTTAGTTCAAGGGTGATTGATTGGGATTTATTTAACGAATGTGAGTGTGAAGATGAGTTAAGAAGGATGATCTGACGTCTTATGTATATCCGGGGATGGAGATTCGTTCAATGATTTGTCATGGGAAAGAGCATTTAGCGTTAATGAAGAAGTCTCACCGAGAATGGTGTATGGAATTCTTTTCAACCATGTATTTTGAAAGAAAAGTAGATGTTGAATTTGATGTGGAGATTTGTATTTGGTTTAGACTTTGTGGTAGGGATCATGCTTACATTGCCGACTTTTGGTGTAGCTCTTGGTTTGTATGAGCCACATGAGGTAAATCATCGATTATTTGAAACTCACTTTTCAAGACTTGGAGGTTTGAAAAGATTACCCTAGTATTCCCGCTTATTGGAATCAAGTGGGAGATCCTACTTGTGCTAGGAGGAATGCTTCAACCATCGAGAATCCGTTGATGAGGATACTTCACAAGTTGATTGTGACCGGGCCATTTAATAGATTTGGAAGCGAGGACAAATGTCGAAACCGGACTTATGGATTATGAAGTTCTTTGGAAGAAACTAAGGACGGTAATGCTATTTGGCGGTGTAGCCGAATATTTGTCTAGAGAGCCCGGAATCAAGAGCAATGATAACATTTGTGGAGGACATTTTGTGACAAGATTGGCGAAGAATCTTGGGTATTATGTTGATGAGGAATTGGCTAAGTGTGGAGAGCCAAAGTATAGTGAAACGTGGATCATGAAAGGTTTTGGTAATGCTTTGAATAGGAGATTGGGAACCGAGGGTTATGGATTGAACCAAGACCACAACAGCAACACACAACAAAGACAGGGAATATACCAATGGAGAACGTGCAAATGGGTACGTCCGTGGTTTTGATTCGGGATGGGAGAGTGGAACCAACATCTAGATGAGATTCAATGTAGGGATGTGTGAGAGATTCGATGATGTTAAGGAACAACTACATCAATGATTATTCGATGCCTATCTTTCAACACATGGCTCGAGAAGCCAATTACGAGTTGCCACCCTACAATCCACCAAATGTTCCACCATATCCTTTTCCTTACACTTCATATCCGGACCCTATCCGTATCCATATCCCGGTACGCTGCGTTTCCGATCCAATACCCCATATGGTCGATTGCCGAAGTCGGAGGAGCAAGTTATGAAGTTGGAGGATCATCATCGGAGTTGGAGGTAAGAAGAAAAGAGGAGAGTTCGTTCGTAAATCATAGGCGAAAACTATGTAACCGAAAGTGATGATGATGAGGAGTTTGACGATGAAGAAGGAGAAGAAATGAGCGAGGATGACGAGTGATTATGGGTCATTCGTGAGTTATGGTTTCAAAACAATGGTCATGATGTGTTTTAAACTATTTCTATCTTTTGATTGATTTTCTTTAGGATGTTTGGTATATTTTGGTTTTATCTAGTTTTTAGTAGTTTTGTTTGTTTTGTGCATTTCGTGTTGCGCTTTTTGTTTGCGGGATGGATATGTTGGAAGCTTCTTGATGGTCAAATATTTCGAGTTGGATAACTCATGTGCTTGCTAATGACCCAATGTGCTTATTGCATATTTTATTCCGTGGTATCTTTTAACTATTTCTTTTCCCATTTTCTTTACTTTGAAGTTCATTTTCATTACATTGAGGACAATGCAAAACTTAAGTATGGGGAGGGAAGAAAATAGGAAAATGATACGCATTTTTATTCTTTTAGATAACTTTTGGATGCAAGTGATTAGAAGAAATTAGCCCTTGATGGTCTAATGGTTTTTCGCGTTATTGATAATTAAAATACATAATTTGGGATTTTAATGGTAAAATGAGGTTTTGAAAATTTTTAGATTTGAACCAAATTATTGAAATAATTCATTTTGGATTCGATAGCATTTTCTAGCATGCATAATAGCCTTTTCCCACATTTTGTGAGGTTTCTTTTGTATGAAACATCTTTTGTTTTATATTTGCTATGAGTGTGCGGTGATTATGTCGATTCTAGAACTTGTACTAGTTATGCATTACGGTTAAAATCACTTTCGAGTGATCTAAATATTTTCAAGTGATAAGAGGCATTTTAGGAATAACCAAATGGCCTTCCATTTTACATCTAATGATATATTAGTGACCACATCGGTTAGTTAACCACCCACATGGACCCATTTTGTTAGTGCTCATTTTTAGCACTAGATACCCCTAGTTACACCTTACGAGCCATTCCTTTTCATTTTGATAAATCCAAAAATACAAAAATATTTTACACCTTTAAACCTTAGCCAACCCTTATCAAGTCTAATGGTTTGTTGCTAGTTGTTTGGAATGATTGGATTGTTTTTGATGATTATGAGTTAGTTACACTTTACCATTCGTGTGTGCCATTTCGACAAAGACGAAGGATGCATACTTCTTATTTGTATTTTTGTGGTAATGCTTATACGAAGTGTAGGGGAGTTGTGATAAAAAAAAAAAAAAAAAAAAAAAAAAAAAAATTGTGACAGTTATAGCCAATGTGCTATATTATTATGAAGATGAAGGAAGATGAAGTATGTTTGAGTTATCGATTAGCCAATGTGCTAAGACGTGATATATATATATATTTGGTGATCGATATGAGAAGAGGAGTAATAATCATTTTTGGGATTGTGGTTTGTATGATGACTAGCACCATGGAGGTTTGGACTTGATTTTATTTTATTTTAAACCAATTTCATTAACTATCCCATGCCTTATCCATACCTATTATGAACCCATAGCCTTATCGTTATAACCCGAATAAAAGACCTCTTTGATGAATTTATTTTCTTTGTTTTGATACTTGTACAAGCTTATGGTAAAAAGCATTGATCATGACTAGGCATTGAGTGATATACCCACCAATATATGAGTGTTGAGTGAGATATTAAAGCCACTTGTGAGGTATCCTAGTTATGTTATCTAAAGTGTTTGGTTCATTTTTAGAAGATTTTCTCATATTATAAACAAAATAATAATTATCTTTTATGGTAATTGTTACATTTTCGAAACATGGTGTTATGGACCATTGAAATCAACCTTTGCAATGTTTGACCTACTCGAGGGGAGTAGAGCTTAAGTGTGGGGAATTTGATAACGTCTAAAATGAACATGTTTTTAGTAGCGTTATTGTCGGTTTTGTGCATGATATTCGGCTATATTTACTCATAACTATTGCAAAAGTGCAAAGATGCGTCTTGTGTATGTATATGTAGCGGTATTGCGAATATTGAAGAAATGAAGTTTTTATGCACATTTGGAAGCGTCTAAAGGAAGGAAGTTGAGATTGGAAGCTTGTGGACTCAATGATATGAAGCGTAGTGATTTGAAGCATCTGACAAGGAAAGATCAAGTTTGGCTTTGGAAATCATTAACGTAAGCAAAGAACGAGCGTAAAGGGAAAAGTCGCAAAAGTCAAAGGAGCAAAACCCACCGTTCGGTCGCAACCCGCAACCGGATCCGGTGGGCTAATGGTCAAAGCCGTGACCGATTCGGTCGACATAGAAACCGATCCGGTTTCGCACGCTAGCGATTACACATTCGCATTTATTGTTGTCTTAACTCCCATAATCATTAGAGTCCGATCATTTCTTGATATTAACTTGGAGAACGTTTTTGGGCGATTAAGCAAGTGCTTTGGCTATTTAAAGGACCTAGTACTTGTATACTAAGTGTGACACAACAAATAGAGTATTAGTTTACACCAAAACTCATACTTACCCATTTATTTCAACCCAAAAGCTTGGTAGTTCTTGGAAACGTCCGAAGCAAGGAAGGAACCATTCTTGTCCATTGTTTTGGTAGTTTGGAGTTGTGCGGTGATCCTAGGTGATTGGCGCGTGGTTGCTACATTCCACGATTTGTAATTCTTGTAATCACAAAAGATTAGGTATTCTATGAACTTTGTTATGGAAATCTATTCTCTTGAATTGTTTGAATTACCTTGTTATGACTTGTGTTTAGATATGATTGTTTTCATGGAGTAGTTTGTGATATACTTGTGTGTTGGAATGTGATTAATCATAATAATGTTCTCAAAATGTGATGCATGTATATATGATCTTGTTTAAATGAGTTTGTTGGAAAATACTAGTCTTGGATTGATTTGTCAATAAAACATGTTTTAAGAAAAAGGACCGAAAGGATTTCTCTTGTGTTTTATTCCAAAAGTGTTGTGACAAACTAGTATGGGGATATGGTGATTGACATCCACCATGTTTTGCTTATTAAAACAAGACTAGGAACGTTTTCATCACGAAGGGTCGAAAGATTCGTAAGAACAAATTTAATGAGAGCATGTTGCAAACAAATGGAATTTTATAGGATAATCATTGGGATAAGGACCGAAAGGATTACCTAAATGTTTTTGTTCTTAGAATGATTTTTACAAACAAATACCATGGTTGGGGAATCATTTGCTTATGATTTGTGCATCATAATAAGAGTATACACCAAACCTTTATGAACATTATCTATGGTTGATTATGAGACTTCACACAAGTATATATTTTTATTCTTGATTCAGATTTTCACTAGAACACTTATTCGAGAGAGCCTTGACAAGCTTTCTTGTTAGAAACTTTTAATAAAATCTATTTCAAAACAAAATCCTTGGGACGATCTCGACTTACCAAAACGTTACTATTGCGGACGAGTATACTTGCTCGTATGTGTTAAAAGGTTATACGGTTAATTCGTGATTATAAATTTTTAAAACTTGCACCAACCGGAGCACATCATAGAGCATGTGACGAAGGCAAGCGTTTATGTGATCCCTATTTCCTATGGTGCGAATGACGTTGGCTCTAAGTAGCTCCTCCCATTTCTTAAATTCGGGCTTAAGTTCATTTAGCTCCATTCCATATGGATCTCGGTTTACCTCTTTTCCCTTTCGGGTGAATCGGGTTGTATCACCCTTTGGGTTAAAAAGGTGTTCGCGGATGGCATCCTTATCGGCCAAACAGGTTTGGTTGGGAGGAGTGCGGTCATTGATTGCATCAAGAACGGTGAGTGACCACTTATCCGAGTAGATACAAGTCCCTCGGTTGGGAATTCCTAGCACTTGAGCAAAGTTGGCTAAGGTGATGGTGTAGTCATTTTGATTGATTTTAAACCTAAGAAAAATTCATCACCGTCTTCATCACTAAAGCCGGTCACACTAGCATAGAATTCTAACACAAACCTAGGACAAATTGGCTCATTGATGTCAAGAAGACAATTGAATTGAATGGCGGCTAGTTCTTCACGGAGATTGGTATTTTCAAGGAAGGATGAGTGAATGGTTCCACCCTCATGGAAATACCTTGATTCTAGACCCCTAAATATTTCTACTTGTTCCTTGGAAAGTCCTTTGGTTTTGTGATGTTTGGGAATATAGCGAAGGGTGTCTTTGTGATCATAGAATCTTGCGGCTACCATGGTTATTCCTAAGGATAAGAATTAATATGTTAAAATGAGAATAAACTTTAACGTTTTGGTTCTAGTGTGTGCCTATATGAAAACAATTTGAGTTGCGGTTATCTCGACTCATTTTATGCACAAAATGGTTTTAGTGGGGTGTTTGGCAAATACCATGAGATAACCCAAATGCTCCTAATTCAATGTGGCTTCATTTGAATATACCCGGAATGCATATTAGTTATGCAATACCTTTAGTATTCAAGAGCATGCAAGTGATGAAAGTCTAACGTTTCTATTTGTATTAACAATGAAAAAAATTTTTCCTACAAGTGAGAAGCTTTTCAAAATTTTTGACATGGGGTGTTTGGTTATTTGAATTAGGCCTTATATTCATTATCTATTAATTAGTGGGAAGCATGATTTGTTTATGAAATATGATAAGGTAGTACCTAATTTCAATGACTAGTTATGCATTTTGCCAATTGAATTCATATTTGGTATAAAAGCACACATAAAACCCCATGTAATGATTTGTGATAGTTTTGTGCATAAATAAGAATCCTAGACTCAGAATTAAGAGATAAAATGTAGTTAGGATACTTACAATGATGTTATCTTCAGTGATTAGTGAGTGGGAAGGTGTCAATAATGAGCTTGGTTTAATATTTACACGTTTTGGTAAAGTGGGTTTTGAGGAAGAAGATGTTTTGTAGGTAGCAGTTTTGTTTCTGTAGACACCACGGACCAGACGGTACCAAAATTTTGGTTCTGTCCGTGTTATCGTTTGGTGTCGTGGCTACAGTAGCAGATACAAGAAAAAATTGTTTTGTTTTGACTATTCTAATGTTTTGGGCTATGTTTATCATACATGTTTGGTTCCATTAACCCTAAACCAAGTCTAAGAAGATTAAAAGGTTCTCGTTTAAGAGGTTTAGTTAAGATGTCGGCACCGGAGGATACTTTCTCGATTGAGATGTTTCCTTTTTGAACATTGTCGCGAAGAAAGTGATGACGGATTTCAATATGCTTTGTACGAGCATGTTGAAGGGATTCTTGCTGAGATCGATGGCTCCTTTGTTGTCACAAAGTATCACAATGTTGTTGAGATGAATTCCGTAATCTACGAGAGCTTTCTTCATCCAAAGATCTTGTTGACATGCTTTTCCAGCTGAGACGTACTCGGCTTCAGTGGTTGAGATGGCTAAGGCCGTTTGCTTCTTTGCAAACCATGAGGTGAGACAATGTCTAACAAAAGTGTAAATACCACTTGTACTTTTTCTATCGACATAATCACTGGCATGATCCGAGTCGGCATACACTATGGTTTCTACACCCGTTCCTTTGGGATACCATAATCCTAAACACGTTGTTCCCTTAATGTATCTAAAGATCCTTTTTACGGCTTCTAAGTGTGATGCCTTTAGGTTTTCTTGAAAGCGAGCACATAGACAAACACTAAACATAATGTCGGGTCTACTAGCCGTAAGATAGAGTAGGCTACCAATCATTCCTCTATATTTAGTGTTATCTACGGATTCACCTTCTTCATCCTTGGTAAGTTTAGTGTCCGAGGGCATGGGTGTTTTAGTTGGTTTGGAATCTTCAAGACCAAATTTCTTAAGCATGTCTTTTATATATTTAGATTGGTTAAAAATATGCCATCTTCTAGTTGGTTAATTTGAAGTCCTAGAAAGAAATTTAACTCACCCATCATACTCATTTCAAACTCGTCGTGCATGATTTTAGAAATCATCGATAGCTCTTGACAAGTTGATCCGAATATAATGTCATCAACGTATATTTGAACAATGATAATATGTGATTTCTTTTCTTGGTAAAAGAGTATTATCTACTAATCCCATAGTGTATTTATTATCAATAAGAAAAGTCTTAAGTCGGTCGTACCAAGCTTTTGGTGCTTGCTTAAGACCATACAATGCTTTCTTGAGTTTGAAGACATGATGTGGTTTCTCAAAGTCGGTGAAACGGGAGGTTGAGCAACATACACTTCTTCGTTAATAAACCCATTAAGAAAAGCACTTTTAACATCCATTTGAAATAGTTTAAAGTCATAAGCACCTGCATAAGCAAGTAATATTCTAATAGATTCGAGTCTAGCTATCGGAGCATAAGTTTCATCATAATCAATACCTTCTTGTTGATTATAACCTTGTGCAACAAGCCTAGCTTTGTTTCTAGATATTATACCATTTTCATTCATTTTATTTCAAAAAACCCATTTCGTTCCATTTATGGTTTGATCTTTAGGTTTTGGAACTAATTTCCAAACATCATTTCTAATGAATTGGTTTAATTCTTCTTGCATGGCAATTACCCATGATTCATCTTTTATTGCTTCATTTATGTTTTTTGGTTCTATGGTGGATACAAAACAAAAATAATTACTTTGATTTTGGGCTTGTGACCTTAAAGTTCTTTGATTAAGTTGTCCTATGACCTTTTCTAAAGGATGATTTTTAGATTCTTTGATGTTGACAATCTCCTTATTTAATGGTTCATCTTCCTTGTTATTATTAATTATTTATTGACTTTCTATCATTTGACTTTCAACTAAGTCATCATCTACCAAAGGTGATGTCTTAGTGGGAGGTGGACTTTCGTCGAATGTTATGTTTAACGATTCCTCGACTATCATTGTTTCTTTGTTTAGGACAATATAAGCTTTACTAGTTTGAGAATAACCAAGAAATACACCTTCATAAGACTTTGGGTCAAACTTGGTGAGATAATCCTTAGTATTAAGAATAAAGCATTTACAACCAAAGACTCTAAAATATCCTAACGTTGGCTTTTACCTTTATAAAGCTCATATGGTGTTTTGTTTAAGAAATTACGTATTAATACTCTATTCAAAATATATGTAGAAGTGTCAACGGCGTTACACCAAAACTTTTGAGGAATGTTTTGTTCATTAAGCATTGTTCTACTCAGTTCTTGAATTGTTCTATTTTTATGTTCTACTACTCCATTTGATTGAGGTGTTCGTGGAGCGGAAAAGTTATGTGTTATACCATTTGTATCACAAAAGTTTCCAAATTGAGTTTCGTTGTCAAATTCACGACCATGATCCGTTCGGATCGACACAATTTAACACCTAGTTGGTTTTGAATTTTCTTGCTAAGAATTTCAAATTTATCAAAAGCTTCATTTTGGTTTTCAAAACAACGTCCAAGTAAATCTTGAGTAATCATCTACTATGACCAAAGTGTATAAGTTGCCTTCGTAGCTTATAGCGGATGGTCCAAACAAGTCCATATGTAATAATTCTAGACACTTAGATGTGGACACCGTGTTTTAGATTTCGACTACTATGGGTTTGTTTACCAATTTTGCAAGCGTCGCAAAAGTGTTGGTCAAATTTTAGTTTTGGTAAATTCCTAACTAGCTCTTTTGAAGATAGGTTTTTATAAGTCTCATATTAGCGTGACCTAAGTGTCTATGCCAAAGAGATAAGCTATCGTCAACGTTGTTAGCAAAGTTTGTCATTAGATGTTTTATCTATTTTCATGACGTATATGTTATTTTTCCTAACTCCTTTAGCTATGGTGATACCATCTTTTAGTATTTTACTACCATTTTCATCAAATAGTATTTTATACATTTTATCACATAATTGGCTAATACTAAGTAGATTAAATCCTAACCTATCTACATGAGCAACATTTTCATTAGTTAGGGAGTTATGAGCAATCGTACCTTTGCCAATAATTTTTCTTTTAAGATTGCTACCAAAAGTGACATTACCTTCGTCATACTCTTGGTATGTTGAGAAGAGACTTTTGTTGCCCATCATGTGTCGTGAGCATCCACTATCTTTTATACATTCACCAGGTTCCAATCCAACTTTCAAGCATACATAAGAAGTAAATAACTCAAGCATTTGGTCCCCAATATCTCATGGGTCCGTTTGGGTTAAACATACCATTTATTTGATTCATGTATGGAAATGATGGGTAAAAGTTCCATGACATGTAATCTGGAGTTTGATATGGTCTAGGAAAGTTTTGATTCCAACCGTTGTGTTGGTAGTTGGGTTG
The DNA here is from genome assembly GCA_022545495.1 of Chrysanthemum lavandulifolium. Lineage (NCBI taxonomy): Eukaryota > Viridiplantae > Streptophyta > Magnoliopsida > Asterales > Asteraceae > Chrysanthemum > Chrysanthemum lavandulifolium. Next base: position 316,565 of record CM040242.1, on the reverse strand, counting down.
TATGTTGTGGTTGCTCTTTGGAAAGGGGCGTTTGGCAAAGGGTGTTGTATATCGTTGTTGAGTAGTTTTTTTATCTAAATTCATTTTTGGCAAGTCCTACTCCTGATGTAATAGCTGGTTTTAGTTTAACACTATCATTGGTTTTCTTTGTTACTTTGACAAATTGATGCGGTCAGTATTGCGAACATTACATCTCTTGAAGTACCCACGGCACCATTTTGTTCAACAGACGGAACCCTTATTTTGGTTCCGTCTCGTCCGTCTGCATCTTCGGCAGCTTTGATGAATGTTAGTCTTTTGACCATTTTGTTTTGAATCTTTGGAATTAATACTTCATTAAATCCTAGCCCATTCATATCTCCTGGTGTTTTATGTATTTTAACTATTTCATCGGCAAGTGTGATGTTTTTGTTAAACCTTTTAAATTTGGAATTTTGTTCGATTAGAACATCTTGTGTGAGCTTTAGTTTTTCTATTTTAAGATTAAGCTCTTGACATGATTTACAATCATTGTCATTTGATTTTCCTTTTTCAAGTCGTTTTGCTTTTTCTTTCAACTCATAAACATCATTTTCCAAAAATTCTTTTTTGGTTTTTAAAAATTTATTTTTAGTTATGATTTTTAGACTTCGCTCACGCAATTGATTATATTGTTTTTGCAAAGTGTCATCATCAATAGAATAATAAGAAGAGTCGGAAAGTACCTCGTTTGACTCATGTGCCATTAGAGCGATCTTTTCCTTGCTTGATTCTTCATCGTCTTCACTATCACTCCAAGCACCACTTACAAAAACTCGTTGAGTTTTGCTTTTAGGTGGCTTGGGACATTCTCCTATGAGATGACTTGCATCACCACATCTAAAACACTTTCTTTCACCTTTATCCTTTTTATCATCCCGATATTTTGAATGGCTTCTTTTCTTCTCGAGGTTGTCTTACAAACTTTCCTCTTCTTAAAGAACTTCTTAAAATCTCTAACGGCCATGGCATACTCCTCATCTTCACTACCGGAGCAAGATTCGTCGTCATCGCTTGATTCCGTCTTTGCTTTTAGAGCAACGGATTTGATCTTCTCCCATCTTCCTTTGATGATCTCCGAATCTTTCTCCATTACCATTTCGTGAACTTTGAGGTTGTCAATTAGCTCGTCTAGTGACATTTTTGAGAGATCTTTTGATTCTTCAATAGCGGTCAATTTAGCTCTCCATTTGGGATGAAGTGCTCTAAGAAATTTCCTGACAAAGTTCTTACTACGAAAAGATTCATCAAGTGCTTTAAGTGATGTAATAATAGTATTAAAGCGAGCAAAGCCACAATCAATGGTTTCATCTTGGGGATAAAAATTGTTCACATTGTTGAACAAGAAGATCAATTTGTTATCCTTGACTTGTGAATTACCTTGATGTGTAACAATTAAAGATTCCCAAATATCTTTGGCGGTTTCACACATAAAATTCTTTCATATTCTTTTCTAGGTAAAGCATTATAAAGCATCATTTTAGCTTCATTATTTTTAGCAACTAATTTCTTTTGTTCATCAATGAAATATCCTTTGTTGTAGAACTAAAATCCCTTTAACAATAATAAACCAAAGATCTATATCTTTTGATTTTACATATGTTTCAAAACGGTTTTTCAATAGATAAATCCATTGGTTTGAAGAGTGGTGGTCTTTGCATAGATTGTCCTTCTTTAAAGTTTTCGTAATCCATGGATCGTTTCAAGTTTATAAAATATAAGTTCTTTTAGAAATTCTTGAGCAACGAGGCTCGTACCAATTGTAGAAAAATAGAAGGGGTTGAATAGTTTACCAATTAAAACTTTGTTTTGAAACTTATTGAAAGATCAATTGATATTGATCTTGGATATGTTGATGAAATATGCAAGCAATATGTAAAGAGTAAATAAGGAAAGAAATGATCAAACCATCACAAGTTGTTTATAGTGGTTCGATCTACAAGGACTCTTTTTCCTTGCCTACTCCACTCCCGAGTCTCACACTCGAGAGTTTAACTTCACTAGTCAACAAGCTCCTTTCACCGCGAAGAAAACCTTTACACTTCGCTTATACTATTTCCGACACTAAGCTAGATGTCGAGTTCTTTCCAAGGGTACAACTACTCCCCCACACAATGTATTTGAGGACTAAAATACTAACCACTCACACTCACAAGATTATGATGGTTTAATACAACAATGAAGTATGAATCAACACTAGATCATACAACACTAAACAAACAAGACTTCCAACTTTTCGTTTGAAGCTTGAATGTGACTTGATCTTCTTTGCTACAAAAGAGATCACTACTATGATATGAAACTGAGTTAGAAAGGTTAGAAAGAAGATATGTAACAGAGTATGATAGAAAGGGATGAAAAACTACTTGGTTTGGCTTTGCTATTTATAGCCAAAACCATCAGCAGCATCCACGGACCGCGGACCCTAAAGGGTTACGCCGTTGTGGATTTTGGTGCCTTGGTCCGGACAAACAAGATATCAAGATCTTGCCAAGGTCAACCATATCTAAGTAAGATTGTGTAAGATATGAATAGTACAAATCCACACAAAATATCTAATGAAATCTTCCAATGATTTCCATGATGCATTACATGATGTCATAAGTTGTATTTCTATTTTTAGAAATATGCAAGTACTTAAGTAGTGTTTGGTTTTAAAAACCTAACAAATTCTAAAACTACTATCATACATAATGATTAGAATCATATTAAGATATGATTAATCACAAATGTAAATGCTTGAATGATGAAGATATTGTTTGAGAAAGCTTGTTTTAATATCTATTAAACTTGAAAAGCTTTAAGCTTTTATACAAATTAAATTTACTTTTGTCGTTAACAAAACTTAGGTAAAGATCAAAAATATAAATAACGTTTAATGACGATATTTGTATTAATATATTGTAATACACATGCTACTTTGTTACAACCATTTTTTAAACATACTTTGATGTACATAACAAAATCATTCCACATGTATTCAATTTAAAATACGATGATACACAAATCTAGTAAGTGATACAAACTTTACAAAATATAAAGATCAATTGAAATAAAGATACAGAAATGAAAAAAAAAATACGGTACTCCTCTTTGGATCTGACGAGCATTAATACTTGATAAAAGAATCTAGTCAATAAAGAAGGATGTATCATAGTGATGCACACACCTCTGTCATACAAGATGCAATGGTTGTGGGACTAGATCTAACGTCAAATGCAGATAGCGAGGAGTGTGGGGTACCAAAATTTATCATATCCCTGTTCTCAAAAATAGCTTTTTGGAATCGTAAAAGGGACCTCATGGTTGTGAACTAGTGGTCGTCGCCGGTAGATAAGGCATGTGGCCTTCTCGAACAACAAACCTCGTATTTGACCGATTCATTAAATAGTAGATCAAATATTAAAGAGATGGTATAATTTGGATGAGGTTATGATGCAGGTTTCTGACCATGACTTAAATTTATAATATCTCGTCTACCTATGATCTACTTAATGCACTTACGACCAGTGAACCCGGTCGTATGTAGTGTAGATATTGGTAAAGCCGAGGTCGTTCCCAAGAGCTATGTAGTTTTGGATCCTAATTTAAGTCTAGTGTCACGGTTTTAATAAGAAAGAAATGTTTTAATTGTTTAAACTAAATAACAGGATATAAAATTGCGGAAAATAAATGAAGTTGTATGCAGCATGGAGAAAGTGTGCTAACTTAATTACTCATCCTATCATGTTATGTATATGTTTTCTAATTAAAGCTTCCTATTGCTTCAAGTGGGGTTTAAAGTCTCCGGGCCTCCTATTATCAATTCGTCCAGACCTATGGTTCCTAGATTCCTCACCAAGATTATTATTAGTCACCCAGGATTCGGCAACTTATTGCCAGTTATTTAGTACCGCTACATGCAAGATTTATAACAATGTGTGCTCGGTCGTTAGGATCATGATTATCGGTATTCGTTGAGTCAACGATAGTTAGAAGAATTTGTGTGAATCAATAGGTTCGATTTGTAATTTCTGTAGTATTTGTTATTTATGATTTAAGGTTTTTAGCTCCAAATGTAGTGTTATATTAATTATTGGGCATACACCTGCCTTTTTTAAAAGATTTATTCATCTACGAGCGTATTTTGTTTTTCAATTAAATCCCAAGGCCTAAGGACCATCTTTTGACCATTTAATTATCTCTATTAGTAAGCACAACTTATCATAATTAAGCCTAAAACCCACCTCCAAGCCTACTACTATGGACTTCAATTATTTGTTAGGCATTGGTGGAGAGTCCTTAAAAAGAGATATTTGTTCCATTGTAGATCCTGTGTGAGATTAGTTTTTCTTTGATAGTTTATGTAGCTATATCCTTAACCATCAATATGAACTATAAGTACGTGACACTCAACCCTTAAACGTGAAAACCTTATCTAAGATGTTAATAAGTACTTATAGAATGAAAATCTTACAAAAATATCGTAAAATTTGATGCTGTTAAAATGCCTCATTGTTATTAAGTACTAATAGAATGATACTAAACCCTTAAATGTGAAAAACTCATCTAAGATGTTATTAAATACTTATAGAATGACAATCTTACAAAAATATAGCAAAATGTTGATGCTAGTAAAACGCCTCATCAAATGTCATTGAACACGTTTTTAGCTATACATCTAGTGAGCGTTTTTGAAGTTGTAAGTTCTATAGTATTTGGAGTTGATGCTTTAAGGTTTAGCCTTTAATATACCAAATTGTAGTGTTATAATCATTGTAGGAACATAATATCAACCGTTTTTAAAAGTTTCAGGCATATATGAGAGTATTATATCTTGTATAAATGTAATAATCTATTAAAAATAGAATAACTTGGGCTACGGGGTTGCGTTTTGCAAATCGAAGCGTGCAACAATGAGTATATTGTTGTAAATGCATACGACGGTTTATGGAACTTTTGAGCCCCAAAACACTATATATTTTGAGTTAATTATGTGTGTGTGTGTGTGTTATTTATTTATTTATTTAATTGTTAGACTTTGTTTTTAGGATAGGGTCCGACCCTTTTACCCTTTTGGCCCGTTTCAAGTTTCTTGGCCTATTTAATAATCATATTGTAATGCTAGAATAATCAGTTGTAAAATATATGAAAAGTCTAATTATGGAAAGATCATGATTATCGGTAGTCATTGAATCAACGACAGTTACAAGAATTCGTGTGAATCGATAGGTTCGATTTGTAATTTCTGTAGTACTTGGTGTTTATGCTTTAAAATTTTTAGCCTTTAATATACCAAATGTAGTGTTATATTAATTGTTGGGGCATACACCTGCTGTTTTTAAAAGATTTAGTCATCTATGAGCGTATTTTTTGTTCAATTAGAGTCCAGCAGGCCCCGAGGCATAAGGCACATCTTTTGACCATTTAATTATCTCTATTGGTAAGCCCAATTTAGCATAATTATGCCTAAAACCCACCTCCAAACCCACTACTATGGACTTAATTATTTTTTAGGCATTGGTGGAGAGTCCTTATAAAGAGATATTTGTTTCATTATTGCTCCTAAGTCGGATTAGTTTTTCTTTGTTCCAAGAATATCATTTTTATAGTTTATGTAGTTATATCTTTAGCAATCAATATTATCTATAAGTATGTGACACTCAACCCTTAAAAGTGAAAACCTCATCTAAGATGTTATTAAGTACTTATAGAGTGAAAATCTTACAAAAATATAGTAATATGTTGATGCTAGTAAAACACCTCATCAAATGTCATTGAACACGTTTTTAGCTATACATTTAGTGAGCGTTTTCGATGTTGTAATTTCTGCAATATTTGGAGTTTATGCTTTAAGGTTTAGCCTTTAATATACCAAATTGTAGTGTTATAATCATTGTACGGACATAATATCAACCATTTATAAAAGTTTCAATCATATATGAGCGCATTAAAAGTTTTGGGTTATTTGTTCGTAAACTTGTCATTTGCCCATATGGTGGATGATAATCCAATTATCAGCACCAGGGTCAATCAACATTATTACATGCAAAAACACAACCAACGAATTCATATGCTCGAGTCCATGAGCGATTATGAAAACCCGAGAGGTCATACAATCCATACACCAAAAAATATTATGACCCTTACTAAGCTAGTAGGGGTTCTGTGTTGTCCCTTATATGACCTCTATTGGTTGTGTTCTTGCATTAATTTACTTGGGTTTTTATAACCTTTAAAAAATTAAAAATACACATTAAAAGGTGTATTATCTCACTAAAAACATTTTTTGTGAAATATTATAATTGGGAAGCATATGTTGGAAATATACATGTTTTGGGTCGATTGGATGATAAAATAAAGAAAACAACAAAGTCAAGGAAAACGTCCCAAAAAGGCATCGGGACAGCATCGCAATTCCTTAAGAATGGCGTTATTTGAAGATACAAGATAATGAATTCTAGAAAACACTAGTGACCATTCAGATACTAGCGACCACCTACTTTGACCACGTCGCGGCCAAAATATGATTCTATGAAGTTTCAGATTTTATAAGCGACCACTCAGAAGATTTTGAAGGCTGACGACGTCACACACTACAACCTGAAAAGGTCACAACAAGGCGGTTCCCTAATCCGAAACCCTAATGATGGTGCAGTGACAGCGTCACAACTATAATGTGACACCGTCACGATTGTGAAACTATACATATTTTCGTATGATTTTTATAATAGGAGAGAAAAATTTTGAGAGAACTTTGTGTGCAGTATAGTGGTCAACTTTTACGGCTTTTGTAATGGTTTTAGCCCCTGTAACTCTCATGTTTTATTGAAGATAAGTTATTCATTCCTCAATCATTACAATATGTCTATGTGTTGTGTGATTGTTTGTTTATCTTCTCTTCTCTTTAACATGCTAGGCTAATTTAATTAAGTGTTTACTTAGGGCTGCATGAAACCTAGTTATTGATTATTGTGTATCGATTCTTGTTTGGTTAGTTGTGATACTCGTTAGGAGTAATAAAATTGGCTAGATCAAATATATTACTAGCTTGAACGTCTGACTAAAATCTTAGTTTTAATTAACTTGATGTTCGTTGTATTTAATGCATGAATTATATTTGTCTTTTGAAAATTGAGAATTATAAGGGCATTTTTAGGCGCTGCTCAATTAGAATATAGTTCATAGGGTAGCGAGTGACCAACTCCGATAGATAATCTGGAATACAACGCGCTAACTAAACAAGGACGTGACAACTCGACTAATCAATAAGAGATAACTAGGGAGTAATAATATTCTAATTAAATACACTTTTGCTATCATACGAGTTATATCTATTTAATTTTCCGCATAAGTAGTTTCATTTGGTTTAATTAGTAGTTATAAAGACCCGCTCTTCAAACCCTGATATTTTACTTTTCTCTCTAAAAAGTATAAAAATACAAAAAAATACTTTTCCCTCAACCTTTAGACTTAATTTGTTATAGAGTTCGAGCCTTCCCAATACCATTCCCATAGAGAATGATCAATCTCCCATGTCTTACCTATACTACAACGGTTAGTATACTGCCTATGACGATTGTAAAACTTAGTGTGTTTTGCATATTACGCATCAAGTTTTTCGCGCCGCTGTGGGGCAATACTCTAGGTTTCGATTCTATCTCATTTAGGTCTACTCACTATATTTCCATCAAGTGAGATGTTTTTTCTTTTGTTGCTTTCTCATTGTGAATATTTTCTTCGTGTCATTTTTCGGTAAAACTTGTCATTTGCTATCATGGTAGATGATAATCCAAATTCCGGCACCAGGGTCAATCAACATCATGACATGCAAAAACACAACCAACGAATTCATATACTCGGGTCCATGAGCCATCACGAAAATCCGAGAGGTCATATAATCCATACACCAAAAAATATTATAACCCTTACTAAACTAGTAGGGGTTCTGTGTTGTTCTTTAGATGACCTCCATTGGTTGTGTTTTTGCATTAATTTACTCTGTCTTTTATAACCTTTGAAAATTTGAAAATACACGCTAAAAGGTATATTATCTCACTAAAAACATTTTTAGTGAAATATTGTACCTTAGCGAGTATTTGAATTTTTTTTATTTTTGTAGAAATATCATGGCATCACTATAGGTTTTAGAATATATACCATTGCTTCTTAGGCAGTAAATGACTAACATCTTTACTATGAAATACTATCATTCAATACTAAAATTGAAAAGCAAGCATACACCAGAAAAAAATTGTTATAACACAACTGATGTATTATTGACACACACACGAAATATTTTAAATTTGTTGATAAACTTACACATAAATTTTTGTAATTGACACATAATTGATGTATTATTGTAATACACATGGCTACTTTGTTACAACCATTTTTTAAATATACTTTGATGTATATAACAAAATCATTCCACATGTATACAATTTTAAATACGATGAAACACCAAATATAAAATTAATAATCAAAAAATTTTAAACACTTCAAAACAGTTATACACAAATCTAGTAAGTGATACTAACCTTACAAAATATAAAGATCAATTGAAATAAAGATACCCAAATGAAAAAAAAACATACGGTACCCCTCTTTGGATCTGACGAGCATTAATACTTGATAAAAGAATCTAGTCAATAAAAAAGGATGTATCATAGTGATTCACACACCTCTGTCATACAAGATGCAATGGTTGTGGGAATAGATCTAACGTCAAATGCAGATAGCGAGGAGTGTGGGGCACCGAAATTTATCATATCCCTGATCTCAAAAAGTGCTTTTTGGAATCGTAAAAGGGACCTCATGGTTGTGAACTAGTGGTCGTCGCCGGTAGATAAGGCATGTGGCCTTCTCGAACAACAAACCTCGTATTTGACCGATTCAGCAAATAGTAGATCAAATATTAAAGAGAGGGTATAATTTGGATGAGGTTATGATGCAGGTTTCTGACCATGATTTAAATTTATAATATCTCGTCTACCTATGATCTACTTAATGCACTTACAACCAGTGAAGCCGATCGTGTGTAGTGTAAATATTGGTAAAGCCGAGGTCGTTTCCAAGAGCTATGTAGTTTTGGATCCTAATTTAAGTCTAGTGTCACGGTTTTAATAAGAAAGAAATATTTTAATTATTTAAACTAAATAAAAGGATATAAAATTGCGGAAAGTAAATGAAGTTGTATGCTGTAGGGAGAAAGTGTGCTAGCTTAGTTACTCATCCTATCATGTTATGTATATGTTTTGGATCCTAATGTATATGTTTTCTAATTAATCCAGGCCTCCTATCATCAATTCGCAGACCTATGGTTCCTAGATTCCTCACCAAGATTATTATCAGTCACCCAGGATTCGGCAACTTATTGACAGTCATTAAGTACCGCTACATGCAAGATTCATAACAATGTGAGCCCGGCCGTTAGGATCATGATTATCGGTATTCGTTGAGTCAACGATAGTTAGAAGAATTCGTGTGAATCAATAGGTTCGATTGGTAATTTCTGTAGTATTTGTTATTTATGCTCTAAGGTTTTTAGCTCCAAATGTAGTGTTATATTAATTATTGGGCATACACCTGCCTTTTTTAAAAGATTTATTCATCTACAAGCGTATTTGTTTTTCAATTAGATCCCAAGGCCTAAGGCCCATCTTTTGACCATTTAATTATCTCTATTAGTAAGCACAACTTATCATAATTAAGCCTAAAACCCACCTCCAAGCCTACTACTATGGACTTCAATTATTTGTTAGGCATTGGTGGAGAGTCCTTATAAAGAGATATTTGTTCCGTTGTGGCTCCTATGTGATATTAGTTTTTCTTTAATAGTTTATGTAGCTATATCCTTAACCATCAATATGATCTATAAGTACGTGACACTCAACCCTTAAACGTGAAAACCTTATCTAAGATGTTATTAAGTACTTATAGAATGAAAATCTTACAAAAATATCGTAAAATTTGATGCTGTTAAAATGCCTCATTGTTATTAAGTACTAATAGAATGATACTAAACCCTTAAACGTGAAAAACTCATCTAAGATGAGTTCCAATACGTTTCCGCTCACCTTCGTTGGACATTTCTGATTTGATCTTTTGTTTCCTTTTAGTTGCCTCCTCGTCGTAACAATCAAGTGGATCCGAGACTTTTCTCTCTGGCGACCAAAAGGAAAACCGAAACCCTTACTTCTGCAAACAACGATCTCCTCTGCTCTTTTCTCTTAATCCCTTACTCTAATCTGTTATTCCTATGCAATTACTTATGTGATTTGCTTAATTATTTCAGATTTTTGTGATCGCTTAGGAGTTAGGGTTCTTCGTTTGTTAGGGTTTCGTTTTTTGGTTTCTTTTCTGGTCTTTATTCGTTCACTGGATAGTATATACATGATTATTGATTGTGTGTATCATCATTACATGAAGCCTGGTTAGTCTTTTGTGGGATTATCGCTTAAACCCTAACATCCTGTTAGGGTTTTCTCTCTTATTTTATTTTGGTCGTTTTATGGTGCTGCTGGGGTTTGTCATATTTACGTGGGTTTGTGTGATTGTGTGTGGGGTTTCGTGTCATGGAGAAAGGGTTTTCAACAAGGAATGTCCGTCGAAGAAAGTTGCTAGTCCGACCACCAACTTGGCGATCAAGTTGGGTCTCTTAAGGAACCTATGCTTGATTCTTGGTTTGGTTGACAATAATTTGGGTGTGGAGCGATTACGCGATTTCATCGGTACTATTGGTGGTATGGATTACGATTTTTAGCTACGTCCGACAAAGGTACACCTCTTATTGGTACCGATGGACAAGTGGAGCGGTTTCACTTGATTCAAGCCCTAGTCATGATATACCGCTTCGATTCGCCTCTAATGTTTCAAAACGACCTAATGTGGAGCGATTGATTGCTAATGCGCATCGTAAATTTGATGCGACAATGAATAAAATTGACAATGATATTGCTAAGATGGCTTCATCTTCGATGTGAACAACTCGAGTGGTATTAATGGTACTAAAGTTTATTCGCAAATACTCCTCATCGAGCTTTGATGTGGCTATGCAATCCCAAATGTATGGTACTAATCATAGTGTTACTTCGATCTTAATGCTTGATGGATGGTAAGAATGCTTCTACCGGTCTTAATGTGGTGATAGTATACACAATGAAGTGAGGTCGTTTGCTAATGTGTTAAACTCGGAGCGTGTATCTAGGAAAGTTAACTTCCGTTCATTGGTGAATGAGAATCGAATTGATAATCATGATCTGATTCTTCCTAAGGTCGCTATGGAGGTGTGTTTAACCGCTATGATAATACTCTTGTTGGCTTCTTTGTCGGCAAGAATATTGCATTCGGTTGGTCAAGAATTATGTCACCAATACATGGGGTAAGTTTGGTTTAAAGAAACTTATGAAGAATGATGATGGTGTATTTCTCTTTAAATTTGATTCTAAAGAGGGTGTTGAGAATGTTCTTCAACGAGGACCTTGGATAATTCGTAATTCTCCTATCATTCTCACTAAATGGACTCTGACGTGCTATTGTCCAAAAGTGAGGTTACCAAAGTGCTGTGTGGATTAAATTGCATAATGTGCCATTACTTGCATATTAGGAAGATGGGTTGAGCCTTATTGCTACTCGGTGGGTGTCGATCATGTTAGATGCATTCACTAGCTCCATGTGCGTTGACTCATGGGGTCGTATTAGTTTTGCTCGTGCTCTTGTTGAGTTATCATCGGAAGTCGATCTTAAACATGTGGTAACTATGGCTATCCCTAAGAAGGATGATAGTGGTTTCTGACGGCTAGTATCAAGGTTGAATATGAATGAAACCTCCACATTGCATGGAATGTAAAGTGTTTGGGCATGATAATGCTTGTTGTCCTAAGTCTCTAAGAGCATCATCTTGATGCTCACACTTTCGACTTGGATGTGAATGATGATGGTTTTAAGGTGGTGCGAATCGGAAAGCCAAACCCCAAGGTCCGAAGTTGTCTAGTGGTATTAATATGGGTAAGGGTCCTAAATTTGCTCCTAGGAAGGGTTTATATCCCAAAGAAGAAGACGCGGACGTTGTTATTGTTAACGCCATGGTACTCTGTTACTACTTTTAACTCTTTTGGGACACTTGAGGTGCATGAGGACACGGGCATTCAAAGTCACGTGGTTGATTCTAATCTTGAGGAGGCGATGATCGGGGATTCTCTGGTTGTTCTAAGGAAGCGAGATGTGGATAAGGTCATACAATGGAGGTTAATGAGGATGTGTTAAATAAGATCGGTTCTACATCACATGTACCGCTTGTGAGTGATTCAATGGGAACAATGGATGTTGGTTCTACTCCCATAGTTGAGAAAATTGGTAAGCTTGAAAACTACTTATTCTTTGGAAAGCTACTCTTGTGGATGATGATGGTCAACCTATTCCGTACCTCTTCTACTAAGAGAGCTAACCCTTTTTCTAAAGTGGGAGAGATTGAGGTGTCGATTACGAAGATGAGGTTGTTGCTAACCCATTTGATGAGTCTGCTAATATATTTGGTGGTGGCCAAGGGTATGAAGATGAGTATGATGAATATGACTTGATGACTATGCGAAAACGAGTTCGTGATCTTCACAGGAATTTGGATGCCTTTAATGCCATGTATGGCACAACGTTTCAAGGTCCTAGGAAATAATTTCGTTGTGTCATATGTTATCATTTGAGTAGTGTTTTGTTTCTTGTTTAGATAATTGGAAGTATCTTGTTATGTAAGCTCTATGCCTATGTAACGGGCTGATATATGGGATCTCACTCATATACATTGTACTTAAACATTTCTTTGGTTAATATATTTACCGTGCGGGATTACTCCCTTACCCAAAAAAAAAAAAAAAAAACAATCAAGTGGATCCTGCTTTATTTTAGCGTCGTTAACCAAGCATTGACAACCATATTGCCTACTCTAGTGGCTCAAACAGCCGAAGCAATGCAGCAACAACAAAATACGGGCCAGAGTTCGGGTTCAGGATCTGGTGCGGGCATACATGTGTGGCTAGAACGATTTCAGAAACAAAAGCCAAATTCCTTCAGCTCAGCAGCAACTCCGATTGATGCTGAACATTGGATATCTCACATGGAGAAAGTTTTTGACGTTTTAGGATGCACTGATAACCATAAGGTGAAACTGGCAGCTTACAAATTGGAAGGGGATGCACAGAGATGGTGGAAAACAATAAAGCAAGCTAGGGGTGGAGATGCTTTTGTGGAGACACTCACTTGGAATGCTTTTCGTGATTTGTTTTACCAGCAATACTTTTCCAAGGCTGAAAAGGATGCGTATATTCGTGAGTATTCAAACATTGAGCAAAGGGAAGATGAAAGCATCACTGATTTTCTAGCGAGATTTGTTAGACTTGCCGGGTTTATTGGAGCTACAGCAGGAACATCGGAGGAGCAAGCTGATAAATTCAAATGGGCAGTGCTTTACCGTATTCGTTGCCAGTTGGTTAATATGCAGTTTGCAGATGTAGCAGCAGCAGCTAATGCCGCAAGAAATATCAAGATTAATCAGGGTTCCCGGGATCGTAATAAGAAGAGAAACAGAGATGGTCAACAGATCCAAAACTCATCTCAGTCTAGCCAACATCGGGGTAACAGTGGGAATCAATGGCATCAGAATAAGCCACAAGGCTCATGGCAGGGGAAGAATCAGAAGCTTGACACACAAAACAATCATGGGCAGAACCAAAATCGTCATCCAAGACGCACAAATCATGGAGATTCCAATACTACTCAAGTTACTATGTGCATCACTTGTGGGAAGCGTCATCCTCCGGGCACTTGTTATAGAGCTATGGGAGCCTGCTTTAATTGTGGACAAGTCGGTCATATTGCTAAATATTGTAAGAAACCTGACAAGAGAGGAAATACTCAGCAGACGAATCAGGACAGGGTACGATTTCAGGAAATTTATTCTTTGGAAATCATGAAGCATATGTCTTGTTTGATACTGGTGCAACACACTCTGGTCTCTTTAGCCTTTGCTTGTAATCTTAAAGTCCCTTTGCCTTTAGACACTCCAATATCTATTGCTACCCCTATGGGTACTTCTGTGATTATATCGTTTAAATATAGAGGTTGCCCAATAAAAGTAGGTGACCAAATTTGTGAGGCTAATCTTCTTCCGATGTGTATGTACGACTTTGACATAATTTTGGGTATGGATTGGTTGTCCCTACATCGGACGTCTATTGAGTGTCAAACGAAATGAGTCATTTTCGGCGATCTCCATCAACCTGAATTCGTGTATCCGGCTTTCTCTCCTAGTAAGAAAATCAAGATCATTTCTTCTATGAAAGCTTGTAAATTAATCTCTCGTGGGTGTGAAGGATTTCTGGCATCAATCATAGACAAATCAAAAGATGAGCCGAGTCTTCAAAGTTATTCAGTTGTCAGGGAGTTTCCTGATGTATTCCCTGATGAATTACCTGGTTTGCCACCGGAACGTGAAGTTGAATTTTCAATTGAGCTCATTCCAGGAGCAGAACCAATTTTAAAAGCCCCATATAGAATGGCACCGGTGGAATTGAAAGAGTTGAAAGAGCAGTTGCAAGAGCTTTTGGAGCATGGTTTCATCTGACCTTGTGTATCTCCATGGGGTGCACCGGTCCTTTTTGTGAAGAAAAAAGATGGAAGCATGAGGTTGTGCATGGATTATAGAGAGTTGAATCGTATCACGGTTAGAAACAGATACCCCTTACCAAGGATTGACGATTTGTTCGACCAGCTTCAGGGAGCCAAGTTCTTCTCAAAGATAGATCTGAGATCTGGCTACCATCAGTTGAGAGTCAAGGATAAAGATGTTTCAAAAACCGCCTTTCGCACTCGATATGGACATTATGAGTTCCTCGTAATGCCCTTTGGGTTAACCAATGCTCCAGCCGTTTTTATGGACTTAATGAATCGAGTCTTTCATGAATATTTAGACAAGTTTGTCATTGTATTCATTGATGACATTTTGGTCTATTCAAGAAGTCAAGAAGAGCATGTAGATCATCTACGTATAGTACTTGAGAGATTGCGCCAGGAGAAATTATATGCAAAATTTTCAAAGTGCGAATTTTTGCTGGAACGAGTAGCATTTCTGGGTCACGTTGTATCAGCCGAGGGTATCACTATGGATCCTTCTAAGATTGAAGCTATCACCAAATGGCCGAGACCCACTACAGTGACTGAGGTTCGAAGTTTCTTAGGCCTTGCAGGGTATTATCGTAGGTTTGTGGAAGGATTCTCAACGCTAGCTCTACCACTTACTGAACTCTTGAGAAAAGGGGAGAAGTTTGAGTGGAATGATGATAGGGAGAAAGCTTTTGAAGAATTAAAGCACAGGTTAGTGTCTGCTTCGATCCTCGCTCTACCTTCTGGAACAGGCGGATACCAAATCTATAGTGATGCTTCTAATAAGGGTCTGGGTTGTGTTCTTATGCAACATGGGAAGGTAATCGCGTATGCTTCTAGACAACTTAAGCCCTATGAAGTGAACTACCCGACACATGACTTGGAGTATAATCTCAGTTAGATCAGATATGTTAATTATAATACCCGAATGAAAATAAAAATAAAATTGACTATTTAAGTATTTTCACACAATAATATTAATGATTATAATAAAACGGGGTAATTGCCAAGAAAGGGTCAATTAATATACCTTTTACCAATTAAGGGACCAAATAAATACTATGACAGAGAAAGGAATTTAATTTGATTTCTAAGCCAATTAAGAGATGACTCGATGAGTCAGCAAGTTTTTGCTGATGTGGTACACGTAGGCGGTCTAGTCATCATTTTCTTCCCCATATTTTTTCTCCGGCGACCACATCAGCAAAAACTTGCTGACTCATCGAGTCATCTCTTAATTGGCTTAAAAATCATATTAAATTCATTTCTCTGTCATGGTATTTATTTTGTCCCTTAATTGGTAAAAGGTATATTAATTGACCCTTTCTTGGCAATTACCCCATAATAAAACTAATAAATAAGTAAAATAAATAAATATCTAACGTTCATATAATCATAAAATAAGTAAACTAATATTAAGGATTATAATAGGACTAATTTAAGATATGCATAAACTAAATTCAAAGTCCATAAAATCGAACGTATTCTTTATCTAAACAACTAACTATCGTATTACTCGGTAAGTTGAAGATTTACCGGAACAAATTCTCTACATATATGACTTTGAGCTCAAAGCTATTCATTCATATCTGCTGCTGCTAAATCATACTAGGTGCTATTCAACCATATATATCATAACAAATCAAACCATAACATACGTATAGAAAATACATCTTGAAGAATCGAACTAAAGAACGTGGTCTGACTAAGAGAACACAAGCAAATCGATGTCAGAGTTTGGGACGTTGGATGGATTATCATAGGCTCATAGCCAGAGTTTTGTTTGAGTGTGTTACGAGTTCGCGTAGGTATACTTTCATCGACCTTTTTGAATATCAAGCTCGTATTCGTTCCTGTTTAAGAATTCTGTTTCGTTTCCATTGTCTAAAGGAACTAAAACTTCACGTTAAACTCATATCGCAGTGAAAGGGTTCTAGTTCGTACTTGTTTTTCGAGTTGTTTCGAGTTTGTTACGGAGTCTGTGACTTTCCGCGGAGGTATATTTTGATCAAAGCTTCTCGTTATCAATCATATAATTGTTATGTTAAGTATTTCTGGTTCGCTACTATGTTAAACGAAACTGAAAATTTTGTTTAAACTCAATCCGATAATGACAAAACGATATATTTTTACGGGTCTTAAAACATATAATTGTTAGTAAATTCGGACCATCTAATCCTTAATAATGATTTTAATGATGCCTAAAATACTTACTTATATAATCAGTTGAGTTAAAGATGAATCTGAAAGCATGTAGCGCAACTTTCTGGCGAGTCGAAATTTGAACGAAGACGAAGATAAAATATGGACGTACAGAATTATTATGGTTGTAATATTATATTAATATAACCAATTAAAAGTATAGTATCTGATTCATTTTATTCTAATATTATATTAATATAAATTAATTAAAAGTTTCATTTTAACCCTTAACTACAGGAAACTTGTCATTATAAATTATATGTATATGCTTTTTTCTATAATCTCATAATAAAAAGATATGGAAATATTATATCATTTACAAGGCACTAATGGCTTTAATTTAACATACTAAATAACTTGAATAAAACGTATAAATGTGAATAATTAGATTTCGATATAAGAAATAATATAATGCTATCAAAACTCTAAATTTAGTAAAATTCTTCGATGTAGATTTTATTTGAGGAATTGGTGGATTTTTTCTCGACCTGTGAACTTTTAGACATTTAGTAAGGAACGGATATCTAACCTTATTTTTAAGGTTTTCTTTGATTCTTGATATACCTTTCGCCTACATATCATTTCTTGCATATCTTGGCCTTATTTGATTCCACTCATTTTTGCTTCACTAATTAGCGTTATAGCTTCTTGGATGTAATTTGTTTGACATGGCATCTTTGTTAGTGCTTGTTTGTATTTGTTTCATTATAATAGCACTATCCATGTTTGTTGTTGCCATGCTTCATTGTGATTATTAATTTAGTATATTGCAATGCTATATGTGCCTTTGATTATAATTGTGACAACCTACATTATTGGTTCATTTGCTTTTAGCTTTTGATTATTTACTCTGGGTATGCGGGTTATTAACCACCTATGGGGGTACCATAGGCACGTCATTGTGGCACCAATGGCGCGACACTTCCGTGGCAGTGTGATTAGTCTACGGCGTCTCCTCTGTGTTGGTGTTATAAGGGATTTTAGGAGGCGTATGGGTTAACCCTAGTTTTAGCTTTGGATTTGGATTGTGAATGACGGAGTGTGCCAACTTCCCATTCACATGTGTTTTGGTACATATGGATCTGCAGGTCCCGTGTACACTTTTGGCTAATACTTGTTATGTCTAACATACTTGATATGCAAGTGTTAGTATTTTTGGACCCGGTTCGTTCATACCCCTTTGGCATCTTAATTCATTTCAGCCTATCTGAATTCTTTCATTTTCCATTGCTATACTTACATGATTCATATCATATAACTCCTCGTTTCCATATATATTACACGTTCGTATTTTGCCTTTGTTTTATCCGCGCACTGGGCATTAGGCTTAGCCGCATTTTTCTTTCCATGCGGCAGGTAATCAGAGGGCATAGGAGCAAAAGTTGCGAGTGCAAGTTCTAGCTAGCTGAAGAGGTTTTGCTGAAGATTCTGTCTATTTACTTTAGCATTTCAAATAATAAATTTCGCATCAGAACCTTGTGATGTAATTTTGGATTATTTTGTTTGGAAAACTCTTTAGACCTCTCTACTCATGAGTTTTAAATAAGAATTTCTTTTTTATGTTACCATTTGAGTAATACCCATTTGATTTAGAATTGGGGTGTTACATTAAAAGTCTCACATTGTGCTTCCATTGCCTCTCATTTTGTTCCTGCTTGTTCATGGATTGTTCCCTTTCTTCATCAACTAATCGTTACACACGTATGACGTTTTCTTTAGTTTTAGAAGCAAAGATACCCGCAAAAAACTTCATTGATCATCTCTACCTAGCGTTGACCCAATCTGGAATCCATACCTTTAGCCATGATTATCAACTGCCAATGAAAGTTTTATTAAAATGATGCTATTTTGGATCCCTTTGCAAGAATGGTGTTCGAAAACTTCATGTTGAAATTATGGTGAACCTGCATTTGGCAATTGTTGTTTGAGTTATTCATGTTTCCCCAAACCGCATTTGGCTTAAGGGTATAAAATCAATCCATAGCTTTCCATAATCCAACTTAGGGGTGAACAAATAACCGAATTAACCATCTCTTAACCAACCAACAAAACCGAGCCGAATTAACCGAACCAATGGTTTGTTTTTTAAATTTTTTTATTAAAGGAAATATTTGGTTAACCAAACCGACCCAATTTATAACACAAGTTAATATTTTTGTATTTTTAGGATACTTTATATACGTTAACATAAGATTAATTTAAAAAACCATCTAATTATATGGCGTATCTTTGAAATCGTTTAGCCGAAAACTATTTTCTTATGGGCTCTTATTTATTTTTGTATAATAATTATATAATTATAATTTAATATATTTGGACTTGAGTTAAATTTTATAATGGGCCTATTTTCATTTTCTTTTTTGTCTGAATTTAGTATATGAAAACTTAAACACATAACTTAATGTCCATTCCATTGTGATGTCTTGGGCGGTTGCTACCCATTAGACGGATCTCCTGGGCCGGCCGTCCATATATTATTGGGTTCTTTTGATTAGTTCTAAATTACTCCATAATTGAATTGACTAAATCTATCACAAATCTGGGACCCACCCCATTTATTTATAAAATAAATATCAATCAATTATAAAACAAGGAAAAGAAAGAAAAAAAGGGATTCGTGAACCCCATCAGGGAAGGGTCCACCACGGCACCCACAATGGCAATGGGGCGGTTTCCGAGCGGGTAGTACTGTATCCGAACCCGAACCTGATAAGAAAAGCGCTACCCGAACCCGACCCGATACCCATCGGGGATCTTATCGAGGCACCCTATCGGGTCAGCAAATTCACCCAAACCCGACCCAAAACCCGATACCTGTTATTATACACGAAACTCGATCCGATATCTTTTTAAAAGTAATAAAAAACTAATATTTATATATATTATTTGTATGTATATATACGTATATCTATATATGTATGTATGTGTGTATGTATAAATATCTTATCGGGTTCGGGTCGGGGCGGGGTAAGCATGCCCCACACCCTGCCCCGAAACCCGAAAAAAGCCCCGATAATTGCCCCGAAACCCGACCCGTGACCCGATAAGCCTGCCCCGAA
Organism: Chrysanthemum lavandulifolium; assembly: GCA_022545495.1. Taxonomy (NCBI): domain Eukaryota; kingdom Viridiplantae; phylum Streptophyta; class Magnoliopsida; order Asterales; family Asteraceae; genus Chrysanthemum; species Chrysanthemum lavandulifolium. The sequence goes on along the minus strand of CM040242.1, from coordinate 296,652 downwards.
CCGACCCAAAATTTTCAGGTATCGGGTTTCCCGTCGGGTTCGGATTTTTTTGCCCTCCCTAAGTGGTATTCACTTGTGGTGGGTGAGAACACATCTCCACCCGGAGCACCACTCACCCATTGTGAATGTTCTTATCATCTACTATCTAAAAAAATTATCAACACAGCTCTCCATCAACAAAGAATAAAGAAAAACAATAAATGCATAAACAGAATTCCAACCTTATCAAAATCTAAGACTAATTTGATTATTGACATATGACTAATAACTCCAAAATTAAAAGCGAGAATAATTTGATTCTTGACATATACATGACTAACAATTTGATTCTTGATGTGTGATGATAATTCGATTCTTGATAAATGGGTCATAAATTTATTCTTACATATGACTAGTAATTCCATTCTTATTCATGCATTGACATTCTATAAGCTATTTCTAGAGGCAATAGTAAGAAGAATAAATTCAATTCTTGTTTTTTCTTTGCTAGTACATCATTAAGATGCTGTTTGTTCAAATATAAAATGTTGATTCTATGTCTTGAGCTAAAGATTGAAGGTCGGTAAATTAATTAAATAAAATTGTTTATTTTATTTACTAAATATTGTTTGCATGAATATAAAATCGCATTATCGAATTTATCATATTAAGTAGAAGTCATTTAACATTCAAGTTCATATCATAGTTGATACCAAAAGTACAATAATAATATTAAAGTATTAATAACTTAAAAATTGGTAAAATAAAACTCAATGTAAATTATTTTCACCATCATCTTGTAGTTTTTTATCGTGCTACTACTTTATTTCCATCTTCATCATCATTTTATGCGTATCTATCTTGAATACACACATTTGGTTGATCAAATTCACAAAAAGCCTCGTCCAACCATTGTTGTCGCCCATCACTATGATTCATATAGAACTAAATCACAAACTAACATACAACACAACTTCCATAAAAATAATAAAATTGTTGTAATCCAATTAAAATACACTTACAAACAATTCACTAAAAAAATACCAAATAGTTCCACTCAACAAAAATATAAGTTTTAAACTTCACAAACAACCCAAAATCTAATATACCTATTATCTTTCAATTCTAACACATCGTTGGTCGGTGGTGTTCAATAATTTATTGTTGGTCGCATGCATAGTTGATTATTGCTCTATCATTCTTCAATCATGTGGTGATCGGGTAACATGTGTAGACGAAACCCTTTAGGGTTTCATCGATTTAGGTTCCTCTTTGTGGTAGTTCTTGTTCTTTGGTTATTAATTGTGAGTGAGTATTTTAGGGTTAGGGTTTTTGTTCTTTTCTTTAATGGATGTTGGTTACGTGTCGGGTAACAAGAAGGTTGATGTTATGTCGGGCAATACATCCGAGATTGATGCGACTAATGGTGCTAGTGTTGGTACTTGATGGACAAGTGGGCAGGTTTCACTTGGTTCGACCCCTAGTCATGATGCTCTAGCCATGACACGCACGAGGGTCATGATACTTTATTGAAAATTCGTGCTATTGAAAAACAAATATTTGAGGAAAACTTGTTCTTGTCGGTGACGATGGGCAACCATTAAAACACGTGTGATAGTGGATGCTACTACTTCTACCGGGACTAATCCATTTGAGCATCTTAAGGTGCCGCATGACGAAGGAGCTTGAAGAGATGCTTAATGCTATTGGTTACTATTCAAACCTCCTCAAGATACAAGTGGTCCTATGGCTTCTAATGTTAATGCTAGTCCTAATGATAGTGTTGATAATGACGCCAATGGGTCATTGGTATTGAGAAGGTTGGTGTTTATGCTTTGAAACAACCTTCTACATCGTATCTTCGGTGTTACTTCCAATGACCCAAAGAAACACACGTCAAACTTTCGTAGGTTGGGTGTAATAAGAAAGCTAATGGTGTGGATCTTTACGTCGACGAAAGTGGTTGAAGAGTGAACTCTAGGTTTGAGAATACTTTGTATGGGTATTTCCTTGGTCAACGACTTGCTTTTCTGTTGTTGATTACTTTATACGCAATGCGTGGGCTAAGTTTGGTATACAAAAGGTAATGATGAATGCAAAGGGGTTTTCTTTTTAAGTTCAATTCAAGAAAGGTGTTGATGATGTTCTTGAAAACGGTCCTTGGTTGATTAGAAATGTACCTATTATTCTTAAACCATGGACATTGAACACCAACTTACTTAAAGAGGATTTGACCAACATCCCTGCGGGTTAAATTCCATGATGTTCCTCTTGCTATGTTTTTCGATGATGGCCTTAGTCTCCTTGCCACATTGATAGCACGCCCAAAGGTTAGACGCTTTCACTAGCCAATGTGCGAGGACTCGTGGGGCCGTAGTAGTTTTGCTAGATGTATGATTGAAGTGAAGTCGGATGAGGTGCTTAGGACGCCTTCTTGTTGAGATACCGTTACTTGATGGGTCGGGTTCGACTATTGAGAAGATACGAGTTGAATATGAGTGGAAACCACCTCATTGTGATAAATGTAAGATTTTTGGTCATACTCCTATTGAATGTCCTAAAGATTTTGAACCTCCCGTCGACCTTCTAAGCGTGTTAATGATGGTTTCAAGACGGTTCATAACAAGAAGAAGGGTAAGCAAGGTGGGTCTACTATTCCGGTCGAGGAGGGTTTACTAAACTGTTGTGGGTAGCAGTTTCAATATCAACCCAAAAGACTCCTCAAGAACCTAAGAAAGCGTAAGTCACAAGAAGAATGCTCGATGTGACTAGTTCGAGTGGAACTAAGATCTCACATCTAACGGTTTGATGCTCTTTCTTGGATCGTCGATATTCCTTCAATGACACCAACAAGGATGTGGATTACGGTCGTACAATGGAAGTTAATGATGATAAGTCTCCCAAGGCAGTCTTGTATCACAGAACCCTTGTGAGTGATTTGAAAGAGATGGACTCGGTGTGGCTCCTAAAACTAGTGATTCTTGTATTCGCCCACTTTCTACTAAGAGAGCTAACTCTTTTCTAAAGTAGGAGATATCGTGGTGTCGATTACGAAGATGAGGTGGTTGCTAATCCATTTGATGAGTCTGTTAATCTATTCGGTGGTGGCCAAGAGTATGAAGATGAGTATGATGACTATGACTACGATGACTATGCCAAGCGTGTTTACGATCTTCAGGGAATATGGATGCTTTTAATGCCATGTATGGCACCAAGCTTCAAGGACCTAGGAAGTAATTTTTTCGTTATATCCTATGATATCATTTGAGTAGTGGTTTGTTTTCTTGTTTAGAAAATAGGTAGTATCTTGTTATGTAAGCTTTATGCCTATGTAACAGGCTGAGATATGGGATTCCACTCATATCCATTGTACTTAAACGTTTTTTGGTTAATATATTTACCAGGGTGCAGGATTACTCCCCTTTACCCAAAAAAAAACAACCCAGAATCTATACTATACTATATTATTTTCCAAAGGGGAAGATTCAAGGAAGGCACACTGCCCGCTTGGATGTCACTGCATGGCTCAGTACCTCATCCTTCCATGAAGATAAAAGAAGAAATGAATTGTGTAATTGAAGGAAGATTTTTTGATATCCTAGAGATGTTTTAATGGGACTCCCAACGTAATAATGTTTAATGTAATAGTAAGGTGAGTAGAGCAATGCAGTCTATGACTCTAAACATGGTTCAACACAATTGCTTGTCTAATGGTTTAATTAACCTGGTTGCTTGCTTAAAGTAGTAAACACAATTTAACATAACTAAAGGAGTATACCCTGGACGTATATCTTGTAGCCAATTTAGTTCAAGGATCAAGTCCAGGGCTCCAACGACGATATCTTTCTTAAGCTGAAATTTCAAAAGAAGCAACAAAAGGAAACTCAGTCATTATAGTGATAAGTAGGTGTCTGCTGAAAGAACTATGTATGTACCTAATACATATAAAATATTTAATTTCGACAATTAATAGCGATGGCGATTCCAGAAAGTCAAATAATCAATCAGAAATAGAATAAAACCCGGTATACGATTTTCTTCTCCGATTTCCTATTTCTGAACAATATATGCATATTAAATTTTCTTACAAAAAAAACCATAATCGATAAAAAAAAAAAAGGACATAAAATCAAAATAAGAAATTACTTGCTATTCATCATTCTCTATCACTTTGCACCAATATCGATTTTATAGCTACTCGTCATCGAAACGTTAGAAGCCATAATTTTCAGTCAAATCTCTGTTAATTGAAAAAAATGAATTAAATATGGATTTGAGGGGGAGAGAAATTTTCTGGAACAAATCTGAATTATACTAATGAAGTGGATGTAGAATGTAATACACAAATTTTATATAATCAAATATAACTTGAATACATTAAAGTAATCAACTTTATTACTTAATAAAACATTTTATCAAGAACCCAAATCCAAAATAGTTCAAGATTTACTCATTCATAAGCATATATACATATACATGTGTGTGTGTATATATATTATAAATGTATATATGGGGGGACAAAATGAAATATCAGGTGTTTTAACTACCCTGTGTTGGTTGGATTTGGTGGCATGGCTGTGCCTTTTCCGGTATGTAAGTCGCTGCACCATTTTTCTGGTCTTCTTTGCTACTGTGTAAAGGTGTGTGTGTGTGAGGGACGGGGGCTGCATGCAGTGCAGAGAAAGGAGTTTAGAAATATGAGAATATGTATATGTATATAAAGAATGTTGAGGAGGAGGTTATCAGGCGGTTATCGGAATTTTGGTGTGAAGGAGATCTGAAACACAACGATAATTAGGGAAATTTTGGTGGTGGAATTTTGATGGGCGGTTATTAGGAGGAGGGATGTGGTGAAACTCAGGAAGTATGAGAATGATATTAAACGGATGAGATTTAGTAAAATTTGATCCAATGGCTGTTAAAATTAATGACTTAGAGCGGTCCAGATTTAACCTTACCAAATCCAACGATCAATATAAAGCCCACTAAAATAGGACTTACCGCAAACAATATAAAGAAAATATCGGCATCAGAAAGATTGCTGTCACTAAGATCGATCCATGTCTTGTATTGACCGTAAAGTAGAAACACTTGGTGGCAAAAAGTTAATCTCTGTTTTAGTTTGTGTAATGAGTAGCTGATGAACAAGCCATGAACAAGAAAGCACAAGATGAGAGGCAATGGAAGCAGATTCTAATAATAAGCCTCACAATTTTAGACACATATTTTATGCATATGTACCATTTCTACCTGATCTAACTGATGATCTAACTGATATACAGTAATAATTGTGAAATAAAGTCAACATTCTTGTGGGGTTCTGTTTTGAAGTGGGAATCTCTTTATTGGTTGTAAAGTTGATTACATTTCTGTTAGCCATCTTTTAAATTTACTAGTTACTACTAGTTGTGTGTCAAGAATAAATTTATGACCCATTTATCAAGAATCGAATTATCATTCACATATCAAGAATCAAATTGTTATGCGTATGTCAAGAATCAAATTATTTCTCGGTTTTAATTTTAGAGCTACTAGCCATATATCAATAATCAAATTAGTCTCAGATTTGGATAAGGATGGAATTTTGTTTATTCATTTATTGATTTCTTTATTCTTTGTTGATGTACGAGCGGTGTTGATATTTTTTTCAGGTAGTAGATAACAGGTGTCAATTCAGTTAAGTCGGAACTAATCAAAAGAACCAAATTCTCATTGATATTTCAAAGACACAAAATTATAGATTGATATCTTTTAAGGTCAAAATTCATAAAGTTTGTAACGTTGAATCAATTAAAAGGATTCAAGCATGATTAAAGTTCCACCAACAAATAAAAATAAAAACATTTTATTATGTTCCTCTCACAATTTATAACTTAAAAAAATTAAGAGGAATTTCAACTTTAAAGGATCTCAATCCTAAAATTATATAGCAATTAATCATAATATATGGACGGTCAATCTTGGGGTAGGCAAAGTGGGTAACAACTGCCCAAGATATCACAGGGTCGGGCCAAGTGGGTAGCCATCGCACTGACCATCGTGCCGGCGACGTTAACGAGTGGTGTCGGGAGCCCCGGCAACAAATTGTCGGCAACATTTGATTTTATAGCCTTTTATTGATTGGTTTTGCAAGTATTATTAATTAATATGTTAGATGTTTATATTGTTTAAACTTGTAGAAATTTTTAGGATTTATCATGAGATGTTTTCTTTAATATTTATATGATAGAGTGGTTGTGGTTATACATGTATCTTCAAAAGAGAAAATGATAATATATAGCTTAGCTAAAAAGTTCTCATAGATAAAATATGTTTTTAAGCTATAAACAAATCCTCCATGCACCATCATGCAAACAAGTAATATATAATCCATAATTTGTAAATCTATTGTTTATCTGATTATCTCTTTTGTGTGATCAGATTTTTAAGTGTACTGTCATTTCTCATCTACTTAGCTGTGACTTTACGAAGACAATGAGGTATTTATTTTCCTCACTTATATAAATGTCTCGTAAGAAACATTAATTAACATGGTTCTAGAAATACGTTTAAAATGCCACTCCGAGCTTATGATTAGAGCTTTTTGCATGATCGTTACAATTTTTTGATTATCCATCTGTAAATATTTCAGCTACCAAGATAAGTTTTTTTTTTTTTTTTTTAAATCCCACGTAAAAGAACACGAAGTTTGCAACCTCCAAATTTGTAATGCATGTTTTACTTTTCTTTTAATTAATTGTAAAATTCCAATTTTATTTTGTAATCTTAATTCTATTTTCGTATAATTGTGAACTTTCATGAGCTACACTTTTATTTTGATAACATAGAAGTGTTTCTTCTTACAAAATTATTAACGATCCCTAAATTTAAAGTTGTGTATTTTAGAAATTGTAAATGTACGTGGTCATTACTTTTTCATGTTATATTGTACGTTTTTAAATTTTATTACTAAGAATTCAGTGAAAGTAATATATAGCACTTCTATCCGATTTGATAAAGAAAAAAGTTGGTAGAAAGACCATAACATATCAAAAAGGAATATCGTCATTGGAACAAGATGACAAAACCTTTTCTTTTTTGTTCCAACTGCAATTAGTTTCTATGTACTATTTGGTGCCTAATTATACTTTTGAGATCGATTAATCTAAAACATATGTGAAATACACATTAATTTAATTCCGATGGAAAAGATGTATACAACATGTAATGGTTATAAAAGAAAAACCAGCTGAACCTCATCAAGAAACTAGTGTTGAGTGTTGAATGTTGTCGACAGGTTACAAGTTAAAGGACTTATTTCTCTTTTTATCCATGAACATATCATTATCTCCGAATATAATTTTGTAACATAATTTCATCAAGAGTCTTTTACCGTAATATAATTGGCAACGTAACTTCAACCCTTAAAATGATACTTCAACAAGTACTTCTACAATGTGTTTATAAAAGGTCCACATACCCTTTAATTTGCGGGGGATGTGCATTATGCATAACTAGAGATTACCTAGTATATATATATATATGTGTGTGTGTGTGTGTGAATATGGTGCTGTCATTCACCTAAACTTAGGTGACAAACACTTCAAATCAACTAATTTTGACTAATGAGACGACTTAAAAGGCCATGGAAATGCATTATGCCTTTAAATTTACTTGTGGCTATTCGATTCTATCTTTATAAATAACTTTCTAACCACTAATTCTTCAAACGTGTTTCCTATTTGTATACAATTTGTAGTGTAAAAAAAAGAGAAGAAAAGAATGACGACAATCAAGAAAACTAGCCTATGAAAATTTATGGATAGAGATGTGATAAACAAATGATATATTAATTAAACCTCCCATGCAATTCGTGGCAGATAAAAAGTTCCAACATGTTACCGTTTTACGTGATATATAGTTCTAATGAAAATTTTAACATGGACATAATCTTTGTATAGATAGAGGACGTTGATTAAAAAGATGGAGATGTTATTTCACAAAAAGTTATGATATGGGGGAAAGAAATCATAATGAAACTAGGAAGTTGGTATGGAAAATCATGTGATTTTAAAGTGTTTGTCATCTAAGCTTGGATGTATGACAGCACTATATTCACTTTAGTCATATATGCAAACACGATGAAGAAAGGATAAAGAGAATATAAACAAGTTTCTTATTACATAGATCACCATATAATGAAACCACAACATAACACACATGAAGGCCATTGCCACACATACATGGATTTATTATTATAATTATAATCACATATATATATAATGAGCTAGCAAATGCAAGCTAGGTAGCCACCTATATATATATATATATATATATATATTTATTTATTTAAGCTTGATGAAACATTGTTGTTCGATCAAGCGACCACAGTAGTAGTATATATCAACTTAACATCTTGGTGCCCTGCCACGCTGCATAGCACCTTCAAGAGTGAATTTTGCTTCATACAAAGGAGAAGTACCCACATCAACTAACGATGTGATGAACATTCCTTTCTTCATAGCTGAATGTTGTCGGCCACCAGCTTCCATATTTTTATACACGTTATCCTTGTCAATAATGGTGTTATAATCATAGATCTCACAATAGGCACGCACATCAACAAAAAAAAAAAAAAAAAAAACAAATTTTACATTATATTATAATATTTAATAGTACGCATGAATATATGTATAAGGAATGATGAATAGTTAGTTAAGTAGCTTAGCTAGCTAGTTTCCTTCTAATTCGTTTCCAGCATACTAATTCACTACAAAAAATAAGTCAATTATCCACACATTTTTAATCATATGTCCACACTTAAATGTGTATCAAATAAAGAGCAAGTGTGGATAAAAGTGGTGTGACAAATTAGATATGAAAGTCCACACTTAATAATGTAAACTTTCAAAACTTCAACTTTTAAGTATGGATAAATTTCTACACACTTTAAGTGTGGACTTTTGTAGTTTCTAATAATTATTTATATACACTTATAAGTATGGAATTTTAATTCAATATGGTTTTACACAATTAAAAGTGTGACAAACTTTTATAATTTTTTCACGTTTTTCAAAAGCGTGACAATTGATATATATTTTTAGTGTAACCAAGCGTGCGCTTATTAAATATTTAGAAGGAGCTTGAAATGAATATATATATATATATATATATATATATATATATATATATATATATATATATATATATATATATATATATATATATATATATATATATATATATATATACTTACATGGTTGTCATATCGGACTTGGTCCCAGGGACATCCCAAGCAATTAGCTGCTTGCAAAAATCAGTATCATTGAACTTGCCAAGATAAACTACAAATGCCTCCGACCCAGATGGGACGACAGCCTGTTTGACATGCAGAAACGCACCCCACTGGCCATTCTGAACTATAGCCGGATACGAATCATAGATTTTCCCATACGCAGAGTTGTCTTGAAGATAAAACAAGGTCTCACCGGTAGCATTATAAAAGATACTTAGTGTGGAAACTCCATCCCCATAGTTTTCTTTTTCTTTCTTCACATAGGCAAGGGCCTGATCACGCTTTCCGCCTGCGTTTGGATCGTCCATGGCCTTGCGCGCCCTCTCTACCCTAGTTCCCACTATCACTGGTACGCCAAACACGTTAGCCATCCTTCTAGCTAGTATACTACCAACCAACAACTAAAAGAGTGTCTAAGTACCCTTATGTGTTTACGTTTTTCTTTGAGACCGGGCATTAATGTTAAGGCTCTATTTATAGCCAACCCTTTTCTTCCAAGGAATAAATTAACTTAGAGAATATCTTATAAAAACATACAAATTAATAGGAATAGATATTTTCAATTTAATTTATTTTCAAGAATAATTCATTTCAATTCCTAAGGTGTACGTAACAGTTGAAACTTAAAAATGTGTATAAAGTATTCACACTTATAAGTGTGAATAAATTTAAATAAACATTACAATATACACACTTATACATGTGGAGAAAAAAGTTCACACTTTAAAGTGTGTAGAAATATTTAAATTGTTCACACTTAAAAGCGTGAACTTAACTTGTTACACCAAATTTCTCCACACAAGAAGAAGCGTGGAGAAATTAGGTGTTACAAAATAAGTTCACGCTTTTAAGTGTGGATAAATTTGACATTTGTTCACACTTATAAGTGTGAACATTTGGTCTACACAATTAAAAGTGTGAAGATATTATGAATCTTCAAGTTTCTTCACACTTCTAAATGTGAAAAAAAAATTACACATTCATACGTGTGAACAAATTGATAAATTTCTTCACACTTTTTAAAAATGTGAAAAAATAAGTGTGGATAAATGACATTTATATTGTAGTGAATCTAGCTAAAAAGGACCATCCTTTAAGTGGTGTGTTTACGAGGACATCGCCTTTAATAAATTAGTCCATTATGAGAGGTGTCAACGGCACTTCATTTTTTTTGTTGAACGGCGTGTTAGTAATTAGCGATCGAGAACCCACAATGACATCCAATTAGGCAGTATGCAAGCCTCGATCCACGATTCACATTTCCACCCCAAATAAGATCGGGGATACCGTTTCAAGAAGTTTGCTCGTCAGTTCCTCTTCACTTTTTTGAACCGTTACCCCTCTTCAGTTTCTTCTTCCTTCTAATCTCTTCACTTAAGTGAAGCAATTTGGTGCTCATCGGTTTAAAAGTGTGGGGACAAGGTTTATTTTATAGCCACATATAGTTTATTTGTTTATTATATGTAGGATATGTTTTATTTGTTTATTAAGGTGGAGAATAAAAATAAGAGGTCACTACAAAAAAAATATATCAATTATCCACGCATTTAGCAAACATGGAAAAATTATTAAAGATTTTCACACTTATAAACGTGTAAAATCATATTGATTTAAAATTTTACACTTATGAGTGTATATAAATAATTATTATAAACTATAAAAGTTCACACTTAAAAGTGTATAGAAATTTATCCACACTTAGAAGTATGGAATTTTAAAAGTCAACATTTTTAAGTGTGGACTTTCATATTTAGATTTTCACATCACTTTTATCCACACTTGCTCTTAATTTGACACACATTTAAGCGTGGATATATAATTAAAAATGTGTGGATATTTAACTTATTTTTTGTGGTGGGTATTGTTGGTAGGGCTTGTCAGTTTTTGTATCAGTTTAGAAGTGTTGATGAAGCACTGATGTAGAAAAATGAAAAGAAGAGAAAAAGATGCACCATTGAGAGTGGTCTAAGTATCTCAATTAGAGAGGGTGGGTATAAATAGGTTATAGAAGGCATGTGGAAGGGTATGATAGGGTGAACTTATTCGAAGTGATGAACGGAATGGAGGAATGTTTATCTTACAAGAGTTGAGGATGCCTTAGGTGTTAGAGTGGGCCTTATTATTTTTCTTGTTATATATATATGGTGGAGTTATTGTGATAATCTTTTTGGACAAGAACTCTAAGAGTTTTAAATTTTGTATTTGATCACTTTTTAAGTTTGTTCACGTGTGAAAAGTTATAAAAATTCAAATGGTAACAAAAGAAACATTTAAAACCATGAAATTAGCTTAATATTCACATGTGAATAAACTTGTTCACATTTACTCATTCACATATAAATATATCAAGTATATATATAGCATTACTTTTTATTTATGACAAAGATATCATTATGTAGTTTACTAGATTAGTGACGGATAACAAAAATAAAAAGATTATTACTTAAAAATATAATTTGTAATATTCATAAACTTTTAAACATTATATTGTAGGGAATGATCAAATGTTTATAAAATATTAATTACAAACATTGACTAAATCTTATTTAACAAATCATTCATGCACAAATACAAATAAACTTGGTGATAGAAATGCCAAAACAAAAGTAACACACAAAATCCACTACTTCATGTCTTATTAAAAAAAATGAAATGCAATATTTGCCTTTTGTGCTTTATTGTAACACCCTTAATTATAAAAGGGTTTTTCTAACATGTGTCCACTAGGCACATGTTTAAGTGCATTGAATGAAGTCAAGTTTTTTAAAATATAAAAATTTTCATCCGAAAATGGTAATTTTGGACTTCCTTAATGCTTATTTAATGTTTTATTTATATTTTTATAAATTTTTCATTCATTGATTGCTCTTAAACATGTGCCTAGTGGACACATGATAGAAAAATCCTTTATAAAATGTAGATTTTCAAAACTTTTAAAATAATAATAACATGAATCAGTATTGTAGAACCATCCCATTAGAACATTTAACCATTTTCTAAAAGAATAGTCATTAAAAAGTTTTGGTGTAACTTATTGAATCACAACGATAATATAAGAAATCCACAAGTAAAAGGAAACAACATATCAATAGTAGAAGTTTTCATAAATAAGACTAAACTATAGAATATCATCTTTAACCTCTAAACATATCAATAGAAGAAGTCGGTCGCCGGCATGCCAAGGTTGAGGGGCCGGCGTTTTGGCTCGGTTTTCCCCCATGCGCGGCGAGTTAAGTCGTTTCTTTTTTATTTAATTATAACTTTCAGTGTGGTGGATTGGAGGTAAAAGTTGTTCAGTCTGTTGTTGACGTGGCAATGGCAAACCGGATTCCGGTATGTTGGGTTACAGGTGCTCTAAAATAGTTGATTTTAATATAAATTTTTTGTGTTATTCATAGTAATTAATTTCATATATTTATTTTAATTGATTTCAATTTTTTTAAATAAATAATAGTACATTAATTGCTATTCATTTATTTAGTTTATTTAATTATATTAGAATATTAAATGTAGAGGTAAATTAGTAAAATTATTATACTTAGAAATTTAAATGTACAAATATTTTTTCTTATTATTTTTTAGAACCGCTAGTTAGTAATGAGTGGTTTCGACCATGCGATGACATCAAATGAGCGGTGTGCCTTCCTTGAATCTTCCCCTTTGGAAAATAATATAGTATAGTATAGATTACGGGTTGTTTGTGAAGTTTAAAACTTATATTTTGTTGAGTGGAACTATTTAGTATTTTTAGTGAATTGTTTGTAAGTGTATTTTAATTGGATTATAACAATTTTATTATTTTTATGGAAGTTGTGTTGTATGTTAGTTTGTGATTTAGTTCTATATGAATCATTGTGATGGCGACAACAATGGTCGGACGAGGCTTTTTATGAATTTGATCAACCAAATGTGTGTATTCAAGATAGATACGTACAAAATGATGATGAAGATGGAAATAAAGTAGTAGCACGATAAAAAAACTACAAGATGATGGTGAAAATAATTTACATTGAGTTTTATTTTACCAATTTTTAAGTTATTAGTACTTTAATATTATTATTGTACTTTTGGTATCAACTATGATATGAACTTGAATGTTAAATGACTTCTACTTAATATGATAAATTCGATAATGCGATTTTACATTCATGCAAACAATCTTTAGTAAATAAAATAAACAATTTTATTTAATTAATTTACCGACCTTCAATCTTTAGCTCAAGACATAGAATCAACATTTTATATTTGAACAAACAACATCTTAATGATGTACTAGCAAAGAAAAAACAAGAATTGAATTTATTCTTCTTACTATTGCCTCTAGAAATACCTTGTAGAATGTCAATGCATGAATAAGAATGGAATTACTAGTCATATGTAAGAATAAATTTATGACCCATTTATCAAGAATCGAATTATCATCACACATCAAGAATCAAATTGTTAGTCATGTATATGTCAAGAATCAAATTATTCTCGCTTTTAATTTTGGAGTTATTAGTCATATGTCAATAATCAAATTACTCTTAGATTTTGATAAGGTTGGAATTTTGTTTATGCATTTATTGTTTTTCTTTATTCTTTGTTGATGGAGAGCTGTGTTGATAATTTTTTTATATAGTAGATGATAAGAACACTCACAATAGGTGAGTGGTGCTCCGGGTGGAGATGTGTTCTCACCCACAAGTGAATACAACTTAGGGAGGGCAAAAAATCCGAACCCGACGGAAACCGGATACCGAAAATTTAGGGTCGGTGCAGACAGCTTATCGGGTCACGGTCGGGTTTCAGGCAGTGCTCGGGGCTTTCGGGTTTGAGCGGGGTGTGGGGCATGCATACCCCGGCCCGACCCAAACCCGATAAGATATTTATACATACACACATACATACATATATAGATATACGTATATATACATACAAATAATATATATAAATAGTAGTTTTTATTACTTTTAAAAGATATCGGATCGAGTTTGGGTATAATAACAGTATCGGGTTTTGGGTCGGGTTTGGGTGAATTTTCGACCGATAGGTGTGCCTATAAGATCCCGATGGGTATCGGGTCGGGTTGAGTGGCGCTTTTCTTATCGGGTTCGGGTTCGGATCACGGTGCTACCCGCCGAACCGCCCATTGCCATTAATGGTGTCCATGGTGGACCCTTCCACGATGGGGTTCACGGATCCTTTTTCTTTCTTTTCTTTGTTTTCTAATTGATTGATATTTATTTTATAAATAAATGGGGTGGGTCCCAGATTTGTGATAGATTTGTGGTGGGTTTGTGGTGGATTGTGGGTGATTTGTAGGATTAGTGGTGGAAAGAGATTTTTTTGATATGACGCTGATGTGACATTGATAAGGATCTATGGTGATAGATGGATAACCCACAGTGAGTGTTCTAAGTGTCAAGTGTGAGTCAATTCAATTATGGAGTAATTCAGAACTAATCAAAAGAACCCAATAATATATGGACGGCCGGCCCAGGAGATCCGTCCAATGGGTAGCAACCGCCCAAGACATCACAATGGAATGGACATTAAGTTATGTGTTTAAGTTTTCATATACTAAATTCAAACAAAAAAGAAAATGAAAATAGGCCCATTATAAAATTTAACTCAAGTCCAAATATATTAAATTATAATTATATAATTATTATACAAAAATAAATAAGAGCCCATAAGAAAGTAGTTTTGGGCTTGTGAAATTCGGCTAAATGATTTCAAAGATACGCCGTATAATTAGATGGTTTTTTAAATTAATCTTATGTTAACGTATATATAGTATCCTAAAAATACAAAAATATTAACTTGTGTTATAAATTGGGTCGGTTTGGTTAACCAAATATTTCCTTTAATAAAAAAATTTAAAAAACAAACCATTGGTTCGGTTAATTCGGCTCGGTTTTGTTGGTTGGTTAAGATATGGTTAATTCGGTTATTTGTTCACCCCTAAGTTGGATTATGGACAGCTATGGATTGATTGTATACCCTTAAGCCAAATGCGGTTTGGGGAAACATGAATAACTCAACGACAATTGCCAAATCGAGTTCACAATAATTTCAACATGAAGTTTTCCAACACCATTCTTGCAAAGGGATCCAAAACAGCATCATTTTAATAAAAATTTCATTGGCAGTTGATAGTCATGGCTAAAGGTATGGATTCCAGATTGGGTCAACGCTAGGTAGAGATGATCAATGAAGTTTTTTGCGGGTATCTTTGCTTCTAAAACTAAAGAAAACGTCATACGTGTGTAACGATTAGTTGATGAAGAAAGGGAACAATCCATGAACAAGCATGAACAAAATGAGAGGCAATGGAAGCACAATGTGAGACTTTTAATGTAACACCCCAATTCTAAATGAAATGGGTATTACTCAAATGGTAACATAAAGAAGAAATTCTTATTTAAAACGCATCAGTAGAGAGGTCTAAAGAGTTTTCCAAACAAAATAATCCAAAATTACATCACAAGGTTCTGATGCGAAATTTATTATTTGAAATTTATTATTTGAAATTTCGCATCAGAACCTTGTGATGTAATTTTGGAAATTTATTATTTGAAATTTCGCATCAGAACCTTGTGATGTAATTTTGGATTATTTTGTTTGGAAAACTCTTTAGACCTCTCTACTGATGCGTTATAAATAAGAATTTCTTCTTTATGTTACCATTTGAGTAATACCCATTTCGTTTAGAATTGGGGTGTTACATTAAAAGTCTCACATTGTGCTTCCATTGCCTCTCATATTTTTCCTGCTTGTTCATGGATTGTTCCCTTTCTTCATCAACTAATCGTTACACACGTATGAATTTTTCTTTAGTTTTAGAAGCAAAGATACCCGCAAAAAACTTCATTGATCATCTCTACCTAGCGCTGACCCACTCGAATCCATACCTTAGCCATGACTATCAACCGCCAATGAAAGTTTTATTAAAATGATGTCGTTTGGATCCCTTGCAAGAATGGTGTTGGAAAACTTCATGTTGAAATTATGGTGAACTCCATTTGGCAATTGCCGTTGAAAGTTATTCATGTTTCCCAAACCGCATTTGGCTTAAGTGGTATAAAATCAATCCATAGTCAGTCCATAATCCAACTTTGGGGTGAACAAATAACCGAATTAACCATCTCTTAACCAACCAACAAAACCGAGTCAATTAACCTAACCAATGGTTTGTTTTTAAATTTTTTATTAAAGGAAATATTTGGTTAACCAAACCGACCCAATTTATAACACAAGTTAATATTTTTGTATTTTTAGGATACTATATATACGTTAACATAAGATTAATTTAAAAAACCATCTAATTATATGGCGTATCTTTGAAATCATTTAGCCGAATTTGACAAGCCCAAAACTATTTTCTTATGGCTCTTATTTATTTTTGTATAATAATTATATAATTATAATTTAATATATTTGGACTTGAGTTAAATTTTATAATGGGCCTATTTTCATTTTCTTTTTTGTCTGAATTTAGTATATGAAAACTTAAACAAATAACTTAATGTCCATTCCATTGTGATGTCTTGGGCGGTTGCTACCCATTGGACGGATCTCCTAGGCCGGCCGTCCATATATTATTGGGTTCTTTTGATTAGTTCTGAATTACTCCATAATTGAATTGACTGACACTTGACACTTAGAACACTCACTGTGGGTTATCCATCTATCACCATAGAACCTTATCAACGTCACTTCAGCGTCATATCAAAAAATCTCTTTCCACCACTAATCCTACAAATCACCCACAATCCACCACAAATCTATCACAAATATGGGACCCACCCCATTTATTTATAAAATAAATATCAATCAATTAGAAAACAAGGAAAGAAAGAAAAAAGGATCCGTGAACCCCATCAGGGAAGGGTCCACCACGGACACCCACAATGGCAATGGGGCGGGTTCCGAGCGGGTAGTACCGTATCTGAACCCGAACCCGATAAGAAAAGCGCTACCCGAACCCGACCCGATACCCATCGGGGATCTTATCGGGGCACCCTATCGGGTCATAAAGTTCACCCAAACCCGACCCAAAACCCGATACCTGTTATTATACCCAAAACTCGATCCGATATCTTTTTAAAAGTAATAAAAAACTAATATTTATATATATTAGTTGTATGTATATATACGATATCTATATATGTATGTATGTGTGTATGTATAAATATCTTATCGGTTCGGTCGGGCGGGTAAGCATGCCCCACACCGCCTCAAACCCAAAAGCCTCGATAATTGCCCCAAACCCGACCCGTGACCCGATAAGTTCGTTCCGACCCGACCCAAAATTTTCGGCATCGGGTTTCCGTCGTGTTCGGATTTTTTGCCCTCTCTGCGGGTATTCACTTGTATGGTGTGAACACATCTCCACCGAGCACCACTCACCCATTGTGAGTGTTCTTATCATCTACTATCTAAAAAAATTATCAACACTGCTCTCCATCAACAAAGAATAAAGAAAACAATAAATGCATAAACAAAATTCCAACCTTACCAAAATCTAAGACTAATTTGATTATTGACATATGACTAATAACCCAAAATTAAAAGCTTAGAATAATTTGATTCTTGACATATACATGACTAACAATTTGATTCTTGATGTGATGATAATTCGATTCTTGATAAATGGGTCATAAATTTATTCTTACATATGACTAGTAATTCCATTCTTATTCATGCATTAACATTCTATAAGCTATTTCTAGAGGCAATAGTAAGAAGAATAAATTCAATTCTTGTTTTTTCTTTGCTAGTACATCATTAAGATGATGTTTGTTCAAATATAAAATGTTGATTCTATGTCTTGAGCTAAAGATTGAAGGTCGGTAAATTAATTAAATAAAATTGTTTATTTTATTTACTAAAGATTGTTTGCATGAATGTAAAATCGCATTATCGAATTTATCATATTAAGTAGAAGTCATTTAACATTCAAGTTCATATCATAGTTGATACCAAAAGTACAATAATAATATTAAAGTATTAATAACTTAAAAATTGGTAAAATAAAACTCAATGTAAATTATTTTCACCATCATCTTGTAGTTTTTTTTATCGTGCTACTACTTTATTTCCATCTTCATCATCATTTTGTACGTATCTATCTTGAATACACACATTTGGTTGATCAAATTCACAAAAAAGCCTCGTCCGACCATTGTTGTCGCCCATCACTATGATTCATATAGAACTAAATCACAAACTAACATACAACACAACTTCCATAAAAATAATAAAATTGTTATAATCCAATTAAAATACACTTACAAACAATTCACTAAAAAAATACCAAATAGTTCCACTCAACAAAAATATATGTTTTAAACTTCACAAACAACCCAGAATCTATACTATACTATATTATTTTCCAAAGGGGAAGATTCAAGAAAGGCACACTGCCCGCTTGGATGTCACTGCATGGTTGAAACCACTCATTACTAACTAGTGGTTCTAAAAAATAATAAGAAAAAATATTTGTACATTTGAATTTCTAAGTATAAGAATTTTACTAATTTACCTCTACATTTAATATTCTAATATAATTAAATAAATGAATAGCAATTAATGTACTATTATTTATTTTAAAAAATTGAAATCAATTAAAATAAATATATGTAATTAATTACTATGAATAACACAAAAAATTTATATTAAAATCAACTATTTTAGAGCATCTGTAACCCAACATACCGGAATCCGGTTTGCCGTTGCCACGTCAACAACATACTGAACAACTTTTACCTCCAATCCAACACACTGAAAGTTATAATTAAAAAAAAAAAAAAAGAAACGACTTAAACTCGCCGCGCATGGGGGAAAACCGAGCCAAAACGCCGACCCCTCAACCTTGGCATGCCGGCGACCGACTTCTTCTATTGATATGTTTAGAGGTTAAAGATGATATTCTATAGTTTAGTCTTATTTATGAAAACTTCTACTATTGATATGTTGTTGCCTTACTTGTGGATTTCTTATATTATTGTTGTGATTCAATAAGTTACACCAAAACTTTTTAATGACTATTCTTTTAGAAAATGGTTAAATGTTCTAATGGGATGGTTCTACAATACTGATTCATGTTATTATTATTTTAAAAGTTTTTGAAAATCTACATTTTATAACGGATTTTTCTATCATGTGTCCACTAGGCACATGTTTAAGAGCAATCATTGAACCAAAAATTTATAAAAATATAAATAAAACATTAAATAAGCATTAAGGAAGTCCAAAATTACCATTTTCGGATGAAAATTTTTATATTTTAAAAAACTTGACTTCATTCAATGCACTTAAACATGTGCCTAGTGGACACTTGTTAGAAAAACCCTTTTATAATTAAGGGTGTTACAATAAAGCACAAAAGGCAAATATTGCAGTTCATTTTTTTTAATAAGATATGAAGTAGTGGATTTTGTGTGTTACTTTTGTTTTGGCATTTCTATCACCAAGTTTAATTGTATTTGTACATGAATGATGAGTTAAATAAGATTTAGTCAATGTTTGTAATTAAAATTTTATAAACATTTGATCATTCCCTACAATATAATGTTTAAAAGTTTATGAATATTACAAATTATATTTTTAAGTAATAATCTTTTTATTTTTGTTATCCGTCACTAATCTAGTAAACTACATAATGATATCTTTGTCATAAATAAAAAGTAATGCTATATATACTTGATATATTTATATGTGAATGAGTAAATGTGAACAAGTTTATTCACATGTGAATATTAAGCTAATTACATGGTTTTAAATGTTTCTTTTGTTACCATTTGAATTTTTATAACTTTTCACACGTGAACAAACTTAAAAAAAGTGATCAAATACAAAATTTAAAAACTCTTAGAGTTCTTGTCCAAAAAAGATTATCACAATAACCTGACCATATATATATAACAAGAAAAATAATATGGCCCACTCTTAACACCTAAGGCATCCTCAACTCTCATAAGATAAATATTCCTCCATTCCGTTCATCACTTCGAATAAGTTCACCCTATCATACCCTTCCACATGCCTTCTATAACCTATTTATACCATCTCTAATTGAGATACTTAGACTACTCTCAATGGTGCATCTTTTTCTCTTCTTTTCATTTTTCCACATCAGTGCTTCATCAGCACTTCTAAACTGATACAAAAACTGACAAGCCCTACCAACAATACCCACCACAAAAAATAAGTTAAATATCCACACATTTTTAATTATATATCCACGCTTAAATGTGTGTCAAATTAAGAGCAAGTGTGGATAAAAGTGATGTGAAAATCTAAATATGAAAGTCCACACTTAAAAATGTTGACTTTTAAAATTCCACACTTCTAAGTGTGGATAAATTTCTATACACTTTAAGCCGTGAACTTTTATAGTTTATAATAATTATTTATATACACTCATAAGTGTAAAATTTTAAATCAATATGATTTTACACGCTTATAAGTGTGAAAAACTTTAATAATTTTTCCATGTTTGCTAAATGCGTGGATAATTGATATATTTTTTTTGCAGTGACCTCTTCTTTTTATTCTTCACCTTAATAAACAAATAAAACATATCCTACATATAATAAACAAATAAACTATATGTGGCTATAAAATAAACCTTGTCCCCACACTTTTAAACCGATGAGCACCAAATTGCTTCACTTAAGTGAAGAGATTAGAAGGAAGAAGAAACTGAAGAGGGGGTAACGGTTCAAAAAAGTGAAGAGGAACTGACGAGAAAACTTCTTGAAACGGTATCCCCGATCTTATTTAGGGTGGAAACGTGAATCGTGGATCGGCGTCAGACAACGCCCAATCGGACGTCATCATGGGTTATCGACCGCTAATTACTAACACGCCTGCTCAACAAAAAATAAAGTGCCGTTGACACCTCTCATAATGGACTAATTTATTAAAGGCGATGTCCTCGTAAACACGCCACTTAAAGGATGGTCCTTTTAGCTAGATTCACTACAATATAAATGTCATTTATCCACACTTATTTTTTCACATTTTAAAAAGTGTGAAGAATTTATCAATTTGTTCACACGATAAATGTGTAATTTTTTTTTCACATTTGAAGTGAAGAAACTTGAAGATTCATAATATATTCACACTTTAATTGTAGAACCAAATGTTCACATTTATAAGTCGTGAACAAATGTCAAATTTATCCACACTTAAGCGTGAACTTATTTAGAACATCTAATTCTCCACGCCTTCGCGTGGAGAAATTTGGTGCAGACAAAGTTAAGTTCACGCTTTTAAGTGTGAACAATTGAGTTGAGATCCATGACAATCATGAATTATCTAGAGAACAATACAGTGAATCCTAGCCCTCCATCATGTTTTCATCCAATGGTAGAGATCCTACAAAACAATAACAAAACAAGGACAATATTGTCATTCAAGCTCATTTAATAAAATCTATTTTCCACATTTTAAAAAAAAACAACATATCTTGCAAACGATAAATCTTGAAGCTACGAAAAATACACCATCGCGATTTAATTAAATTATCTTTCATAGATACGCACTTTATATATTTTCGACGATTTTTTTTCAAAATTTTCGCCGTAAAATCACACGCGATTCAGAAATCACTCATGATTTATTATTTTAAAATCACGTGTGATTTATAAATTACAAAATCACACGTGATTTTAGCCACCAAGAATGTCGAATGAAAACACGTTTTAAAAAATATCACACGCGATTTCACAAGTCACATGCGATCTTTAAAGAATAAATCACACGCGATCTTCAATATCAAATAAATTTATTCTTTCTTTTATAAAACAAATTCGCGAAATTACGCGATTCTCGCTATTTTTGGTTTTGTTATGAAAAATGAATCACTCATGATTTACTCTTTGTTGTTATAAATTGAAACACATGCGATTCTCGCTTTTAATATAAAATAAATAGATCACACGCGATTCTATTTTTGTTGTAATCGTGTTAATCACACGTGATTTACTTAAAAATTGAGATAAAATCACACGCGATTTTTACCTCAAATCACATTTTTGTTGAATCACATGTGATTTAAGGTAAAAATCACATGTGATTTACACAAAAATTTCAGAATCACATTGAAAATACTTGAAAGTCTTTACAAAAGTAAACTACTCTTTTTCATTCTCAGAAAATACTTAACTTGACATTGTTGGTTGTGATACCAGTGTAAGGATCAACCGGCCCACTGTTCTTTTTTTTGATCATACCTCCACGCATACAAAATTTTATAAAATACAAAATGCATTGGTCCAGCTAGATAACAAACAAATACCTCCGTGAATAAACATAAACAAACAACCTTCCATCCATTTCATTCCACCAAAAAAAATCCATGATAGATCTTCTTTTCCAGATTTTATAAACTTTTTAGTTAACTTTATAAAATGTCAACACTGTGTTCAAATATGAACTGGATATTATCCTCCGAACCATTAGAAAATATAAAACTCTTATCCTTAACTCCAACCGATTCACTGTTACCGTCTCCGTATCATGAGCGTTGTACTATTAGCGAACATATTAACCACAGATCCGGCCACCACAAATCCGGCCGCCACGAATCCTGTCACCCCTGCCACATTATGAGGCTGATTTTCATCGGTAAGTGGCAACGAAGAACAATTGGAGCACCGGATCACGTTTTGATAGTGCTATTTCGTCTCGAATGTTCATTGTTTAGCACTAATTTTGATCAATTTTGATTGGGCGGTTAGAGTTTGTAATTTTGGGGAAAACATGAAAGTGTGTGTGAAATGAAAAGATGTATGAAATGAGTAAATGGAATGAAGAGATTGATGTTCCAAAAATACCCTTATGTAAGCAATTAAATTAAAATGGCAATTAATCTACACCTTTAGATTTAAAAAAAATGAATGCTTATGATCTCCTAATTTGATCTTTAGATAATTCTTGTTCTGCATTGAACTTTTGTCGTGAACAATTTAAATATTTCTACACACTTTAAAGTGTGAACTTTTTTCTCCACATGTATAAGTGTGTATATTGTAATGTTTATTTAAATTTATTCACACTTATAAATGTGAATACTTTATACACATTTTTAAAAACTTATTTTGTCGATGCCTGCATTATAATCACATTGCACCTGCCGTGCCACGCCATGAAGATCTCCTATTCTTGTTAAATAATATTCCAAAGAGCTCTCTTGAGAACGTTCTTAGTTTAACATATTCCATTCTCTAGTCTTAGATGATCAATTCACATTTAAAGTGTACACTTCAACATTCAAGATGTCATCCATTACATCATACAATTAGCTATGTAATTTAAACAACCTTAGATTCTAAACACAAGATAAAAACATATTGTTTATCAACACACCATTGTTAAAATTCATGTGTATAACATGACATCTTCATCACCTTAGTTATATTGCATATTAGTTGTGTCACATTAAGCCAAGTATTGGTAAACTATCATCTTTTATGCACTTTGATAGGCAAAAGTAGGAGTTCCCATCTTTCTAACATGAGAATGAGTTGGTGAAAGTACAAGGAAACATTGAATATTCCAGTACGGATCCACTGGATGGGTAAAACGTGGATTCCATTCACAACTACCAAGAGAATGTTGCCTATAAGTAGAGCCGTTTGTCCAACATAGTATGCGTCGAATGTTTGTGCATTTTGTCTGTACTCACACATATAAAATACTAATACTTGCAATCAACATTGCAACTGTGTGTTAGCGACTGGTCTTGTATTTTGTATTATTTGTCTTTCCATTAAGGTGTTTTTAAGTATAGTGTGTCTACCTTATTTCCGCACAACGCCTTGTAATTCTTTAAATCAATCAATAAAGAATTATACATTGAAAAGCACTCGCTGAACTACCTTGGTTGTCTTGTACTGATTCAGTGGAGTGCCCGCTGATCCCACCTCAGCGAGACACTTCATGTCTTCAAGTTCTTCTTCGAATTACTTGAACCTTTTATATCGTTAGTGAATCGAAGGTCAACAACTATGATTACTTTTACTTAGAGGGATTTTCATCCCAACATAGGGATTTTCATGACGTCCTCTAATGACACATCTGCCTTACATTTCATGATTCGGTTTTCGACTCAAGCTTGAACTTTGGAAGTGGACGGTAAGTGGTGATGACTTGGTTATAGATTTAGACTACTTGCTTGTTTTTCATTTTACACTAATTATATATCCCATGTCTTATCCTACCCTTTAGTCATGAAGCGTGTCAGTGATGCAATGAGCAATCTTTGGTGTCTTCGCCATGGATTTGGTCATGTATCATTGATTTTGTCCACTTTGCCGCACATGTTAGTAATGACGAGTCACCCTTAACCTTTGTCGTGTTCTACCCATATCGCTTTCGAGAATTGTTTAGCCCTTAACTCTAGTGGTGGAGATTTGTGTAACCGCCAAGCTTATGATAGAATACATGATATGATCAGCAATTGAGTG
The DNA here is from genome assembly GCA_022545495.1 of Chrysanthemum lavandulifolium. NCBI lineage: Eukaryota > Viridiplantae > Streptophyta > Magnoliopsida > Asterales > Asteraceae > Chrysanthemum > Chrysanthemum lavandulifolium. The sequence goes on along the minus strand of CM040242.1, from coordinate 271,938 downwards.
ATCACCCCAAATTGACACTTAGAATAGTTGAGATATTCGAGTGTTTGTTCCCTTCGTTAGGTGTTCGCTTTGTTTTATTCTAGCATAAGGGATTTTAAACTTATATTTTCCAAAGTTATAGAAGATATCTTTTAGGAATCTTTCTAATAAGGTCTACTGAGGGCAAGTAGAGTTCATGGGGATATTTGATAACATCAACATAGTCCCGATTATTAGTGTCAATTTCCAATTTAATTAAGACTTTCACCCGCTTTCACCTATGTACAAGGTGAGCCACATGCATCGATTCATCGATTCGTGAAGTCAAAATTAAAATATATACCACATAGCACATAATTGATTAAATAATAATGATTGAGGTCTTCCCCAATTTTAGATCTATCAAAATTAATGTATATCACTTAATCAAGTAAAACATACAATAAAAGCATATCCATGATAAAACATGCATGTAATTATCATGAATGTAAATTACACTTAACAATTAATGCAATTAAACAGAGTTACGCAGTAAAAACATTGCGCCAAGAATTCCCACCAAAAAAATGGCGCCAAAATTTCCCACCAAAAGCTACCAGATCTGCTCTATATATCACATAAAGAAAACTTGAGATCTTATCCCACCAAAAGCTACCAGATCTTATCCTCAAAACCACTCAACCTCACAACCTCTTATCTTCACACAAATATCAAAACCCGAGATGGAGCCATTTAATCCTTTTATGTGTTCTTGTGGAGCATGAAATATAAAATTAAAACATCACATAGAGAATATTCACCGGACGACAATATTATGCATGTCCTCGTCAAAGGTGAACAATCATACATTTCTTATTTATGTAAATATACAAATAATCGGGTTGTAATCTCTTATAATTTTCTTATTATGTAAATGACCGTAAAAAGATGAAAATGGGTGCGGATATTTTATGTGAAAGGAAGCATTTGACGAGTACTTAAGAACAATCTCTTCTCAAGGTTCCGATCCGCACCAACAGAGTGCCGAAATGCCATGAAAAGATCTTAGGATAAGCTTGCCGGAATCACAAAAACATGTGCTAGAGACAAGAGTAAGGTTCTTGGAGGCCGACTTGAAATGGCAAGGATTCCCGACGACCACGCATGTCACCGGATGCATTATCATGAAATGTTAGAGACATGGAAAATCTTCGTATGTAGTAGTAGTAGTAGTAGTAGTTGTTGTTGTTGTTGTTGATGTTGTTGATGTTGTTGTTGTTGTTGTTGTTGATTAAAGTAGTAGTTGTTCTTGTAGTTGTTGTTGTTGATTTTGTTGTTGTTCTTGTAGTATGTATCTGTCAGGTATTTTTATAAATCAAAGCACATGCTGGATTTGTAAAGCTGACCATGTTCTTAGTTAACCAGGTTATGGTGTCCAAACAACCCTTTTCCAATATTAACAAACACGAATTAAGAACCATATTAATTCATCATAAATTTAATATTTTTGTTTTTCCCATAGCTATATATCTACTGCTTCACAAGTCTCATCAATAAATCTCAAGCGTTGATAACCGGAGATACAACCCACCGCTCAAAATTCAAGTTTTCGTTTATTTTGACCAAATATTTTGTAACGACGCACGATGAAACTAAAGATATGCCGTTTTAATTTTAAAATAGTTTAGGGTTTTACGAATGAAAAGACTATCCAAGCATCGGGTTTTAGTTATGTATTAATAGTTGCAATAAAATGTATTTTTATAATTACAGTGTTTTGCAGGGACATGTCCTCCGGGAAAGATTTAGCGGAATTTTCCGCGAACAATTAGCATGCTTTGACTTGGTCAAATTATTGGTAAAGTGAACACATTTCAGTGGGACAAGTCCCCTGAGAAAGTTCACGTTGAATTTTGACTATCCTATTGTACTGGTAAAATCCAACATATTTCGCGGGACATGTCCCCACGAAGTGTATGTTGAATTTCCCAACAGCTCAGCGCATTCATGTGCCACGCCGATGTAATTTTGTTGTTTATGACTTTCGCCGGGGACTTTGTGTCCCCGGCGAAAGTCTCCTCGCTCATTCATCCGATTGTTGTAGTGAAATGCACTCTTTTGTGTTTTGAACCACTCCACTAGCTCAAGCCAAATGCACATTTTTTGTGTGTTTTATTTATTTATTGTGAGCGAGTGGTATATCTGGTGGGGTATTTTGCGGTACCTACACGTGATGTTAGTAATGTGTTATAAGGGAGGGTTGTTTGAGTTATTTGTGTGTTATTGGGAGGTGTATAATATGGCACTGAGGTGGCATACCAATAACGTGTTATTGGGTCTTTGCATACCTTGTGCTCTTATGTTATTTGGTGAGTAGTTCACAGAAGGTAGGTTTGTGATCTATGGATTATTTTAAGTCTTGATATGGGTTAAAAAACGAATGTTATAGTCTCTTTATGTGGTCATCGGAGTGTCCATGGTAAGCTATAGTGAGACATAGGTCGAGATTCGATCGTTTCGACCGGACCGACCGACAAAATCGACCGGACCGGACCGAACCGACCGGATCAAGGACCCATGGTCCGTCTCGGCCCCACTTTTACCTTAATTCGGTCTCGGCCTTGTTTGTCTCGGTCCGGTCCGGTCCTATCCGACCAAAACCGAAAATCTTGCTTATTTGAACCGGACCGATCAAGACGGATCGATCGAACCGGACCGGACCGCCCACATTCGGTCTCGGCCTCGATCCGGTTTTTACCTTAATTCGCCTCGGCCTTGCTTGCCTCGGTCCCGGTCCTGGTCCTATCCGGTCCTGACCGACGTCACCCTAGTGAGACATAATTTATATTTTTGGTTTTATAAAAAAAATGTCATTAAGTATTAATTTTCTTTTGAGTGAAGCTTTGCGTTATAACAATTACAAATCTTGATATATAATTTTATTTTAAATGGGTAAAGTTCTAGTAAAACTTAGTTCCTTATCGCATTCCTATAAATTTTAAACTTAATTACATTTTAAACATGGAATACCCACTCAAAGAAATTAATAATACAAGGGTTTGACCACATTCTCAATATATGAATACATATAACCTTACGCGAACCTTTAATCTGGTATACGTTTTTACATATATGAGCGTTTCTTTTCTGGGAAAACGACAAAGCTCGTTGAAGCTTTTTGAATAGTCGAATAACATTAAAAAAAAAAAAAAGAAATGTATAAGAGTCGAATACGATGACACGTAGTGGTATGCGTCAACCAAGGAAACGGACATATGAACCAAGTGTCGACACTCGCTCACCTTTAATTTACTTTAAAATATTCATCAATAATATATAATATATAGAGAAAGTTCAAAATACATCCCCTGTCATCTCCTGCCTCACTTTACATCCCTAAACTTTTTTTTCTAAGACAAACCATCCATCCGTTAAGAAAGCCAGACAAATACATCCTTTCGTTAAGAAACCGGGCTAATGAGCGACTAACGAAAAATATTTCTCGATTATCTTCTAACGGAAGAGAAAATATTTACACCGTTAGTTCTTAGGACTAACGATGCAATTCTATTAAATTGACACAACCTGTGAACCCTAGGTATATCACCTTCTTCAAACACCCATCATTTAACTCACACCATTAATTATTATCAGCCTCTAGATTCATAAATTCAGGCCATTTTCGAATCTCATATTTGTTACACATAATTTCTAAAAGTTACTGTTAAATAATTTACTGATTTTAATCGTTTGAAATTATTGTAATTTAGCATACTGATTATATGTAGTTATGCGAAATGGCAATAAGTTAGGTTAAATTAGTGATTTAGGCGAAATAAAATGTATATTGAGTAGCAAATTAGTAAGTCGTCGGTTATTCCGGTTGAAGTAGGTGAAGAACTTGGGAAAGTTTACTGCTACTGTGCAAGCTGCTCATCTCAAGACCGACATCATGCAAATTTTCGAGGATCTTACGCAGGATGGTAAGTTATTTCCTAAATATGTTTGAAGTTTGAAGTTTTAGATTCTGATGGCAGTCAATAGTGTTGAACGCAACTCATTGCCTTGCTATTGAAGTGGGAAATAACCACTAGAACACTCGATAGACAGATGCTAAAAGCTAACTTCCATTTAAGGGTCTGAAATTCACTTGCTGGATCAGTTAACAAGCATCATTGGCTCATTGCTACTACAAGTACTTTTGAGTTAATTTAAAAAAGTGTTCAAGATGTTCAGTTTTTACCTAATATCTCGGTACCTTATTTTGCAATTTATCCTATTTGATCAAATATGAAGGATTATTAATTAGTCTTTATCCAAACTAGTAATGAGTTATAAAAATTCTCTCTCTCCCTTGAGGAGATTTCCAGCCGCCACCCTTCTAACTTTTCAGGCCAAAATCCATTCTGATCCGTCCTCTCTACCCTTGTTTGGGTATGCAATACGTGTTATCAGTTATGGTGTTCTTCTAAGGGTGGCTGGTTACAATTTTCTTCTTATATCTAGAAGAAATCTCCTTCAGGTAAGGGCCGATTCACAGCCGCCACCTCCTATTCCTTTTATCCCATTAATCGCACTAAACCGCCTCGTATGCAATCGGATTTAGTGTGGTTTGTGTATATCGTGAGGTGGCGAAATCCCAAACAAACCGCCTAATTTTTCCAATTCAATTGCTTTTTCTTTAATTCTTTTCACCGGGATTATTGATTTAACTGCAAGATTCGTGATTTGTCCTAAAAGGGGCGCTTTCACGGTGTTATAGTTCCTTTATGGATTTGATGTCGATCCGTAGTGGGTTCGGAGAGATGGGTCGCTTCGCTGGTTGTTTCGATGTTAGGGCCGGTTTCGTAAACAATATTCGGGTTGGTTATGCCGATCCTTGCCGCAACGCGTCGCGGTATGATGTTGGTACGCAAGTATGGGGTGATTAATGACTACACAAGGTACATGTTGAAGATGATCGTAGTACCGCCGATATGGGTTAATTTAGGCGTTGCCGGATTTGGTGTCGATGCATCTTCATATTGGTTACGATTAGACACGGGTCATTGATAACAACTTTGTGTGCGAGTATGCCTCTTGGTCAGGTTGGCAAGTCGCTGAAGTCCGGGTTATGGTGTGGGTTTCGATGAAGTACATGTTGGTGTTGTTACATCAGTTGTACAAAGTCCGATCCGTAATAAAGTTCATATGGAGCATATCTTTACCATTCCGCTCATTTAACTATACTTGGTGCGGACCGTTATGCTAATTCTCCTATATGGGTACAAGTATCGTTTACTATGACTTGCGAGGCTTCTTCGTAAGTTTTAAATCATCTTCGAAGTTGTGGTTACAACTTTTGGTTGGTGGTCAGATGATGAAGAATTTGAAGTTTTATGCCGATACGAGAATATAATGTTGATTACAGGAGCATGTTTGGTTTTGTGATCATTATGTTATCAAAGATAGATTATAGGTTAGGAGTATGTGCACTCAAGGGTAATGTATGGATGATAATCGCTGATTGAGTTGCTCACTTTGAAGTGGTTCGTTGAACCTCGTGTTATTATATTTAGATAGGTTCTAAATGTAATTGTTTGTTTCAAAGATTTAGTCAGGTTGTTATTCGCTTTTAGCGCTTGTTTTGCCTATGTAACAGGCTGAGGTCATGGGACTCACCCATGTCATTTGTACTTCAATGGTTTTTGGTGTAATGAATTTTACCGGGGTGAATTAACCCTTTTACCAAAAAAAAACTAGTAATGAGTTATGGCGTTATGACCATATATGGATCTACAACATGACACATAGCCTACTGTTTTAGTCCTCCATATATATTATGGTTTTTTTCTTCACTACCACCATTCCATGACCGGATGGCCTTAAATAATGTAATCAAGAACACGGATGTATAAGGAATTTCAAAATTGTAATATGCTAAAGTAATATGTACAAACTATACAAGCAAAGCTAAAATGATGAAAATAAGATATGTATGAATAGTTTCAGACCTCCTTGGTCGGATTTCACACTCATTCATGATAGAATGTTAGTTCAATTTTCCGATGAATTATTACTCGTAGTCATATTGTACCGGGTCTCACGTCGATAATAATTGGGATGGATCCTCATTGTTTACTAGTCGATGGTAATAAGCGGGATGATGGTGGTGGTGGCGCTGGGTGGTAGGCGGCGGTGAAGCGGGGCGGTGGGCGGTGGTGGCGGTGGAGGCGGTGGTGGCGGTGGTGGCGGTGGGAGGCGGCGGTGCGAGGTGGGGGGTGGTAGCGTTGGGTGGTGGCGGGTGGAGGTGGAGGTGGTGGTGGAGTGCACCGTTAGTCCTTTATTGCATCGTTATTCTAGGACTAACAGTGTAATATTTTCTCTTCCGTTAGGAGATAACAGAGAAATATTTGCACCGTTAGTCCTCATTAACCGATTTTACTAATGAGGATGTATTTGTGCCAACTTTACTATTGAAGGATGGTTTTGTGCCAAAAAAGTTTAGGATGTAAAGCGAGACAGTGACAAACCACAAGGATGTATTTTGACTTTACTCTAATATATATCATATGCTTGCAAGTTGATATATTCGCTCGAACGCACACTACCTCCCCTATGATTTCCTTAACTAAAAGTGCGGAAAATGACGCAACGGACCGCTACCGGCGCTTATCACTTTCCGAATCACTTTATTTTTAATTGAAAATGGACCGATGGCAAACCATTATCATTAACTCATCCACATTATGACAAGTGTCCCGTGATGTGTAAGGTATTATTTTTGGGCAACTAAAAAGTGCTGGACAACCGTATTTTTTGAAAAGGGTTTTTTGGTCATTTTACATAACATAAATAAAATATTTTATATACTAAAGATTGGGTAAAACTGTGGTGCTAATACATACCACTGCTTTTCTAATACTTATTTTTCAAAACACTGCTTCTTCTTCTCTGCTTCTTCATTCAAACATACACACTACTGCCATTAATAAAGCCTCCTCTATACAAATTCAAGTTTCAAATCTGCAATTCTATTTTCACCCATTCAAAATCACTCGTCTGATTCAAAACCTAATCACTAATGAAATCTCGTAACAACCTCTACCCACCACCATTACTAACCTGCTACCACCATCGATCACATGGCCGTCGTCCGTCCGCCGTCATTAAACCTTCGATCACTTTCATCAAGGTTTATTTCTTAATTTTGAGAGTTTTGTTTTGCCCTAATTGTTATAAATCAATTTTCCCTAACTTGGCCTTGATGTTCTGTTGGCTAATTGACCTGATTTTGCCCTAAATTGACATGATTGACATGATTTTGACTAATAATTCTAAGTCCTAATGATTGTTTCAATGATCATTACTAGCCGCAATGCTTTATCCATCTTTATAGGACCTATAACTACACCTTTTTTGTTAATTATACTTCGATTAAGTAGCAACATTGAAACTCCAGTGTCGTACTTTCCATAAAGCTTATTGACACTGTAACTTTGACAACACTCTCAAGTTTCAAATTTCAAATCTCTAATGTGAATGTATGTGTGTTGGACCAATTCAATTTTCTCAATTGTATGTTCATTGGCATAATAAAATGATCCGTATTTTACTGATCTTTATGGATTCCTAATGTAATTCAAGCAATTACTAGTAGTAATTATTAGTCTGCATTAATGTTAGATTTGTAAAAAAAGTAACTAATCGGTGATTCTCGTGAGTTTCCTGCAAATTAATGTTTGAGAAATTAGTAATAGCTTAACTTGTTTTAACCTCGCCATTATAATTTCGGAATAAGCAAAATTGGGAACAACAAACAAGAGTAGCACAACAATGTTGCATACCTCATTGTACTTTGTTTTTATATAAATGTCTTTGATATATTGGTCACCTAAAGATTCCTTATTTAGATTAATTGATTGTTATAGGCTTAAGAAGGGTAATGTTGAATATAAGTTTGAAGTGTGGAAATGGCACAAGCTGGTTCATAATAATTTTGAAGATCAGGTGTGGAAATAGTTTTACTTTTCTCCAATGGCTTTATAACATATGCTCAAACTGAATTTGACCGGTCCAATGGGATTGTAAGCTATGCAAGATATAGAACCTGAGAGGTTTCGTTTGATTTATATTAGAGTAAACTCCAAAATACATACCTGTGGTTTACCCTGGTTCGCACCATCCATCCCTCTCGCAAAAGTTTCAACCGATACATCACTCCGTTAGTAAAAGTTAACCTATATACATCCCTCAGTTAAAATAAGGACTAACGTTGCAAATTATTTCTTCGCTATCTTCTAACGAGATATAAAATATTAACACCGTTAGTCCTCGGGTTAACGGTATTTGCACCGCTAGTCCTTTTTAATGTTTTCGTCCGCTTTTACGCCGTCCGCTTTTGCACGCTTTTTACGTTTTCTTCCGCTTTTGTCCATTTTTTACGCTTTCTTCCGCCTTTACGCCGTCCGCTTTTTACGCCGCCTCGCTTATTTACGATTTTGCCTTTTTACGCCGTCCGCTTTTTATGTTTCGTCCGCTTTTTTACGCCGTCCGTTTTTTACATTTTCGCTTTTACGCCGTCAGATTTTTACATTTTGTTCACCTTTACGCTTTTGTCCGATTTTACACGCTTCATCTCGCTTTTTTCGTCCGCTTTTTGTTTTTGTCCGCTTATTTACGCTTTTTCTGTTTTTAACGTTTTGTCCGTTTTACATTTTTCATTCGCACGTTTCTTGTTTTACGCGTTTTCAGCAGCACGCCGCCTTTGTTTTACGCCGTCCATTTTTACATTTCGTCTATCTTTACGTTTTCATCTGTTTTTCACCTTTATCCGCTTTCTTACACTTTTATTCGCTTTCCTCGACATTCGCTTTCATCCATTTTCTTACATTTTTATCCGTTTTTATCCATTTCATACATATAATATGTATGAAAACGGATAAAAATGTATGAAATTAGATAAAAATGTATGAAAATGGATAAAAACGTTTCTTTATTGATTTTAACTTACGATTTCTGTTTGGAAAGGGGTCAAAATCGTGATTTAAAATCGATAAAGAAACATTTTTTTTCATTTTCATACGTTTTGATCCATTTTCATACTTTTTTTATTTGTTTTCAAACATATTATATGTATGAAATGGATAAAAACGGATAAAAACATAAGAATAATCGACGAGAACGAATAAAAGTGTATGAAAACATTTAAAAAGGTAAAAAAAAATAAACGAAAACGTAAAAAATGTATTTAAAACATAAAAAACGGATTTAAAACCTAAAAAGATAGACGAAATGAAAAAAAATGGACGAAAACGAAAAATCGAACGAAACGTAAAAACACAAAAGAAAACGTAAAAGAATAAAACGAAAAACGATGATAACGTAAAAAATGTATTTAAAACGTAAAAAAACAGCAAAACGTTAATAAACGGTCTAAAACGAAAAATGTATTTAAAACGTAAAAAGGACAAAACGATAAAAGTCAAGAAAATGTAAAAAATGGACAAAACGTAAAAAAAAGCGAAACGAAAAATGAACGAAAAGTAAAAAACCCAAGAAAACGAAAAATGGACGAAAACGTAAAAAGGGACAAAACGTAAATAAATGTACGAAAACATAAAAAAACGGACGAAGATGTAAAAACTAAGATGACTACATATGCAGAGGTCTTATTCGAATGGTATGTCTCGATTCTTTGTTTGATATTTATCGAACTTTGAATCTTCCAAAGAACTGGATTCCATGGATGCCAAATATATGGTCGAGGATGCATCAAGTAAGAAGTTCCTTGTTAGTAATTTCACAAATTACAAAATGACCGATTCAAGACCGCCATGGAACAATACAATGAACTTCTTGGAATACTTGAAGGTTTACACAACACAATGTGCACATGGATGAGGTTATTCAAGTCTCTTGTGTTATTGATAAACTTCCTCCTTCATGGAAAGATTTCAAGCATACCTTGAAACATATGAATGAGGAGTTAACTCTTGTCGAGTCAGCATCATCCGCACATCGAGGAATCTCTCAAGGTGCGTGATAATGACAAGCCAAAGAGTAGCAATGTCGCCGACCATCTGTTGTCAATATGGTAGAGCATAACAACTCCACCGTGTACAATGATAACCAAGGCAAACGCAAATATCATGATAACACAAAGGCGCATCTTAACAAGAAGGCAACTCCTACTTGTTGGAAATGTGCAAGACCGGTCACATTAAAAGCGGACCAAAGGTGTTAAAATTGGTGGTAAAGCCAATGGATCGTGCACTAATGGTTCAGTGGAGTGGTGGTTCACCAACTCACCGAAAGGTCGTAATATGTTTAATAAGTCTTTTCGATTTATTATGGTACATATGTATATGAATCTTTTATGTGCAGGATGATGATGTTGCGCGGGTCGACTCGTGCAACAGCTCATGTGTAAAGATAGAAGTCGGTTCAAGACTTATGAGTCACCGAATGATGGTTCTATTCTTCACATGGGAAATGAGTCAACCGCCTTGGTGCATGGTCGTGGTCAGGTAGATCTTAGGTTTAGTTCGAAAGATTGTAACTTTGTTTAATGTTATTCATGTTCCCGATATAAGGAAAACTTGGTTTCAAGTAGTGTTTTGAATAATCATGGATATAAACAAGTTATTGAACTCGATAAATTTGTTCTTTCTAAGAATGGTGTTTTTATTGGTTTTGGTTATTTATGTAATCAAATGTTCAGCTTAATGTTACCAACGATGATGTTATTTCAACTTTTATGCACCACATATGATCGACCGATTCTACCCTTTGGCATGCTAGACTTGGTCATGTTCACTATAAAAAATGCAAGATATGTCTAGGATGGTTTAATCCTCGCTTTGACATGAACACCGAAAAGTGTAAACTTGCATGTTGACCAAGATAATCAAGAAACCCTTTCGTGGTGTTAGTCGAGACTAAGATCTTGAGCTTATTCACAAATGACACATGTGATTTGCATGCCACCCTTCTTTGGGGAATAAGAAGTACTTTGTGACATTTATTGATGATGCTTCTAGGTTTTGTTATGTTTATTTGTTACATACCAAGGATGAAGCATTAAATAAATTCAAAGTGTTTAAAACCAAGTTGAATTACAACTGGGTCTTTGATCAAAAGATTAAGGATCGATAGGGAGGCGAGTACATGGATACTCAGACTTTCACCTGTTGGAATAATCCATGAAACGACCGCCTTATACCCTCAAGAAATGGTATTTCGAAAGGAAAACATGGTGCTTAAGGAGATGGTTAATTCCATGTTGTCCTATTCAGGATCGAGTCAAGGGTTCCGGGTGAAGCTATGTTAACAAATTGTTATTTATTAAATAGGGTTCCTAACAAAAGGAACAAGGTTACCCCTTATGAACTCGACTAAAAGGAAACCTAACCCGAACTATCTCAAGGTTTGGTGTTGTAGGGGTTGTAAGACTCGATCCAAAGATGAAAACTTTGGGCGAAAGAGGCATCGATCGCATCTTTGTTGGATATGCCGAGCATTCCAAGGCTTTTAGGTTCTATGTTATTGAACCTAATGAATATATTTCAATTAACTCCATTATTGAATCAAGCGGATGCAAACTTTGATGAGAATAGATTCTCATCGCCCCTAGACCAAGTCGAGGATTCCTAATGGAACTCATGACACTAGTGTATCGAGGTCCCCGATGATGAACCATCAATGGTCCTCGATGAGGTTGTGGTTCAACAACTCGAACTCGTGCTCGTGAAGAGCAAAAAGGTTAGGACCCAAAGTCATTTGGACTCGAGTTTCAACTATACTAAGTCAAGGAACAAGTGGATGAGGTTTTAGACCAATACTCCTATTGCTTCATTGTTGAGGATGATCCCAAGACATTTGAAGAAGCAATGAAGTCCCGTGATATTGCTTTCGAAAGAAGCAATCAATGATGAGATGGATTCCATCATGGGTAACAACACTGGTGGTGTTGGTCGATTCACTCCCGTTGCAAACCTCCTGGTTGCAAATGGATTTTCAAAAGGAAAATGAAGGTAGATGGAACTATTGAAAAGTTCAAGGCTAGACTAGTCATTCAAAGTGCTTTAAACAAAAGTCGAATAGACTATTTTGATACTTAGACCCCGTGCTCAGACAAGACCATAAGACCGCCGATTTCTATGGCATCTATTCACAATTTGGTTATTCATCGATGGATGTGAAAACAGCTTTCTTGAATGGTGAATCGAAGAGGAGGTTTATATGAACCAACCTCGTGGCTTCATCATGTCTCGTAATGAAAACAAGGTGTAAACCGATTAAGTCTCTTTATGGACTTAAGCAGCACCTAAGCAATGGCATCAAAAATTTGATGAAGTGGTTTTGTCTAGTGGTTATGTTCTTAACCGTCGACAAATGTTTATATAGCAAATTTGATGAATCGTAAAGGAGTCATCATTTCTATATGTTGATGACATGTTGATCTTTGGCACCGACCAAAATCAGTTGACCGACAAAGGAATTTTGTCATCAAGGTTCTCCATGAAGGACATGGGGAGGCCGATGTTATCCTTGGTATAAGGATTAAACATGAAAGTAAAAGAATTTCTATCTCTCGCCTCATTATATTGAGAAGGCATCAAGAAATTCAATTACTTTGATTGTACTCAAAGGAGTACCCTATGGATACTGTGAGAAGTCGATGCCTAATAATGGCAAAGTCAGATCTCAACTCGAGTATTCTAGGTAATTGTCGCCCGATGTATGCCATGACTTGTACAAGACCCGATATTGGTTTTGCAGTGGGAAAATTGAGCAGTATACTAGTAATCCTAGTGCTCATCAACGCAAGCGCTCAAAGGGTCATCAAGTATTCAAGAGAACTATGGATTATAGTCTCTCATATAATCGTTACCCATCGTTGGAAGGTTACATCGATGCAAGTTGATCAAGAACATCAAGACAATTGCCTCACCGGTGGTCGGGTATTCCTACTTGGTGGAGGTGCAATTTCTTGGGCATCCAAGAAGCAAACTTGCATCACCGCTCAACAATGGAATCAATTTGCGGCTTTAGCAAATTACCGGTAAAGAAGTCGAATGGTTGAAAACTTGCTTCGAGATTCCATTGTGGCCTAAACATATAGCACCTATTTCTATCCGGTGATAGTGCGTTACATTGGCTAAGGCTTATAGCCAAATGTACAATAGTAAGTCTAGACACTTAGGTGTCGACATAACATGATTCGCGAGCTTATCATGAATGGGGTGGTATCTATAGAGTTTGTTAGATCTCACCGTAACTTAGGCGATCACTGATGAAGGGTCCGCTAGAGACTTGGTTATAAAGTCTCGCAAAGGGACGGGTTTAAGTCCAATTTAGTCATCGAATGCTAGGACACCCAACTCCTCCTAAGGAAACTTGGGAGCCGAGTTCAATGTGGAAAGTCAATATTCAAATGGACCTGAGAACATGTTTATTTACTTCCCAAGGTTGTGCTCGTAACCCTGCCGAAAGGAGGATGAAGTCTTTACTTTAATGGTTAATTTTCTTTGAAAAAGTGCTTGGGTGAGTATGACTAAAGAGGAACCACCTATGTAAATGTTGAAGTTTTGCCGCCTGTGAAGCTTTGACTTTTAGCTTTACAACATTTATGAATTCGATATGGACACATGGCTTGTATAATGTCGAGTCATAAGTGTTTGAAAACTTGTGTGTATTTATCTTCGTGTATTCAAATGGGTCAAGGGTTCAATTCTTAGAACACCCCGATTCTCGAATATTTGAACGTAATTACTAAGATGGAAATTCAACTCGTGACATTTTCGCTTATGCACATGTTTTGCTTGATGTTTATTTTTCATGCAAAGGAAGTGAACTAAATTGGGAGGATTGTTGGAAAATTTAGTGCACTTGCGGGATTAGTTCACACCTTGAAACGGGTTAGAGGCACGGAGCGTACACCCATAAGGTCCATGAACACCGACTTAATAGTGGTTTGTACAGTAAAGCAGTAGAAAGCACCGGTGAAAGTACCGCTGAGGAAAGTATCGCCGGAAAGTACCGCTGTGGTTTCCATCGACAGGCGATGTTTCCACCGATAGGTAGTGTTTCCACCGGTGGTGTATCCACCGCTAGTGCTATGAAGATCGAGCAAGCGGTGCTTCCATCGATAGGTCAGATTTCCACCACAAGTGAAAGTACCGCTAGTGAAAAGCATCGCTTATTGAAAGTATCGCTAAATGGCGCTATAACCGCATTATGACCACGCTTAATTGGTCATGTAACCACTAACAAATTATAATGGGATAATTATGAGGCTATTAACGGGCCGATTAATACTCATAATTCTATTGAATAGCTCAAGAGTAACCTCCTATAAACAGGAGATCCGATTATGGATGAAAACACACGTAAAACGTAAACACTATTAGCGAAAGGGTTATAGAATTGTGCCTAATTTCTAATCGATTTGGTCTTATCCCAAGTATATATTCGTGATACCCGTGCATTGTGGTCGAATAGTTTACTTTGGAAAGTGATCACACGATTCTAAGTGATATCCTGTAACCACTTAGTGGTATTGCTACTGTCATTGATTGTCTTAACCCTGTTCTGGGACTCACCACCAACACTATACGGGGTCGAATACAGCATATAGTTGACATCTATACAGTAACTTACAATCTCAACCCCATATCAATATATTAACTTGCTATATATGTTTGAAAAATGCGAGAATGTTTCTTATGCTCATGTTATGTTTATATGGCATACTAAATAGGACTCAGATAAGAGTTATATTCACCGGTATAATCCATTTACCCAAAAATAGGATCAGACAAGAGTTTAAGACATTTCATCATGCACCATGTCATTTTCTAATCGCCATGAAACAAATCAGAATTTTATTGATATCAGATTCACAAGTAACCTTAAATAAAAAAGCTTTGTAGTATTATCAGTGTTGGGAAAGATTAATGCACAAGATAGCACTTGCTTACCCATTGCCGACTAATTTGTTTATGATTCGTTGACCGTGCTGGTTTCTTCAATCTATATGTCGAGACATCTTTTCGTTGACCCTGCTTTGCATCCAGCTTGTTGTTGTTTCGTGTTAGAACCCGCTTCTCATCTAAATCATATCCAGAATGACAATCCAACAATTATTGCATATACCCTTTATTTATGTAACTACTAACAAATCAATAAAAAACCACAATATAACAATATAATTTTAAGAATATTAAAAATAATAATAACTACCAAATTATGATGATTGGATAAATTAATCCAACCGGTCTATTTTCAAATTTTAAAAAGGAGGTCATAAACCGACAAGTTCGTACAAGGCCTATTTTCGGGCTAATTTTCCCAAAAAGTAATCCAACATTTATACCAAAACGTCAAAAGTTAGGTTCGTAATAATGAAGAAACTAAATGCAATGAAATAAAACAAACGCCGAGAGAGATTAACAACCACGTACGTGGAGCAACACATGAAAACTGAACATATTCGTGAAAATAAAAAGGTATCAAAACGAAACTAAAAACATGTTTTGAGTTTGAAGGGTTAACGATAGACAATTTCTTGGTTAGAGAATCTTTTGGTCTTTGGTAATTAGGGTTTAACTAGGGTTCTACATAAAGTGTAAGCTTTCCTTACTTAGAAGGCTAGCTAGAATTATTGTATAACTTGGTTATAGAAAAATTTTCAATAATTTAAATAATCTAGCTAGATATTTATGTAGTTAAATATATGTTGCGTGGACTTGGATAGAATATAAAAATGCGTTTCCTTGCTGCTGTGCCTTAAACCGACATTTCCATGAACCTCACTTTTTATTCACCACAAACAAGCAAACCAAACTATCATTCTTAACTGCTAAGAATCAACAACTTGTCAATAAAACAAATTATTCCAAGAGTCTATTATGATGCACTATATAAGCAAGTCATTAATATTACTTGTTGGTATTATTGGGCCTTGTTTCCAAAAATGGATACTACTAGATCATCATTTGGTGAATACTTTGAGGCCTGGGAGGTCCAACACAGAAGCTACCTTGACAAGCTATTAGCTGCAGCTTCAGCTAGTGTTGAAGAAGAAGAATCAAGCCAATTGGTCCTTCAAGTGTTGTCTCACTACCAAGAATACTATGATGAGAAAAGCAAAGCTGCAGAGTCAGATGTATTCATCATGTTTTCACCACCTTGGTTCAGCTCTTTCGAACGTACTCTTTTATGGGCTTCTGGCTTCAAACCATCTGTAGCATTTCGTTTGTTAAGGCAGTCTGTTGGGAATGAGTTAACTGAAGACCAAAATGAAAAGATTTCAGCTGTCAAAGAGGTGACACGTCGCATGGAAAGAGAGATATCGGTCGCCTTGGCTAGTGTTCAAGAGAGTGTGGCGGCGCCGCCTTTTTGTGGGCTCATCAAACGTGAAGCCATTTTGATTGATGGAGAAGTGTCTGATATGGAAAATGCAGTTAAACAATTAAAGGAGGCAATGCTCTCGCTATGAGAGATGTTGATTATCTCCTATAAGAAACTGCCGGAGAAGTCCTGGAGGTTTTAACCCAGTTCAAAAGTCAAGTTTTTGTCAGAATTTCGCAGTTTTGGCTTCACTCAAGAAGCCTTGGTATGCAGAAAGATAGACAAAGACCATAACAATAGTCTTCTAACACTTGAGCATCATCTAATGTAATATAATGAATAATTTCGTTATATTTAGATTTGCAATAGTCTGTTAGATACGAGTAGTTCATTTGGTCAATTGAATCAAACCACATTTACAATCAAACGAGATTCAGATGTTATACCCTCAAGTTTCGCAAAATATTTATAATAATATGTATCTTTGTGGTACCATATTGAAGGATCTTTACTAAAAGAAAAAGTTATAGGGTCAATACAATGGTATTGATTTTCAGAGGCTCTTTAACTCGGATCAAGTGAGCAAGTATATTGTTTGAAACCAGGCTTGCATAACTTGGGCTTAGTTCATGATCTGTATATGATACTCGGGCAGTGGGCTAATACTATTGAAACGCCCATAAGTTGGAAATGACTATCTACGTAGTAGTTTTTCATTTGATCCAAGACCGCAACCTCTATCTTACCTTTCGGAGTTGTAGCTATAGATTTCTTATTGTAAGCAATTTATATAGTCACTACTCACTAGAGTAATCAGGGTTAATGTTACACCCGGTGAATATATTACTCAAAAAAATGTTTAAGTAAAACAGATGTGCGTGAAATTCCAAATTTCATCCCATTACATAAACAGTAAAGCTAACATAACAAAGCACAATTACTTCAAAAAAAACGAAGAAACAACTACTACTAGATTACATTTGACTCGAAACTACACCAAACATAAGATACTGTTTCTTTCGACTATGAAGCTTGATGTCCAAAGCATCATAGAAAGCCTCTTGTTCTTCAGATAGACCATTTGCATTGTACTCATTATCATCGTATAGATAAAATCATCATCCAATGTTTCCTTCCACCTTTTGTACAAGCTCTTGGTCCCATACCCACTTTCAATTTTCGAATGTTTTGAAGCCATAAAGTTCTCAGTTTCATCGAAAACATTCTCCACATCACTCTCACTTTCGTCACCAGCATGCAAACTCGTATCCACTTGTTTAACAAATGTTGGAGCGGTAGAAAAATTAGGACTTGGCTCCTCCTCAGTTGGCAATTGTTTTGCGTCCACATGTGTGTCAACATTGGGCGTTACACCCTTTGAAGTAGATGTCACGTTACCTACCACGGTTGAAGTAGATGTAGACGTCTTTTTTAGTACCCTTTTTAACAGTAGAGTCCGTACCATGTTTGCCATCCAAATCACACTCCTCCATTTCAAGAATTGAAAATGGATAATTAGTTTTAACGACCCCATTATCTACAATATCTAACTTGTATTCTTATTAGGCGATGACCTATTCGTGATGGGCCTTTAGACAAGTTTAGGCTTGGTACTAACTCCATAATTTCCTCCAGCTTGTTTCTTTCCACCATTTCCACTATTACTTTGATTCTTTGTAACTACTTGGAAACTATCAATTTGCCATTCCACACGATTCGTGGACTTTGAAGTAACCAATTTAGGGCACTGTTCTGAGTTATGACCAAAAATCCTACACGTGGCACAATCGTGGAGGAGTCCATTCGTATTCACTAGCAACTTTTTCGTAAATGTGAATCATTGCGTTTTTTTGTATGCTAGACTTTTCTGAATTAGAGTGGTTTGATTTTAACCGAACCTCGTTTTCCTAAACAAAAAGTCGGCTCTCTCTCTCTAGCCCTTATGGGCGATTTTCTTAGCTTGAAACCCTAGTTTCGATTTTCAATCTTCTAGGGAATTAATTCTTCCAATCAAGATTCAATTTATGTTAATCTACATTAATCGCTTAGATTTTTGTTTAGAGAGAAACCAATCCTTTGTTTCATTCAAACCGGTTAGGTTTTTTAGATTGGGGCAGCCGGCTGGATTTATTAGGGTTTCAATATCATTCGGTTTTGATGGATGTTGAACAAGGATCGTTTGTGATGATGATTCTTAACAGTTTGTTATGGATTTTCATCATCCTTGTTTCATTGTTATGCAATTCTTGGGAGGTTTTGCCGGATCTGTGGTGCGATTCCGTGAGATTTCTTCTTTGAATTGTTGGTGTTGATCGTGGGTTATTTTCTCCATGATCGCGGTGTCTTCTTGAGTTGGGTTCATTCGGTTAGGGTTTATGTTGCTCGGCAATCTTTGTGGATTGCGGGTTTGTCTTCGCTGGGGTTCAAGCTTCATGATCTTGGTTGTTGGTCGATTTGATCTCAAGTCCGATTAGGGGTTGATAGAATCACTTTGGGTTGCAATCAATGGGGTATCGATGCTAGGGTTCATATGCTTGCATGGGTTCTTTCTCGCTTGGTTGCTTGCTCTACGGTTCATGGTCGTTCGGTCATGATTTGGTTGTGGTGGTTGTCTTTTATTCGACAAACTGGTCTTGATTGCATAAATGGGTTGATTGTTGTGTTGCTTGGTCGTGGTCGTTCTAGCTAGGGTTGGGTGCATGTAAAAATCACCGCCATGGTGGCTTGTGGAGGTTCGGCTAGGCATGATGGTACTAGAGTCATCTTACTTTAGTTGGTCACCGGATTCTTGGTTGCTTGGCATGGGTTTGTAACGGAGTTCATGCCGGTTACCGAGTTGTAGTGGTCGGTTCTCACCTTGTTGATGTGCTTGGACCTTTGCCCTCTTCTAGTGTGGGTAGGGCGGGTGCATCATTGTCTAATGGCATGGAAGTTAGTGTTGTACTCGGACGCCAACAAATGATGATTGAAGACTGAGTCGCACACTATGGAAGTGGTTCTTTGAACACGGACTTAGTTACATTTAGATTGTTAATTTGAATGTAATTTGTTTTCTATTCTGCTTGTTAACGCAGCTTAGTGTGTGTTCTTTGCGCTTAGCGGCTTGTTTAGCTTAGTTACATATGTAGAGTCATATCGCCTATGTAACAGGCGGAGGGCATGGGATGTACGCCCATGTCAATTGTACTTCATTGAATTTTTGGATATATTTACCGGGGATTTAAGGCCCTTTTACCCAAAAAAAACTTTTTCGTAAATGTACCCCTCTTCTTCCAAATTCGGAATAGCAATAACTTGAGTCATTCAAATCATTTTCGCCACTTACTTCAATCATAGTACGTGCAAAGCTGTTTCTTCCCCATGATTCATTGCACGTCGTACTAGTAAACGAATCAAGCATTAACGGTTTGCTAATTTTTGTTGTTATGGCATTAAGACCATCAGTCGTGAATGCCGCCATTTGAACATCATGAAGTTTAACTCAAACTGGAACACGAGTTAACTTCTCTTTTTTCAAACTAGTAGAAGTAGTCCATTTTTTAGGAATTATCGGTATGGTACGAATCATCTAAGGACTATTCTCAAGTTACATCATTAACCCTTTTTTGGAATCAAATTTGAAAAAGAAAAAACCATTGGCATTCATCATAATCTTTTGTATGTCGTATTTTCCTCAAATGTTAAAAACATAATTCTGCACAACTGGAAACGGCACACGTTTACCGATGAAATAACCGTATAATGAGTTAGCCAATCTGCCACTTACATCCTCTACAGAAGATCTAGGTATCACTACTTTGCATTCGCTAGAAGCAAGCATAGTAAGAACACGAAAATTAACTTGAGTTTTGTTTAAATCATCATTTAGCATAGCAAAAAAAGTAGTCAAGGTATTACCATTTGTTTCTGCTCAGAATCATCCATTTACATTCTCGTATTAGCAACATTCGAAGTACAACCAACATCATCAGCCATGATACTTTCGTCCCTCATCACATTACTACACACAATGTTTGAAGCTTTCTTAGAAGGTTTTAATGATTTTCCATCATCTCCCACTAACATGAGCTTTCCTCCATGTATTTGATTCTCAATATATCGTATCTTTACAGCTAACGAAGTAGAAGATGTGCTACCAAAAGCCTCTGTCAAGCTAGGGAACGATCCCAATCCTTCATCTTCAACTCCCTTGTAGCAGCCGGACTAGTATTCAGACTCGACGCTTTATTTCCTTAGACTTATCAATCTTACGACTACCCCCTTTCCCTCCCGAACCCATAAACCCTTGCTTCATACTCTCACTATGCAATCACCACAGTAAATACCCATTTTCAATCCAAGAAAACCTAGTTCAGATCTATACACGACAAATATGTTGAAAACCCTAATTCAAATTAATGACCACCCCATCTTAGTTTCTTGCTAAGGCAGTTTAATAAAATGTTGTTAAAAACCCATGCATGTACAAACTCATAAGATATAGAGTTCCATAAAATTACAAATTTGAAAGTGTTATTTCTTATTATTGTATTTTATTTTAAATTACCTTTCGAAACATAACGGGTGTCATAGATGTGTCAAAGATGTGTTATATATCTATGACTAGACTAGATGGTTTATGTTTTTGTGCCATAAAACACAAGGTTTGTTATGTTGGGCCACAAAACATAACGGGTGTCATAGATGTGTCAACGGCATTAGTGAAGAATGCTAACAGAGTCAAGATGAAGGCATTAGTGAAGGGTGTCGAGTAATCTAACCAAGGGCATTAGTGAAAGGTGCCGAGTAATCTAACCAAGGGCATTAGTGAAAGGTGCCTAACGTGTACATTCGATATGGAGTGTTTCGATGTACAAGATAGAGTAGTATTGGATCCAAGGATGTTGATGTCCTTGATGGTGTTGTAATAAGGAGTAGGTCTCCTTTGGGATTAGGTGTTGTGTAGTGTTGGGTAGTAGTTCCTCCATTGTAATGGAACTCGCACTTAGCCTAGTACCGGATAAAGGGTAGCGGCATTGTGGTAGGTGTGGTTCACCTTGGTGTGAAAAGAACCCGTGGTTAGCCTAGTACCGGAAAAAGAGTAGCGACGCGTTGTGAAGGCTTCTCCGCCATAAGGAGTTGGTGTCGTGTAGTGGTTACGAACTCGAGTAGGTGACTCGGGAGTGGAGTAGGGCAAGGAAGGTGTCCTTGTAGCCAAACCACTATAAATCCTCGTGTTGGTTTGTCTATCCTTTACTTATCACTTTACTTTTATTCTTGCATTACTTTGTTTATTTTCTATGTGGTTGATTTCTATGTTTGTGATGCATACTTGGTCCTTCATATAGTCATAAACTATATTTAACATTTACATATTATGACACGCTTGATCAAGAAAAATAACCGGACTAATAATGGTGAAACTTGATTTATAATGAACCATTAATCTTATGGAATCTTATGTGATATTAAGAGGTTGGTCTTACATGCCGAATCGTTAAATGCATCCTCGTGTCGAGATTAGCAAATACAATGGTTTATACTATATTTGATATAAAGTTTTAAGTTTGAAACTAAACGTATTCACCCCCCTACGCTTTCACAAATTCTAACCTTGACAATTTTTCAAAAATATACAAGATATTAATTTTAAAAATCACACACTTTGTATTTTAAAAAACACACGCTTTGCATTTAAAGTTGAACGAAAATCACGATTTCGCAAATACAATAATTTGATGCTATACATTGTTGCTTTGTGCCAGAGGGGGCTCAGAAGAGTATCCAATAGATGGCGTCGCATAAGGCCTCCACTTAAAAGAGGCCACATTTTAATAATTTTGCATATAAACACATATAATATTAAACATATATGAGTCATATAATTTAAGTTTATATATAATTTCTTTTTAGTTTACAAATATAGTAAGGCTTCTTTGTTGTTATTTCCTAAGGTCATCGAAAACTACGAGACAACCCTGCTTTGCGCAAGTACGTTTAAGAATAGATAAAAGATTATAAGAGGATTAGGTGTGGGCTCACCATGGGACTTCGCCGTCCGACGTGGATGTTAGCCGAGCTTCGCCGCCACATCGGCTGACCTCGCCGTGGCTCCCCTCTTCGTCTGCACAATGAGCTGATTTTCGACACAAGCCAAACGGATATATTTTACTTTCAAAAAAATATATTCAATTAAACCAAACGGATACATTTACCCTATTTTATTTATTTCTTTTTAAAAAACTTACCACCCTATAAATAACATATCATAACCACCATTTTTATCATCTTCATCTCCTCCATCTTCATCAACTTTCAGATCTTTAGTTAAAAAAAAAAAAAAAAAAAAAAAAAAAAAATCTCACAATGTCTCAAAACCCGAACGACGGAGGGTATTTCACAAACCTACTAAATTCAAACCCACCACAATACTAGGTTCTTCAAATCCGTCTACCCCCTCCTCGCAAAATTCCAACCCGCCTCCACAAGAAATTTTTTCTTAACCAACAATAGGCGTTTCAACAAGGATTCGCAAGTTCGCAAGTTCTTTACCCAAAAAAAAACAAGGATTCGCAAGTTACCCCGACCGATTTTCATCACCGCGGTTTTTTAACTCGTCACAACCTCCATAGTTTTTTAACCCGTCACAACCTTAAACGTTTCCCCAAACGGAATCACAACCGTCCGGTTCACAATTCAAAGTACCAAAATCACGTGAACCGGCCAAAGGTACCAGGAAAAAGACGAAGGCAAAAAAATCAAAACAAGCTGTGGATTTGGATGCAGACGATGACGAAGATGTGGAAGTCATAGGCCAGGCAGACAGGAGGAAGTGGAGCAAGGCTGAAGAAAGGTTGCTTGCGCAATGTTGGATAGAAATTTCGCAAGATCGAGATATGGGAAATGCCCGTTCCGAAGATTTCTTTTGGAACGACATTATGGACATATTCAATAATCAGACCACCGATGACCAACATACCAAAAATATAATCACGGGTAAATGGTCGTGGATTAACGGTGATTGCTAAAAATTCAACGCTATTTACAAACATCTGCAGCTTCGAAGTGGTGAAAATGACCACGATCATGTCGAGAATACTAAACTGAACTTTGAGCAAAGTTATGCTGGGAAGGAGTTCGGATATGTTCACACTTGGGATATTTTGAAAAATTACCCGAAGTGGGATGCCGAAGAGCCGATTGACATTACATGTCTCGAGGATATATTCGGCCCGGACAAACGACCTCGTCCTGAAAGAGATGGTGGCAGAAAGAGTCGAGCCGCAAAGAAACAAAAGTCGACTTCAACGTCGAGCTCTGCGAGCTCCGGTGGGAGTCAATCGAGTACTTTTTCGGGACATATATCCGAAAAATATGCTCAAAAAGCCGACGCTCAAATGGTTTGTTACGAGGCGAGGCGGGAGAAGGAAATTGCTGCGTTAGAGATGAAGGAGATGAAGATTCTCATGCTAAATCTCGGTTTGACCGATGACCGGCAAAAGCAGAGATCATCCGAAAGAGGCGAGGAAAGAATAGTGAAGAAATAAGCGAGCGAGATGTTTAGGTTTCTTATTATTAGTATGTGTTGTGATAACGCTACACGCGTCGTTCGGGTCAAAGGAACTTCCTTTTCTTGAGCAAGTTTTATAACACCCCAGGCAAATGAACCTAATCGTTGAAGTGTAGTATTAGGATAAGCCACGGGTATTGATATCGTTCTCTAGGGAATAGAAATGCTAGTGAGAAGTTACTACGCTAAGGTTGGGGTTGAGGAAGATTATTTTTATCTTTTATGTTTTTAGAAAATGGAAAGGTACGAATCTCGGGGTTTGAATTTGGGGTTGGTATTTCACCGATTACTCTACTCATCTAATTATCTAATCTAAGGTGATGGTAGTCTATGTCTAATTATTGTGTGCTCGTATGATAGTTTAAATATGTGTTTACTTAGGTTTTATTACTCCTTAATTATCTCCTATTGATGGTTGAATTGTCACGTCCTTATTCTTAATCGCGTTGTATGTCTAAAGTCGTAGGGTATCGTTTATCCCAACTCTTTGAACTTACCAAAGGGTCTCGTCTACAATAACCTCTAGAAATTATAAACTCTAACTCTAAGGCACTCTTTGGGTGGTTTATCCTACAACCGCTCTAGGTGTTATAGTCTAAGGTTCACAAAGATTAATCAAGCATTAATTACACAACGAATGACCTATCGCATTACTAGATCATTAAACAATTAAGTTAAGAGACAACCAATCAATATTCAATAATTAAGTTTCATATTCCTAAGCAAACGATAAATAAATTAGCCGGACATGGAGAACATGCAAGCATACACACAAATAATTGAAGACATAATTGAATTAATGAAGTAAAACACTTATCTTGATGTAAGTTAGGGTTTGGAACCCTAAAATCTTGACAAGACTGACCTTGGTTCGGTTTAGGTTTTACTCCAAAAGACTACACACTAAAACCGAAAATTCGGATTCTATATATAATATTACAAGTGCGACGGCGTCACCTTATGAGTTGTGACGCCGCCGGTCGCCGTTATTAGGGTTTCGTCTTCGCCACGTTAGTCTTGCGGACGCCACCTTATGCTTGTGGACGCATTAGGGATCGAATCTAGGCCGTGCGAGTTGCGACGGTCTACTCTTTTAAAGCTCGACACCGTCTACTTGAAAATAAGAAATTTGACTTACGTGTCACAAAATGCTCCGACGGCGCCACGGTTAAGCGATGGCGCGTCGCCACCTTGTATTTCGGCGACTTGAGTGTCTCGATTCTTGACTTTGGCCATTTTCTTCAGATATCCGCGCCTTTTCGTCCAAATAAGTGCCATTCTGACAATTTGCCTTCAAGAGACCTAAAAGTGAAAAGGAACGATATTAAGTAATAACGGATACAAAAGTGATCAAATAAGGGCTTAAACGACCCTCAAAAGGTACATTTTAAAACCTTATCATGTTGTATTTTTTTCCCGTGTTTTTTTTTTTTTTTTTTTTTTTTTTTTTTTTGATCGTGTTTATTTTTCTTATTATTGTGTTGTTTAATGTATTTTAATTATTAATGAAATAAATTTAGTTTATTAAAAAAAAAAAAAAAAAAAAAAAAGTTGTAGTTGTGCCCTAGATAAAGAGGTTGAGGTTTGTTGTGAGTGAGAGGGTTAGTTGTGATTAGTTATGGAGGTTTGTTATAGTTATGTGAAAAACGCGTGGCGGTGATAAAGAGATGTTGCCTCTTTCGACACCTAATCCTCTAATCACTTATCCACCCTCCACATCACTCGTTTATACATGGTTGTCGTGTAGTAATATTTTTCATGTCATGTTAGCCAATAAATTAAAATTTAGAGAACCAAAAATAGTACGTGTGAAGTGTGAACATATGTGTATTTCCTTGGCGGTTAAGATGAGTAAATGTTATGATGAGTAAAAAATATCTCACATAAACATATAAATAAATAAGGGGTAATTATGAGAATGCACTTTTCGCCGAGGTGTCATCACTTTTTAGGAAAAAGTTTGGGTATTCCTAAATAGACTTTGAGACTGCGATTTTCTACTTTTCATATAAAGCTTGACAGAGTGTCCTTCAAAGTTTGTGTACCCAATCATGATTTTAACTAAATTGTCTATTATACCTTGTCTTTTAGTACAACAATCGAATCTCAAATGACTTTTTAAGAATCTAGCGAATTTTTTTGTCTTTTAGTAAAAAAAGTCAAAGTTCTGAAATAAATATATTGGTTTGTTATCATATCCCAACCGCCTTATCATTCAATGAGCATCCTTGAAACCACATTCACTACGTTTTACGAGGGTTGGTTTAACCGCCACCATGACCTCCAACAAAACCGACAACCAACAATGAAAATGACTTAGGAAACTAGTGGAACAAGCCTCCAAACATTACCATGAATACTACCAAGAGAAGCTAACCCTAATAGAAGAGGATGTTTTCCTAGTATGCTCGCCACCTTGGTTCACTTCATTCGAACAAGCTTTATTCTGGGTCACTGACTTCCCTCCATCTTTGCTCTTTCGTTTCATCAAGGACGATCTAAACATGACAAATGAGCAGTCTTCAAAGGTGGAGTCAATCAAAGTACTCACTGCAAGGAAGGAGACTGAGATAGGTGAGGTTATGGATTTTTGCGGCATAGTGTTAATTTTTATAAAGAAAATTTTTTAGCCAGGGCCGAGCGACCGCTCAAGGCCCTAAAATTTGTCCTGTTAATAATTGTATGCATGTGCATATTTTTCACGAAGAAAAAAATATTTAGATGGAAAAATATCTTAAATAAATAATATGTTAGAACGTTAACTAATTGTATTATATCTTATAAACGGTGACACTTTATATATAATATTGCTTAACGAAATGCCTCATTGTATAATTTCGTACAGGGCTTTAAAAAATTTCGTCTATTCATGAGACGCTATTCATGAGACGCGGCTTTGTTTTTAGCCTAGCTAGTTTGATATTTCTTCGGTTTTAATTTGTGTTATGGTTCTGTCCCTAGGTGAGGCCATGGCGATGGTGCAAGAGAGCTTAGCAGATGCGCCTTTGTATGGGTTGGTGAACCGAAATGAGAGGCGGTGGATGGTGAGGTGTCAAAGCTGGATAATGCAATGGAGGAAGTCAAGGAGGCCATGAGAGAGGTGATTGCAGAAGCTGATGGTTTAAGGATGAGTGTGGTGAAAGGAGTGCTTGAGGTGTTGGATGAGGTTCAAAGGGTTAAGTTTTATGCTGCAGTTGGTCAGTTTCGAATTCGAGTTAGGCAGGTTGGGTTGCAGATGATGATAACTCAAACACTATGAATTCCATTTTATATATGGAACAAGTATTTTTCATCATTTCATTTATATGAAATGATGGTAACTCAACACTAATACTTGTATTTTGATAGAATCATCATTTGTTTTTTTTTTACATCATCTTATATATGATGTTGTTAATCCACACACAGTCGGTTCTGTTTCTTGCGCATGGTAAAGGAAAAATTGTAACATTTTTCTTGTGCTTTATATTTTTCAATATATATTCTGCTTATTGATTTATCTTATTTTATATTTCTTTTATTATAATTAAAAATATGTGAATGTGAAAGAAGATCATTACATATAAGTAAGTAGGAAAGAATAAACCAACAGATTCATCTGTGTTAAAAATGAGTAGAGTGTAAATAATTGTGTTTAATAATATGGAGGTCTAATATTGACAAGTTTGAAAGTCTTAAAGAAGTTTGTGTCTAAAGTGCTGAAAAGAGAAATGCAGGGACTGAAGTTAAACTTGGATGAGTATATAATGTCTCATCCAGCTTTAGGGTTTCTATCTTTTCTCATTATATATGTTTTAGTCTCTTTATAAGTTTCACACAGTTGTGGTCTTCGTTTTTTTATATCAATCTTGATATCTGTTAGTTTTTCTGTATCAAGATCAATCTCTTTATTTGATCTTGTTGAGTCTGAGTGTTGAGTGATCTTTGTGGTGAGATTACTGGTGTCTTCCTAGAAGAGATCAGTTTGGTTTACTTGTATTTGTACTGGTAAGCACCCAGTTGGGGACTTATCTTCTTGCATTGTTATAATAAAAGATACACCAAGGGGTGGTTGGCTGGGTGTAATTGTTGGTTGTTGTGTGCTCTTGATCATTTTTACATGGTATCAGAGCGCACAGTTCTGATATGGTGGTTTTGAGATCCTAGGGTTTCTAGGGTTTTGAAGGTTTATTGGGGTTTCTTGCAATTGAAGGTTTAATTGGTTAATTGAGGCTGTTTTCTTAACGGCCGTGGTTGATTTGATCTGTTTGGGTTTAGATATGGTGAATTTGTGGGTTTCTTGGTTAGGGTTTTTTAAAACCCTAATTTGGAAATTTGGGGGTTTATATCTCTGGTGGTTTCTTGTTGGTATTGGGCCCATTCTTGGTTACAATCTCACTAGACTAAGTGAATCTAGTGAGTTTTGTATCTCATTCCGCTGGTATATCACTGTAAGTGTGTTTCTTTCTATTAAGACAACACTAACTTAGTTAAGAAGGTGCAAACAGATGTTAACATCTTGATCGCCAACTTGATTGGTACGAATACTACTCTGGCCGTCCCCGGTCTTTCGGTGGTTTGTTGTTGATCTTGGGTGTGAGTTGTAGTTATATTCTGTTATCTCATTATTTAGTTTCTTGTTGTGTCTAAGTCAAAGGAGGATAGGATTTGGGCGATCTTGGAAGTTGGTTGTTCATTTAGTTACGGTTATTTGTTTGTCTTGTTGTTATTGTTTCTTGTGATTATTTCATTAGTTCTTGTTATTTGTTGATCTGTTGGTTATTATGGCTATTGGTAGTGATCCTAGTGGTAGTAATTCAAGTATTGATTAGTAATCTTGATCTTCGGTAATCCTCTTCATATTCAAACTAATGATAATAGTGGTGCATGCTCTTATTCCATTTAAACTTCTTGGAACCGAAAATTATAGAATTTGGTTTGGTGCTATGAAATTGGCTTTGCAAGCTAGGAATAAATATAGCTTTGTTGATGGTACTTGTCTTAAAGAATCATTTGTTACTAGTGATGTCTTATCTGCTCAATGGGATAGATGCAATGCTATTGACTTGACTTGGATTATGAATTATGTTTCTCATGATGTTTATATAGGATTGGTTTCCTCTGAAAATGCTGCATCTGTTTGGAAAAAATTAAAAGAAACATATGATGAAGTTGATGGTTCTGCGATATACAATTTGTTACAAAATATTAATTCTGTTAAGCAAGGTGGAAGTTCTGTTGCTGATTACTATCATAGACTTAATTCTTAATTGAGAGAATTTGATTCTCTAACTAAATTGCCTAAATGTATTTGTGAGCATAAGTGTACTTGTGAGGCTAGCACTGAATTAGTTTTACATCAGCAGTTAATGAAACTGATGCAATTTCTTATGGGTCTTGATGACTGTTATCAACCTGTGAGAACTGCTTTATTAACTAGAGATCCTCTTCCTGAGGTAAAGGATGCTTATGCTGTTGTGTCTAGGGAAGAGTCCCACAGAGGGATTCCTGAGTCCTCTAGTGTTTCTGAATCTAAACTTAATGCATCTTCTTTTGCTGCAAAGTCTTTTAATAACAATAGAAGAATGTTTA
Organism: Chrysanthemum lavandulifolium; assembly: GCA_022545495.1. Taxonomy (NCBI): domain Eukaryota; kingdom Viridiplantae; phylum Streptophyta; class Magnoliopsida; order Asterales; family Asteraceae; genus Chrysanthemum; species Chrysanthemum lavandulifolium. The sequence continues at coordinate 242,525 of CM040242.1, read as the reverse complement.
ATAACAGTTATAACACTAGAGATACCAATTCTAATACTAATACTGCTAATAGAGGTCCTAATCCTAATCTGAATTGTAAAAACTGTGGTAAGATTGGACATACTATTGAGAGATGCTATGAAATCATTGGTTTCCCACCTGGCTTTGTTACAAATAATAATCCAGCTAAACAAAATGGTTTTAGGAAAAACTATAATGCTAATGCTGAGAATAAAATGTCTGAGAAATCATCTACTACTTCATCTGCAAATACTTCTTCTGGTTTTACTTCTGAGCAGATGAAGAAACTCTTGTCTTTGATCAATGATAATTCTTCTTGAAGCATACATGCCAATATGGCAGGTAGGGCTTCATTCTTTAATTGAAATGTTTGGTTTAATATCAATTTTTCTAAGTATTTCTTTGGGAATTCTAGTCTGTCTGTTAAAACTATCTCTTTGGGATGGATTATTGATTCAAGTGCTAATCTGCACTTGACTGTTTCTAGTGTTGGTATGTTTAATGTTGTGGATATTTCTAGTCTTAAGATTATTGTTGGACATCTCAATGGTACTCTTGCTACTATAAGTCATGTTGGAAATTTAAAATTGACCAATAATGTTATTCTCTATGATGTTTTAGTGGTTCCTGGTTACTGTGTGAGCTTATTATCTGTTAATAAACTGATTAGAGATAGCAAAATGTTTGTTGGTTTTGATGAATATACTTGTTATATTCAGGATTTGAAAAGGGAGAATGTTCTGGGGACTGGTAGTCAGTCTGATGGATTATATCTGTTTGATATGCAGTCTAATAATGCTTTGGGTGAGTGCAATATGGTCATGTATTATAATGTGTCTAAGCTTGTTTGGCATAATAGATTGGGTCACCCTGTTGATCCAGTCTTGCCTGTTCTTCAAAAAGATCTTGGTATTTCCAAAAATTCCTCTATTTCTGTTTGTGAGATCTGTCATAGGGCTAAGCAGACAAGGGAACCTTTCCCTATGTTTGATCATAAGTCTAAGAATCTTGGTGAGCTCATTCACCTTGACTTATGGGGTCCTTACAGAGTAACAAGCAGAGAAGGATATAAGTATTTTCTGACTGTTGTTGATGATTATTCTAGAGCTGTGTGGGCTTACTTAATCAAAACTAAAGATGAGGTGTTTGATGTATTCTGCTCTTTTATTCACTTAATTTCTAATCAATTTGGTATTAAAATTAAAACTGTTAGATCTGATAATGGTACTGAATTTGTAAATAAGAAAATGGGTGACATGTTTTCTGATCTTGGTATAATACATCAAACATCTTATGCTCATACACCTCAGCAAAATGGGATTGCTGAAAGGAAACATAGACACCTACTCAATGTGGCTAGGAGTCTTATGTTTCAAGGGGATTCCTTTAAGATTTTGGTCGATTGTGTTCTAGCTGCGATATCTTATAAGCAGTCGCCATCTTCACTCTAAGTGGTAAATGTCCCATGAGTTGTATAAAACTAAACCAAATCTTTCCCATTTGAGGTCTTTTGGTCATCTATGTTTTGCTACCATTTTAAATAATCATGATAAGTTGTCTTATAGGTCCGAAAATGTGTCCTTATTGGTTTTTCTTCTACTAAGAAAGCATATAAACTTTTGATTTTGGATACAAGGAATGTGTTTTTTGCCAGAGATGTGAAGTTTTATGACAATGTTTTTCCTTTAAAAATGAAAACCTGTGATTCAACTGATACAAACAGTGTAAATGAGGTTGAACACTTGAAGTTTTTTTATAGTACAAAGTCTCAAAGTCCCAATGATGAGGGGAAGATGCACCAGTTGAGGATTGTAACAATTCGCATTTTCGGGTCACTATTCATTTTTACTATTCACTTTCACTATTCATCCCGTAAAATTTTTATTTCACATTCTTGTAGGATAAATTATTTTAGTAATGACCTGAGAGTTCGACAATCGTTAAAAAAAAGTTAATAAGAAAACATCGTCTTAAAGTTTCATTTTGATTGGAACACAATTTCAACACCCCGCGCTTAACGAAAACCGTCTCTGACAATTTTCCCCGCATCAACTAAATTTTTAGATCACTCATGATTAATTTGAGAATTTTTAAGATTTATTTTTTTTATGTACCAAATAAGCCCAAATAGCAGTAACAAAACTAAACTTACGTTTTAAACAATTCTACTTACATCGAGACTTAACGATTCAGACCTTTGTGTTTCTAATATGTTTTGACACTTTTACATTTTTGGAAAAGTCAAACATATTTCCCTCCTCCTTTGACCATAAAGAAATTAACCTTGTACGTTCTACATTTTTACTTAAATCGCGTAACTTTTAAACTTCACGTATAACTGTTAAGTTATCCCACGTACGACAAAAACTAAAGTTTGACATCTCATATCACTTTTAGACTAATTTTAGTCTACTCTAAATAAATTCACGATCATTTCCCTAAAATTTCATTCTTTCTCGATAAACTGCAATTACGCGTTTTTTACCCGTATTTCCGACTTTTAGCGGCGTTTTGCACCCAATAAGACTTATCACCCATTTTATATTTTAGATGGATTATAATGATGAGTTTCATCATTCCCGCAAGTTTCATATTTTTACGATGCGGCTTTACCTTTTATGGCTTCGGTTAGCATTTAACTGAACCAAAACTCACTCCGTAATCAAGATAATACCAAAACTATCCACCTAAGTCATCTTATCTCTATATGAAAGAAATTAGGGAGGGGAGTCATCACCTTGGTGGCATGATCCTAAGCATGCTTCTTTTAGATCATTTACATGTGTAAATTTAACCATGGTTAGTTTTTAACCCAATATATAGTTAACCAAAACCACTAGCCTATAAATACCAATCAAATCACTTCATTTATTCTTGCACCACCCCTTCTTATCATCTAAAGTCCTAAACCTAAGGCATTTCTTATAGATCTTGTAAGAACATTCATGTGTTCTTGAAGAAAACTAGCGTTTGATCTTCGTTCTTGGAAGTTTTCAATAAAAAGTCGTTATAATCTTCAAATATCTTCAAGTCTCCAAAAAGACGTCGTTATAATCTTCTTTTCTTCTTCGGGTTCTCAAGAAGGCGTTGTTATAATCTTCTAATAGTCGTGGGTTTTCAAAGATTGCAAAGTCTACGTCGAAGCTCCGTTAATATTTTATTTTTCCATAATACTCAAGCATTCTATTTTAAGGTAAGTATATATAACTCAAACTTATTTAAATACTTATAAACTTAGTTAGCTTATTTATTGTATTTATAAACTCTTAAAATAGCATATAATCAAATAATTAAAATACATGTTTTACGTATTGAGCACTACAACACTAGGGAACTTCATGTGAGGGGTTCATTTGGGTAAACAGATCAACGAGTTGCTGGATTTACGATTTAAAGTGTCCTAGCTCCTTGAGCGTTTACTGCATGACCTCTGAATTATGATGGCCCGAACGGTAGTACGAGATATACAAACTAAAACAATTTCTATAAACAAACATACAAATACTACATCATAATCTATATAAATGCATATATAGGCTCGTTCATGTATTCTTAGGCATTATTCTGAACCTAAGAATTGACATCATATTCTAGGTTATACGTAGAGACTTCCAGGCTTATCCATCGAATCCGTTATACGTTGTGATATCATTTTTAAGTGAGTTCGTAGCCCCACTTTTACTCGTTTAATTACTTTATAAATTCTTTGGGGGAGATACATGCTCAACTATTTTCTTTTACTTTTACAAATACTCAAAACATTATACTGATTGCATTATACATGATTGCATTATACTTGATTGCGTTAAACATGATTGTGTAAAACTTATTTGCGTTATTCTTGAGTGCATTATACTTAATTGCGTTATTCAACTTAGTGGCTCCAAATAAAGTTGTTGGATGACCATTAATCTTTGGGAAGAGGCTCCCAGTACGTGCAATTCAGTGGCTCCAAACTAAGTTGTTGGATGACCATTAATTTAGTGGCTGCAAATTAAGTTGTTGGAAAGCTATTAAATTAGATACATACACAAGTTGCTCCAAATTAAGTTGTTGGATGACCATTAATTTAGTGGCTCCAAATTAAGTTGTTGGAAGGCTATTAAATTAGATACATCCCAAATTAAGTTGTTGGAAGACCCTTGCGGTAACATTTATACTTTTAACTACTATGATACATGCATACATGATTGATGTACTATATTTTAGCAGTGGGTTGTAAACACACAGGTTGCAAGTTTTGTATGGGCGAAACTTGGAACTGAGTGGATTTACAATGCCTTTGCTGTGTGAACATTCTTTAAAGACTTTACATGTTAAACAAACTCTATGAACTCACCAACCATTGTGTTGACACTTTTTAGCATGTTTATCTCAGGTCATAAGGCGATAGCTAGAGTTTGAAGCATAGAGTCGCACGACATATTTTGAAGACTTTATGCATTCGTATTTACCATTCAAAACATTTTGTAAACATTTATGTATTATACTTTGGGACCTCATTGTTTGTAACTCTGATTTCATTAATCGAATGGTAACTTTTGAAAACGTCTCATTTAGAGGTCGTTTTCTATAACTTGTACTGTGTATTATGAAGTAGCACCCCAATGACACAATCTTCCGCTGCGATATTTTGGGGGTGTTACAAGGATGGTAGTATGCCATCTTCACATGATGCTAGTGATAATGAAACAGATACTACTAATATGCATCATGAAGATGGGCAATCTGCAACCCACTTTGGTGACCAACACTTGTCTGAGGGCATTCTTAATCTTGAAAACACTGGTTTAGTTTTTACTCAATCTGATAATGTAAATGAAGATGTGCAGACACATGTATTAAGAAGGTCTGGTAGAGAGTCTAAAACTCCTATTAGGTTTAATGATTATGTGATGCACTCTAAAGTCAGATATGGTATTGAAAAGTATGTGAGTTATGCTAATTTGAGTAGGACCAATATGTGCTTTGCTTCTACATTAAATAAGTCTATTGAGCCTAAGAATTATGAAGAAGCAGTTAAAAATCCTAATTGGTCAGAAGCTATGAACAATGAAATTGAAGCTTTAAATAGAAATAATACCTGGACTGAATGTGAGTTACCTGTTGGTAGACATGCTATTGGATATAAATGGATATGGAAAATCAAGTATAAGTCACACGTGAAATTGATAGATATAAAGGCGATTAGTTCTTTGAGGGTTTTAATCAAGAGAAGGTTTTGATTATGATGAAACCTTCATCTGTTGTGAAAATGGTGATGTCGGTGTCTCGATAAGTATTCTTTGTTAGTAAAATTGGCCTTTATATCAGTTAGATGTTAATAATGCTTTTTTATATGGTGATCTTGATAAAGATGTCTATATGCTATTACCTAAAGGCTTTAATGGTGGTGATGATTCTAAAATGTGCAAGCTTAATAAGTATTTATATGGGCTTAAGCAAGCACCTAGACAATGGAATTCTAAACTCACTAATGCTCTGATTGAACATGGTTTTGAGCAAAGTAAACTGGATTATTCTTTGTTTGTGAAACAAAAGGGTTCTGTGTTTGTAGCTTTTCTTGTGTATGTTGATGATATTGTTATCACTGGTAATGATGAAGTAGAAATCAATAACTTTAAAAAGTTTTTGAGTTCTAAATTTATGATTAAAGATTTGGGAGAGTTGAAATATTTTCTTGGTATTGAAGTGTTGAAAAATGATAATGGTATTTGTATGACACAAAGAAAGTATTGCTTGGAATTATTACATGAGTATGGATTGCTTGCAGCTAAGCCTGTTGATACACCCTTGCCTGAAAATTCTGTTTTAAGTTGTATTGAAACTATAAAAGATAAAGTGTTGAACAATATTAATAACTATCAAAAGTTGGTTGGTAAGCTGATATACTTAACTAATACCAGACCTGATATTAGTTATGATGTTCACTGTTTGAGTCAAAACATGCATAAACCTTTACAATCTCATCTTAAGGCTGCTTTGAGAGTTTTTTTTTTTTTTTTGGATCATGAAACTTGCAGTTTGATAAAGATTCTAATCTTAAGCTTATACTACTACAAAAAGTCATGGAAACCGGTTAGAATATGTCATCGAGTGGTTTTGAACCACTCTCTGAGGGTATCTCTTTGACTTAATCACATAGGAACCGGTTCTACAACCGCCTCTATTAGAAGCATCGAGGTGGTTTTATGCTAATGACGGTCTCTATTATAGAGTAAAACATAGGTTTGTTTTGCATGAAGATCATATAGAAACCGGTGTATATGATAAAAACCGGTCTCTCAAATAATATTCAAAATAAAAAAAATGGCGTTGTTTGGTATTGCTTTTTGAGACTGTGCTTTATTGGGGTTGTTTAGAATTGCTTATTGAGACTACTCATATATTTTCCAATGCTGTTGAAGCTGCTTTAAAGGGTTGTTTGGTATTGCTTATTTAAATTGCTTTAAAGCAGTTTCAATAAGCAATGTTGAGCAACCCCTATAATCAGTTAATTCAATAAAAAATTCCAAACATATTCTATAAGCAGTATTCAAAAAGAAACTCTAAACAACCCTATAAGTAATTACCTCAATAAGCAATCCCAAACAACCATGTAAGCCTTTAATTCAAAAAACAAGACCAAACAGCCCCCATAATGGGTTAATTCAATACGCTATTCCCAAACAGCCACTATGAATTATGCATTTAAAGTAATATTCAATTCTATCCAACCAAAAAATACCATAAGTAAAAACATGTCAAGTTTATCATCTCTAAATGAAATCAGCAATATCCTTGACACAATCCCAACACTAATATAAGCAATTCCATCCAGCCCCTGTTCAAGTACTCAACTGTAACTTAACATGAGCTGAAGAAGCAGGGAAGGTAGATCACATTAGAAGATTGAGAGCTGAAGGTGGCACCACACACTTCCTTTGAAATACCAGCTACAACCTACTTGAACCCCTATGAAAATATCACACATATAACTATATAAGGACTGTTGCACAAGTAGTTGGGTCATTCAAGAACAGAGAACCCGTTAAAACATGTGTTACAACATATCATAATTGAATCAAAACCATAAACATGTACACGTCAGCTTTTTATGATTGAACATGTTTGAGTCGTTACAACATTTTCATGTTCTCAAATACAACCATGTACACATAAGCAATATACTTCTTTAAATGATAAATGCACCATACCTCTTATAGGTTATGGTAGCTTTGATAATGGATTTGCAGCTTGCTTTATTAGCATTCATATGTACTACTATTGTTGATCTTGGATTCATCCTTGAAAGCTGCAGATGTGAGTAATTATTATTAAACATTGTTTAGCTAGATGTTCTAGGTATAAAAAAAACACAAGTGGAAGAGGAGAACGGATATATGAAGACTACCGCTCGATGATTGGTCTCGTTATCTCAGCTACAGCCAATAACATTCTATTAAAACACAAACATAGGTATTAAATAACTATACATAAATTACAAAACAAAGCTACTGAAACCAAAATAACAAGGGAAAATAAAGAATGCATATGCACGATCAATCAAAATTTAATACGACAGAAATTTAAAAGGAGGTGTATACCTAAGTAGATTATGTATGTTTTATTTTGCAACAGAAACAAGAAAAGACCATTGCGAAAGGACCACGAGATCGACACCAATTACATTACGGTTCGATTGATGCGGGAATGAGTTAATTAGAGGTACAATCATGATATCAGTAGCGCAACAACATACTTGTATAAATAATGTGATTAGTGACATACAAAAAAAGTATATGTGATTGTTAGATGACTTATGAAGACACAATATCTGCAAGAAAATGACAACTTTTTTTATACAAATAACCTTACAATTGTCTTTCCTAATTCTTACACACATAACCAAGTTTAACTTGATTTTGTTATTAAAAAAAGTTTAACTTGACTACTCAGTATCCTATTGACTTTTTCTTTTTTATCATCACTATCCTGTTAATTCTCCCCACTTTCACATGATTCAAGAAACATATACAAATCACGAATGCAAATGTACCCCAACACAGTAATACCAAAAACAAAAATATCATGTAAGTTAAAGGATTATGTATAAATACAAAACCAAAATATGAGTTGTTTAAATATAAAACTTACGAAATCAAACCGGATCAAATCAAAATTAGATCCGTTTTCTGATAGCATTTTTCAGATTCGTAGAACGTTAGTTTGTGTTGTGATGGTGTGATTGACGATTTTAAAATACGGATGCGGTCCTGGTGAAGGTGGTCGCGAAAACAGTGGCTGTTTACGGTGGTTGTGGCGTCGGTTTTTTAAGAGAGATAGTGAAGAAGGCGGTGGCGTGTTACGATCGTGGCCGTGGAGGATGGCGGTGATGCCAGAAACAGATTTGGGCAGTAATTAGAGTGGTGGTGGCGGCGGCAGTTTCTGGTGGCGCAATGGTTATAAATAAAGAGCGGAGAGTGTTTGTGTGTCCGTGTTTTTTTTTACTATGTGTTTGGTAGGAGTATTTGTATTTTTGGTTTTTAGGCTACTCACAATGGTTCGGTTGGGGAAGAGGTCGACCGACCATTTCATTCGGTTGTTCTATTGTGGAACTTCGGTTGGGCTCGGTTGGTTGTGGTGATTTTGACAAACTAGTTCGTTCATTCAACCGAATGAAATGCACACTTACATTAAATTTTTTGACCGTTTGATATTAAACAAAACAAAAAAACTTTTTTTTTATAAAAAAACTCTACCACTTTTAAATCCTATAAATACTAACTCAAACACACTTCTAAACACACAATTTCAAACACAATTCAACCTCAAACTACTTCAACACGAACACAAGATTTATTATGAATTGCCGCTCCCGATTCCAAACAAGATATGCGCAAATGTACGCTCAAAATCAATGCGATAACGACGATGAGGCTCAAAAACGCTATTATAAGCGCCATCAACTGTTTGAGCGCAGGGCAAAGAAGCACAGATGAGAAAACTACAAAGTTGCAACGAAATTACCGAACGAAAAGTTCGATCGATCGATAATTTTTATGGATGAAGCCCACAAAGACGACGAGATTGGTGATAAGTTGTGGCGGTGTGTTCAAATGGTATCGAACAACATCGACCAAAACGATGGTGCGGTGCATCAACTTCGTCTCGCTAGATTTGTTGAGCAATCTCCGCCAGACGCGAACGCGTTCGGCTCACATCAAGAATTTCTGGGTTATATATCTCCTCGATGATTCGCATGTGGAAGTATTGATTAGATTTAGGATTTATGATTTATGTATTTCAGATCGTTTTATTTTTGATATATTGTAATTTTTTATTTAGTATTGTAACATTTTGTTTTTAATGAATTTTAAATTTGTTGTTAAAAATATTTGAAAAGAAAATATAAAAAATAAAAATAAAAATATCCGGTTCACCATTGTGGAACTAGGTCGTCGGAGAGAGAAAGATGACGCGACAGTGTCAACCTAGTTACCACCCTTAGATGTTGAGTTTTCGAGGGGTAATGGACACTAGAATGAAAGTGATCTAATGGTTGAAAATATATCTCTTTATGTTAAAATCGATTTGGCTTTTTTGACACCCTAGCCACTTTATTAACTTTATGTTTATTTTGAGGTTTACATTGCCGAGATAGAATAGGAAATTTAGTTTTAGACTTGGTTAAGAATGTATAATACAAAAAATTTACAAACAAATAAAACTACTTCGTACAGAAATGACTTTTGATGTCAATATCGGTTATATTACTCTCCTAATAAAATAAATAATATTAAGAATATGGAGGGAATATGTAAAATGTTTGGCGCCAATTTTGATCATGTCAATTAGTTGGTTCCAATTCATGAATGAAAAATTAGTGGAAATGAATAAGAGTATGGTGCCAAAGAACAAAAAGCTATTAGTGAGACTAGTTTTAATTGAAACAAACGGTGTCTATACGTTTTTATCATAAAGACCGGTTAATACTTCACATTCTCCTTAGTTTTAAACCATAACAAGTGGTTTTTTATAAAACCGATCTCTATTAAGGGGTGTCCATAGGCTTTTTTGTAGTAGTGTTAAATCTTATGTTGACTCTGGTTGGGCTAAATGTCCTCTAACTAGGAAATCTGTTACTGGGTTTTGTGTTTTCTTGGGCAACTCTCTTATATCTTGAAAAAGTAAGAAACAGGCTACTCTATCTAGAAGTTCAGCTGAGGCTGAGTATAGAAGCATGGCTTCTACTACTTGAGAAGTGATTTGGTTGAGTAATTTGTTGCATAGTCTTTGTCTTAAAGAGTTGATGCCTTTGGATATATTCTGTGATAATAGTGTTGCAATCCATATTGCAACCAATCCTGTTTTCCATGAAAAAACTAAACACTTTGAGTTAGATGTGCATTTGGTTAGAGAAAGGTTTCTGCTGGAGTAATAAAAACTGTCCAGATTCATACAGATATGCAAGTGGCAGACTTTTTTACTAAGTGTCTTGGTCAAAGACAACATACTTTGTTTTGCAAATGTCTTGGTATGTTTTATTTGTTTGCATGTGTTAACAATTGTGTTAAGAGTAGCAGTCAAGCTGATGGTGAAAGCAGTTTACAAGGTGAAGACTTGTCAACTTGAGGAGGGGTGTTGAATAATATGGAGGTCTAATATTGACAAGTTTGAAAGTCTTAAAGAAGTTTGTGTCTAAAGTGCTGAAAAGAGAAATGCAGGGACTGAAGTTAAACTTGGATGAGTATATAATGTCTCATCCAGTTTTAGGGTTTCTATCTTTTCTCATTATATCATTTTAGTCTCTATAAGTTTCACACAAGTGGTCTTCGTCTTTATATCAATCTTGATATCTCATTAGTTTTACGTATCGAGATCAATCTCTTTATTTGATCTTGTTGAGTCCGAGTGTTGAGTGATCTTTGTGGTGAGATTCTCGGTGTCTTCTAGAAGAGATCGGCTTGGTTTACTGTATTTGTCTTGGTAAGCACCAGTTGGGGACTTATCTTCTTGCATTGTTATAATACAAGATACACCAAGGGGTGGTTGGCTGGGTGTAATTGTTGGTTGTTATGTGCTCTTGATCATTTTTACAAATTGTATAGGCTGGATGTTAGTATATTTTTCAAATAATCCGGCCTACACAAGTAACACATTGTTGCTAGAACTTTTCAACTTTTACTATAGGTGCTCACTTTTCATGACTTAACGTCTGTGCAAGACACTAAGAGCACTTGCAATCATAACGCTCAAACGATCGTTATTGCTAAACGTGGGGCGTTAATGCCCGTTACCCACACCACACACAGCGTTAACGGGGTGTTAAAGGCTGCAAGTTACCCCAATAACGGGGCGTAAAAGGCTAGAGATACAAAAAGAAAAAAAAAATTATTTCACCCCCTAAACCATTTCGAATAAATTTTCACTTACACCCCCTCAACCTATTCAAATTCAAATTTAAATTATACTTGTTAATTCTGAGCGGGATAAATTCAAATTCAAATTTGAAATTTAAAAATCAAATATGAGCGGTATTTATTCAAGTTCAAAATCAAAATCAAAATCAACTCTGCCTATATATACAATTCTACCAGAGTTGTTTAGAACACACAACTTACACACACAACTCACACACACAAAAATGTCTCATAAGCTTTTTCTCAAGAATTTCAAGTCCACAACATTCTTGGGAAACTAGCTTTCCAATCCAACACGATTCTTGGAAACTAGCTTTCCAACTCCACCGTAAGAATTTGAAGTTTATTCAACACCACCTGAAGATGTCTTTCCGGTTTTCCAACCGGAAAATGTATTTTTAAACACTCCACCTGTTAACAATCCAATTGTTAACACTCCACCTGTTAACATTCCGGATGCTAACAGTCGACATGTGTATCTTGAAAACTATCCATTTGGGTTAAGTGAGGCTTCCCTTCATTAACTTGAACAGGACGAAGAAAATTATAGAGCGATTATGGAACAGGAAGCACGCTAGGAATTTGCTCGTCGTGAACAGGAAGCCAGGGAAGCTCAATATCTTAGGGATAACTACTTTGACATCATGGAGAGAAAGTACTTTAATGGCTAGTTTTATTCCTCTTCGAGTGACGAGGGTTGTAACTCAGATGATTCGTATTCTTAAGTTTTATTAGTTTTATTTTCATCAATCTCGTTGTAGTTTTAATGTTTAATGTAATTTGTGTTTAATGTTTAATGTACTTTGTGTTTTAATGTTTAATGTGATAAGTTTTATTAATAAATGAAGTGTTTGTTTTAGTTTAGGGGTTGAATTTGAAAATATGTGAGTTAAAGTTTAACCTTGGGATGTTATGATAGTGGGTGTTTTTTGGGTGAGTTAAGGTGAAATGTTAAAGCTGATGTGGCGCTGACGTGGCAGGAGGTTAAACTTTAACTTAAGTTATGATTGCAAGTGCTCTAACAAAGTGAAATTATAGCCAGAATGGTTCAATCCCCAAGCCAGGCAACAACGAGTTTTAACCAAGTTATTGAAGCTTACTTGTTCTAAACCAACGGGCCGGGTTTCTTTTTTTTTTCGTATATCTGGATTTCAGATTCAATATTGGAAGCCGATTAATCTCAGGGCGACTACCTTTTTGGATAGCCAGGAGTCGGCGCAGGTGAACCTCCGTGGCCAATGGGGGATTAATTTTCTCCCCAGGGTTCGTACCCAAGACCTCTAAGCACTTTCGTTCTAAGAGGCTAAGCTCTTACCACAGGCCGGGTTTCTTTGATATTTATTCTTACTGTTATATTATTTAAAATGTCATTAACATTAGCAATGTAAAGAGTCTTGGCAAATGCGATATGATATATGTGATAAGGAAGTAGAGCATATGATTAGAGATGTATCAAATGATGAAATTAGAGATTCACTACTTGATATTGATGACAATAAGGATTCTAGGCTTGATGGTTTTTCTACAAAATTCTTTAAGAAAGCTTGGTCCATTATTGATGGACATGATGTTTGTAATGGGGTGAAGGAGTTTTTCAGGAAAAAGAAACTGTTGAAAGAGATTAATTCTACATTGATTTCTCTTGTTCTTAAGAATCCAAATGCATCTAAATTCTCTGATTTCATGCCCATAGCTTGTTTTAATGTGCTCTATAAGTGTATCACCAAAATTATAACAAATGGACTCAAAACTATTATGCACAAGCCGGTGGACCTAAACCAAAGTGCCTTTATACATGTGAAAAATATCACTGACAACATCCTACTTACACAAGAATAACAAAGGGTTATAATTGTAAGTATGGGAAGCAGAAATGTGCATTTAAGATTGGTCTCTAAAAAGCGTATGATACTGTGAACGGAAGTTTATGGAAGAAGCCCTAAGTTGCTTTAGTATTCCTGTTACTATGATACAATGGATGGATTATGATATGTGTCACTACACCTACATTTTTTTTTATCTTTTTAGGTGGTGAAAGAGCATGGTTTTCTAATGGAGGTAGAGATTAAGGCAGGATGATCCCATGTCCCCATACCTTTTACACTGGTTATGAAGATTTTTAATCAAATTTTGAGACAGAAAATTAGAGATAGTGGGAGATTCAAATATCATGCTGATTGTATTGAGATGAAATTAACACATCTATGCTTTGCAGATGACTTCTTAGTTTTATGTAATGGTGATATTAATTCTGTCAAATTGATTAAGGTTCTTTGAAAGAATTCAGTCAATGTTTTGGATTGGTTCCTAACATGAAGAAGAGCACTCTATTCTGTGGAAATATAAAAGCTACTGTAAGAAGAGAGATTTTTCATATCATGCCATTTACAGAGGGGAAACTTCCAATTAGATATTTGGGGGTTATATCAGTTACAAGGAAACTAAGTATCACTGAATGAAAATGTTTAACTGACAAAGTAAGGCATAAAATAAAGATTGGAAGAACATATTTCTCTCCTATGTTGGTAGGCTTCAACTTGTTGCATGTGTTCTATCAGTAATGTAATTGTATTGGGCTAATGCGTTCTTATTACCCAAGAGTGTTATCAATGATATTGTGAAAATCATGAAAAGCTTTTTATGAAGCATTGGTAAGATTGTGAAAGGAAAGGCATAATTATCTTGGAAATTGTGTTTGCCAAAAAAATCTTAGTGAATTAGGTATCAAACCTATAGATACCTGGAATGAAGTCCTGTTTATAAAGCACTTATGAAACCCTGCAGCTAAGAAAGTGTTTATTTGGACTAAGTGAATAAATGTAGTAAGGCTCAAAGGTAGAAGTATTTGGGATGTGACTTCTAATAAAAAAACTAGTTGGGGTTGGAATCATTCGTGACAAAGAGAGATAAAGTAAGACCTCATATGTGGTAACTATGGCTATCCCTAAGAAGGATGATAGTGGTTTCTGACGGCTAGTATCAAGGTTGAATATGAATGGAAACCTCCACATTGCATGGAATGTAAAGTGTTTGGGCATGATAATGCTTGTTGTCCTAAGTCTCTAAGGAGCATCATGCCGATGCTCACACCTCGAACGGATGTGAATGATGATGGTTTTAAGGTGGTGCGAATCGGAAAGCCAAACCCCAAGGTCCGAAGTTGTCTAGCGGTATTAATATGGGTAGGGTCCTAAATTTGCTCTAGGAAGGTGTTTATATCCCAAAGAAGAAGACGGACGTTGCTCAAGTAATGCTACTGGTACTCTCACATACTACTTCTAACTCTTTTGGGACACTTGAGGCGCATGAGGACATGGGCATTCAAAGTCCCGTGGTTGATTCTAATAATGGCGGAGTTAATGAGGAGGCGATGATCGGGGATTCTTGGTTGTTCTAAGGAAGCGAGATGTGGATAAGTGGTCGTCATACAATGGAGGTTAATGAGGATGTGTTAAATAAGGCGGTTCTACATCACATGTTCCGCCATGAGTGATTCAATGGGAACAATGGATGTTGGTTCTACTCCCATAGTTGAGAAAATTGGTAAGATTGAAAAATTACTTATTCTTTGGGAAAGCTACTACGGTGGATGATGATGGTCAACCTATTCCGCTCACCTCTTCTACTAAGAGAGCTAACCCTTTTTCTAAAGTAGGAGAGATTGAGGTGTCGATTCGAAGATGAGGTTGTTCTTAACCCATTTGATGAGTCTGCTAATATATTTGGTGGTGGCCAAGGGTATGAAGATGAGTATGATGAATATGACTTGATGACTATGCGAAACAGGGTTCGTGATCTTCCCGGAATTTGGATGCCTTTAATGCCATGTATGGCACAACGCTTCAAGGTCCTAGGAAATAATCTTCTTCGTTGTGTCATATGTTATCATTCGAGTAGTGTTTTGTTTCTTGTTTAGATAATTGGAAGATCTTGTTATGTAAGCTCTACGCCTATGTAGGGGTGATATATGGGATCTCACTCATATACATTGTACTTAAACATTTATTTGGTTAATATATTTACCAGGGTGCAGAATTACTCCCCTTTACCCAAAAAAGAAAGTAAGACCTCATATATAATATTGTGTCGGTAATGGTAAGGATATTTTGGTATGGCATGATACATGGCTAGGAGATGAATCATTGTCTAAATATATTAGTCATATATTTACTATCTTATAATGTATTTAGAACTTTCTAAAGAAAAAAGTCTTAATTTTTTAAGCTTACACATCTTACTATAATTAGTAATTCATATAATTAAATTCTACATTATACTAATTGCATTATAATGTACACTAATGACATATTAACTTTTAATATTAAAATAGATGTTACAAACTTACAATAATACAAATTATAGTTATAATTTGTATCATAAACATTCAAGTTATACAAAGTTCAAACGAGTATAAGTATGAATATCTAATTTGTATTAATATCTTTTACGGAATTCAATCACGCATCTACTCTTTTCGAACTATCAAACGGTGACTATCAATCTAGCTCTCATCAGATACCGCTTAAAGATTAAGGTGCGAGAAAAAAAGCCGACGTATTAGTGCAAGCTTCGCTTTCTTGCAGTCTTATCTTTAGTAGTATTAATTTTCTTACAAGTGAAGCTTTGTATTATAACAATTACAAATCTCGACATATAATTTCACTTTAAATGGGCAAGTCTTATACAACTTAGTTCCCTATCGCATCCCTAAAAAATTTAAACTTAATTTCATTTTAAACATGGAATACCTAAACCAAAGAAATAATACTAGGGCTTGACCACATTCTAATATATGAACAAATATAAAGTTCCTTTTTACCTTACGAGAACCCTTAATTTGGTATGCGTTTTTACTGATATGAGAAAGGTTCATTAGTGTTTATATACCACATGTTTCCTCCATATATTTTACTCCATATTTTTACCTTTTTGCGCGTATAAAAAATCCAAAAATTAACACCGGGTATAAAAACTTTTTTTCTTTTTCTTGGGAAAACGACAAAGCTCGTTGAAGCTTTTTGGAATAGTCGACAAAAACATAAAAAAATGTATAAGTCTCGAATACGATGACACGTAGTGGTATGAGTCAACCAAGGAAACGGACATATGAACCAAGTGTCGACACTCGCTCACGTATACAACAAATTAAATTTACTTAAAAAATTCAACAATATAATATCATATATCATTTGCTTGCAAGTTGATATATTAGTCCGAACGTACATTACCTCCTACAGAATCAATACCCGTATTGTATTTCCTTAACTAAAAAGTATTCCAACTACTCCGTCCGTCTCAAAATTATTGTCCACGTTTGACTTTTTAAGTCTTTGTTTCTTAACTTTGACCTAAAGTATTTTTGATTGTGTTATATAATACTTGATAAAAATTATACCCAATTAAAATACATTTAAAACCCAATCCATTTATATATTTGGGATCAAATATAAAATAACACAAACAAAAATATTTAAAGTCAAAGTTGAAAATGAAAGACTAAAAAAGTCAAAAGGGAACAATAAATTTTGAACGGAGAGAGTAACATTTATACGAAAAACGTCAAAAGTTAAGTTCGTAATAATGAAAAAACCAAATGCAAAATGTAAGAAAATAAAATACATCATACATTACGCAACATTTTTTTTGGGGACTATTTTCACAAAAAGAGAGAATAATTGTTTACTAATGAAAAAACAAACGCCGAAAGAGATTAATAACCATGCATGTACCACTACAAGAATCGACGCTTTTAGTCACGACCAAAAGTCGTGGCTAAAAGTCAATATATCGTGTCTATACACCTTTTGCCACGAAAAAGCGTTGCTAAATCGGCGTGGCTAAATCCCCGTAGCTAAAGACCTATTGTCACGAAAGGTTCATACTTTTAGTCACGAACGTTTTTTGCCACGAAAGTCAACAGTTTTAGACACGACATGCGTCACTATAAAGTTTGAAAATATATAGTAAAAACCTATTAAAATATTATTAAATTTTACCACGACTATATCGTGGTAAAAGATATTCATATTTTAATGTTGAACCTTTAGCCACGACCTTTCGTGGCAAAAAATTATCACTAAAATATTAAAAACTTTTTAGTCACGCGGTCGTGACTAAAAGATAATGATTCTTTAATTAAAACTTTTAGCCACGACATGTCGTGACTAAAAGCAATGCTATTTCGCATTACATTTCTTTGTTTTAGCGAGAAACACACTTTTCCGGATGTTTTCTCGATCCGTAACATACAAGCAATCCCAAATATCAACATAATTTAGATTAACAAAAAGAGTGTCAACACATCCTAATTCGTTTCAAACACGATTCATATTCAAAAAACACCAAACCACAATAGTTATAACCTAAATTGTTTTGCGAAAACACAACACCTACTGATCATGATCGTTCTCATCAATTCCTTCACTTTCACCCTCGATCTCATCTCCATCCTCCATTCCTTCATCATCGCTTTCTTCGTATTCTTCATCCTCTTCGCCAACCACGTTATCTTTATCCAAACTTATACCTTTCTCGGCCAATTGTGTCAACATGTTTTCAAGTTTCTTGTTAAAGGAGGCTGCAACTTTTTTACGAATAGCTTTTTTCATACTTTTACCTTGCTCAACGAATAGCTTATTCACTTCCTCTTGTGTATATGTCTTTGAAGCACCATAGTAGCTTGAAGACGAAGACGTAGCCGAAGAGATACTTGAAGCCCCTTTAAGTTTTCGCCCCACTGAACGGGTGTGCCCACTCCTTGTTCCTAAAACCTTTGCCAATATCTCTATTTCGGGCACATTCTCCCCGCTCTCTTGGGTGGTCTTTTTGGCGTCTTCGAGTGCTTTCTGTGTAGTTAAAAAAAATAAAGATTATATACAAAAGAATATACGCATGTGGATGCTTAAAGACATGATAACGAGTATAAGTATAGGCATAAACACAAGGACTAGCAGATATAGAACAAATACAAGCAAAAACAAGGACTAGCAGATGCAAAACCATGACAAATTCCACTATCTAAGGCTAACACGGACCAACGAACATGTTTATCAAAACCATGACAGGTCCACTATCTTTTACTTGCACATAACTTGTTCATTCTCATTCGATGGGTTATACTATTTGTTCATTCTCATTAAGCAATTCTAACTAACTTCCTAGCCAATCCTAAACATTAATAAGCGATTACAAACAAATCAATAGACATAAATAACCATGGGCCCAAGAATGATATTACCAAACACTCGTAAAAGGGAACAAAGAAGTAAGCTAAGCTAAAGGGAACTTATGAAACTTATAATAAGCTAGGGAGATTCAAGGAAATCTAAATTACTCTAACTATATCAAATCTAAAAATAACTTGAAAATATCAAATAAGCTAAAACATGAAAGTGATAAGCTCTAAAAGAGAGTCATTATTATGCTGACCTTTAGGCGTAAAAGCGTATTGAACAAGCTCCTAATGTCTACAAAATGACAAGCGAGATAAGCACTAAACTAGAGGCTATAATTAGAACTAAGAATCAAGCAATAGCGAGAGAGAATAAGCGTAAAATTAAGCGATTAAAGGCTTACTTGGAAGATAACTAAGCGATGTGCGGAAAGAAAAGCATCAAAACCACCAACTTTGAGCAATCGGTAGACTATGAAAAGATTTTTTGATTTTTTCCTTTTGACAAGTATAAGCATTAAAAACAGATAGCAAGCGATAAGCACCGAAATGTGTTGTAACTTACGTGATTGGTAGCAAGAACATCGTTCACGTAGGCACCGTTTTTTTTTCTTATGCATTAGACCAAAGTCTTCTATTCGGCTCGGATATTCGTCGGGATTACCATCTATGCCTTTTTTTCATTGTTAACACATGAAACAAATATATCATAACAATCAAAGGTTTTATATATATAAAGAATATTTAAATTGTTACTTACACGAGCGTGTCGTGATGCGACTAATGACTTTGTTCCTTGCAAGCTCGGGTATGGTTGCTTGCTCTGTTCTTCAATTTGTTTCGACTTTTCATTTGAGCGGGTTTCAAGAAGAAATCAATATGCTTATTCCATATATCGTTATGCATATTGCCCGGAGGATTTGGTCGTAAAGCATCGGGATCCTTGTAGCCATCTTTTTGAGAAACTCATACTTCTTGAATCGGTGTTTGTGTCCTTTGTAACATTCTTGACATATAGCGTCTGACATCCTCGACATGTTTAGCATTAGGTCCGGTCAAATGGGCGACCATATCAAAATACGTCTACATTTAAGAGCAAAATTGTTAGGCGGTATATATTTTACAAATAGAGAACTATATATAGATTAATAAGCTCACATTAATTAGTCTTAATAGATTTATAATACAGGTGTAAATTTTAATTAACATCAGATTAGTCATAAATCATAATAGATTAATAATACCTTTATCTCGGGCCAAATACCGGTCTTGAACTCGGGTTCTACGTGTTTCCAGCTCTCAAAGTAGAAGGGAATCTTGTTCCCGTCGCCAATCTTGAGTGAAATCGTACGAATAAACTGGTTGGAATATGTGCCAACAGGCTTCCATGTCTGACCATCAATCTCATCAAACTCGATGGGAAGAAGCTTCTTGCCGTTATCTGTCCACATCTTTCTAAACGCGGCTAATGTGGTTTTATCTCGCCCACGCTTACCCCACCGAGCCTACAAGTTGAAGCAAAAGATTAATAAGATAAGCAATCAAGTTTAAGTATAATTTTAAAAATAATACGGTAATCAAGTTTAATTCAAAAGATTAATCAAAGCATTTAAAATCCTTTACCTTGGTCGCCTCCGGTTGGTCCCCTAGAACGGCCTCGAGGACGATCATTACCACCCGCGTCCCCGCCATGACTCCGTGCAACGATTGACATCTAT
Organism: Chrysanthemum lavandulifolium; assembly: GCA_022545495.1. Classification (NCBI taxonomy): domain Eukaryota; kingdom Viridiplantae; phylum Streptophyta; class Magnoliopsida; order Asterales; family Asteraceae; genus Chrysanthemum; species Chrysanthemum lavandulifolium. Next base: position 222,234 of record CM040242.1, on the reverse strand, counting down.
AAAACAGTACACATCTAATATACATTTAAACTAATCACAAATACACATCTATTCACCTTGTTCTAAGTTAAAAGGAGGAAAGGACCCAAAAGTACGAAATAACCATACATAGAGAACCTAAACTAAACCAAACGGACCCTACTGACCTGAAACACTAACCCATGAAGAAACATAAAACATAAAACCAAACACAAAAAAAAGCTCTAGAAACCAATCCCATAACAAACATATGGTGACCCACAATAGAAATACTCTTCCCTGAAGCCATAAGCAAAAATAGCGAACTAACTGAAAAGGCTAAAACCAATACTTTGACTATTATTAAAATACCACTTGCTTTTTTCCTTTTATTTACCCATCAGCTGTCATTTGCAGACTAACCTTACGAACCAGTTGAAGCAAGAAAAGCGATATATAGCCCGGACCAATGATATTTGAGCATCAAGAGAAACCCAATGTGGTACCCGAACACAACCATCTCGTCACTTTACTATGGACATTAAATCCAACTATATTAATAAAATGCATTTTTGATATTGCAACTAAGGTGCCATATATATGTTAAATTCAACTATATATGTTTAAAAGTCAAAGTCATCGAGGTAGTCATCGGTAAAACTCTAATTTCACATTATTATCAAAATATCATAAACATGAACTAATTTCGCATGACAAAATTATGTGTAATCCGATTGAGCTAATTATTCCACATGGTTTTTCTCGGTTGTAACAAGTTAATTGCAGACTTGAACTAATTTCACATTATTATCAAAAATATCATAAACTAATTTCATAAAAATCATTACACATAATAACATAAACTAATTTCAAAAATCGAAATAACCTTTAATGTATTTGCGGTGGTGACAGGAGTTGTGAGTGTAGCCGTGAAGATGATGGTGGTCTTCCGTGGTGACGGGAGTGGTGGGGCCGAGTATGGCGGGAGTGGTTGTGGTGGTTTTGTGGTAAATGAGAGAGAAAGGATGTGGTAAATGAGATAAAAGAGTAAAGTGTGGAGCAGTTTTTTTATATACCAAGACTTTTAGTCACGACTAAAGTCGTGGCTAAATGTATTTCACCAATATTTTCGAGGAGAATTTGACTTTTCACGAAAGTTTGGGAGGAAAAACTTTAGTCACGAATGTAGTCGTGGCTAAAAGTATGTAGTTATTAAACTTTAATCAAAATTAATTATAAATGTTGCTAATATTTATTTGAGTTTATTTATATATTATATATAACTTGATTATCAAATATAAATTATATATTAAATAAAAATGTTATACTTGTTACAATTATGAAGTCGTTTAACATTTACCGCTTTACATACCATATTAAGCGGATAAATCGAGATGATATGAATATACATAAGCGAGGACGGATTCGATTGGGTTCCATGGTACTCGGACCCCTATGGATTTTTTGATTTAGTGTTAATTTTTGGAAAAAGTTATCAATTTTTCTTAAACAAATCTTAAATGCACTCGTTCTTTCAAAATGTGATTCTATATTACGGTTCCAAAATTTTTGTACAACCAGTCATATTTGATCCTGGTTCTGTCCTTGTACATGAGATGTTAAACAGATGAGTCGTTATGATATGGTTATACTTGAGATGTTAAACGGATGAGTCAAGATAATATCGCTATACATGAGATGTTAAACGAATGATTCAAAATGATATGGATATACATAACATGCTAAATGAATGAGTCGAGATGATATGGATATACATAACATGTTAAACGGATGAATCGAGATGATATGGATATATAAGAGATGTTAAATGAACAGTCGAGATGATATGGATATACATAACATGTTAAATGAATGAGTCGATATGATATGGATATAAATAAGATGTGAAACAAATGAGTCGAGATTATATCGTTATACATGAGATGTTAAGCGATGAGTCGAGATGATGTCGTTATACATAAGATGTTAAACTTATGAGTCGAGATGATATGAATATACATAACATGTTAAGCGATGAGTCGATATGATATGGATATACATAACATGATAAGCGAATGAGTCGAGATGATATGAATATATATACCATGTTAAGCAGATGACTTGATATAATATGGATATACATGAGATGTTAACCGAATGAGTCGACACTACAACAATCGTGGTATACGTACCATGTTAAGCGACATGAGATAATATCGCTATACATGAGATGTTAAGCGTAGAGTCAAGATGATATCGTTATACATGAGATGTTAAAGAATGATTCAAAATGATATGGATATACATAACATGCTAAATGAATGAGTCGAGATGATATGGATATACATAACATGTTAAACGGATGAATCGAGATGATATGGATATATATGAGATGTTAAATGAATGAGTCGAGATGATATGGATATACATAACATGTTAAATGGATGAATCAAGATGATATGGATATATATGAGATGTTAAATGAATGAGTCGAGATGATATGGATATACATAACATGTTAAATGAATGAGTCGATATGATATGGATATAAATAAGATGTGAAACAAATGAGTCGAGATTATATCGTTATACATGAGATGTTAAACGTAGAGTCAAAATGATATCGTTATACATGAGATGTTAAAAGAATGATTCAAAATGATATGGATATACATAACATGCTAAATGAATGAGTCGAGATGATATGGATATACATAACATGTTAAACGGATGAATCGAGATGATATGGATATATATGAGATGTTAAATGAATGAGTCGAGATGATATGGATATACATAACATGTTAAATGGATGAATCGAGATGATATGGATATATATGAGATGTTAAATGAATGAGTCGAGATGATATGGATATACATAACATGTTAAATGAATGAGTCGATATGATATGGATATACATAACATGTTAAATGAATGAGTCGATATGATATGGATATAAATAAGATGTGAAACAAATGAGTCGAGATTATATCGTTATACATGAGATGTTAAGCGATGAGTCGAGATGATGTCGTTATACATAAGATGTTAAACGTGAGTCGAGATGATATGAATATACATAACATATTAAACGATGAGTCGATATGATATGGATATACATAACATGATAAGCGAATGAGTCGAGATGATATGAATATATATACCATGTTAAGCGGATGACTTGATATAATATGGATATACATGAGATGTTAACCGAATGAGTCGACACTACAACAATCGTGGTATCGTACCATGTTAAGCGACATGAGATAATATCGCTATACATGAGATGTTAAACGTAGAGTCAAGATGATATCGTTATACATGAGATGTTAAAAGAATGATTCAAAATGATATGGATATTCATAACATGCTAAATGAATGAGTCGAGATGATATGGATATACATAACATGTTAAACGGATGAATCGAGATGATATGGATATATATGAGATGTTAAATGAATGAGTCGAGATGATATGGATATACATAACATGTTAAATGGATGAATCGAGATGATATGGATATATATGAGATGTTAAATGAATGAGTCGAGATGATATGGATATACATAACATGTTAAATGAATGAGTCGATATGATATGGATATAAATAAGATGTGAAACAAATGAGTCGAGATTATATCGTTATACATGAGATGTTAAGCGTATGAGTCGAGATGATGTCGTTATACATAAGATGTTAAGCGATGAGTCGAGATGATATGAATATACATAACATGTTAAACGATGAGTCGATATGATATGGATATACATAACATGATAAACAAATGAGTCGAGATGATATGAATATATATACCATGTTAAACATATGAGTTGATATGATATGGATATACATGAGATGTTAGCCGAATGACTCGAGATGATATCGTTATACACGAGATGTTAAACGATGAGTCGAGATGATATGGATATACATAATCGGTTAACTCTTATCGTCACAAATTTGGCACCAAAAGTTCCCGCCAAAGCAATTTATGATTTGAAATGTAAGTTATATGCTTTAATGCTTAACTTTTATCGATTTGTAATGTAATTCGTATGTTCTAATGTTTGAACGTTTAACGATTTGTTATGTAATTCATATGTTTTGATGTTTGAACGTTTATCGATTTGTAATGTAAGTCACATGTTTTTACTTCTTTGTTTGTTTAATACCGCACAATGTAATGCGGCAAATACAATTAAACGTTTATCGATTTGTAATATAATTCGCCAAAAGCTCTTCGCTTGTTCTCTTTGTTTGTTGTAGCGATAACAAATACAGTTAAACTTAATTCTAAACTTTTACAGAAAAATTAGAACATAATTACTATAATAAACATTTAGCCACGACCATCCCGTCGTCACTAAAGGTTGAGCGGGACCATATTTTCTAGCAAACTTTTGGAGGCAAACTTAAATTTTCTAAAAAATTTTGCAAACACTTTTAGTCACGACTTATATCGTGGCTAAAAGTCTAAGATATTTTTATAATTTTCGTGATTAAATTCTTTTAATAAAAATTGTCAAAACTTTTAGTCACGATTTACACGTGGCTAAAAGTCGCGATATTATTTTATTAGTTTTAATTTAACTCGTAAAACGAATACAAAATAGCAAATGAATTTAGCCACGACTTTGGTGGTAGCTAAAGAATAAAGTACCTTTTGACCAATTTTTCTTCGTTGAAAGTCAAAGTCAAGGTTAAAACTTTTAGCCACGATTGAGTCGTGACTAAAAGTGGGGTTTCAAGCCAAAACTTAGAAATCGACTATTTTGTCATTTTGTGCCTTTTTAGCCACGAAATTGGGCGTGGCTAAAAGTTTTCCGTGACTAAATGCCCCAATTCTAGTAGTGTACGTGGGACTAATATGGGAGAAAAATTCCGTCGTAGAGCAACACGCCAACACATGAAAACTGAACATATATTCGATAAAACAAAAAGGTACATACCAAAACGAAACTTAAAACATGATTTGATCGAGTTTTAGATAGATCTAAAATTAAGTTTGGATATCTTGACACAGTAGACCAAACACCACTTTTTCGGTCGAGGTTTTTTGTCCCTTCCCTACGACAAGTCGTAAGGATAATAAAATCTAGACGTCATGTCATCGGCATTCAATTGTCGAGAATGCCGCGTCGGTGTTTACTGTGCCGTCGACATTTCTCTGCGACAAGGTGGGACCCACACCATTTGGTCAGTGTTTTGTAATTCCGGCTAAATATTTCCCTACGACATGTCGTAAAGATAATAAAGATAATTGGGGGTGTTTACTTTTGCTTATTGTCTTTTTGGTAACATTTTCTTCGCACAAAGAAAAGTAATAATGTTTCTTTTTGCTTATTCCAAACCAACATCACGAATGTGAATGAGTGTAAAACCCACCTCCTTCCCATCTAGGACAAAGTTATACTCCTCTTCTTCTATTTCACTCATCATCAACATTCAACAATCAAAACTTCAATCCTCCATCAACACCACCATTCCTTCCGTGACCTCTTCCCACCTCGACCTTCTTCCCAACCGTCAACATCCTTCCCACGACCCTTCAACCATTTCTCTTCATTTCACATTCACGTAAATAAAAGCCTTCAACTCTCTTTAATGGTGGAATCATAGATATGAAGAAGATCATGAAGAAGATGATTACCATCTAATTCATAATTTACTGATTAGATCTTGATTTACTGATTAGATCTTGATGAAGAAGATGAAGAAGAAGGTTGTTAGTATATGTGTTTTTAGTTTTGATTAGATCTTGATTTGATAAAAGGGTGAAAAGATCATTTTGATAATTCATTAAGCAAAAAAAAAGAAACACAATTTTGTGTCCTATATCTTGTTAGTAAGCACAGGCCCTTTAGTGAGTCGGGATCCTCATGGAGAAAGGAAAATAAAAGAAACAGGCCTTAATCACTTTGATTAATTAACTAATCGTTATCCTTTATTATACCTACGACATGTCATCAACGTGTACTTAGCATACGAATATTTACATTATTATACCGACGACATGGCGTCGGTATAATAAAACCAAAAAGTATGCTTATATTATACCTACGACATGCCGTAGGCAAAATAAAAATCAAAAATAGATTCTTTTATTTACCGACGACATGTCGTAGGAATTATCTTTGACTCTTCTTTGCACAAATGTCGCAGAGAAATAGTTTCTCATATTTTTCGAAATATTTCGGAGAAAATCTACCAAAAGTCGTATACAAACCAAAACCCGTATGCAACCAATTCCAAATGCCAATATTCAAAATAAAAACCAAAACACAGATGCAACCAATTCCAAAGCGGCCAAAATGGTTTAAATACTTATATATAATCGCTAAACACCCTCAAAATACATTAAAATATTATATAGTCTACAAAGCGGTGTTATAATCTTTAAACCTAGCTGCCATATCCACAAATGTTGCAATATCCGCAATATTCAAGTCGCCAAAGGTTAAACTACACAATAATAAGATACGGGTCGCCAAAATATACTTTCAATGATAAGTCTAACATAAAATAACCCATATACCTCTACCGCCTCGTTATCATCTATATCATTGCTACCATCCTCATCATCACCACTCTCGCCTCCGCCACTCCCTCTCGTGCCACACCTGCGTGAGCCTACATCACCTTGAGAAGCCTTCGACTCATTAACTCGGCCCATTGCGAGTTAGTGCGGAATACACCCATAAACCGGGTGAGATGCTTAACTTCCTTAGCTTATGTTGCGACTTCGACTTCAACACTCATCTTTTCGACTTGACAATCTTCTTGTCGTGTTCGGCCATCATCGCGTCGATCTTGGGCCCATTGTACATACCTAAAATGAAATAATCAAAATTTAAAATTGGCCATTGCAATACATAAGATGAGTCAAGAGTGCATGTTCATAAAATACTGATTAGGAGGGCATAAAAATGGATAAACAATCATCATACATTTTAACATGGCATTGTAATTTTGTTTTAAATTCTTTATGACACGTGTGCAAACATTCAACAAGTCGACAATATTAAAAAACACTTCACGAATTTCTATAATGATTATAAGTTTTGGTGTTATAAGAACCGAGTAACTCGTTCTTGATTTGCTTTGTTCGTTTTGGCGCGATATTTTGGTGGGAAATTTTGGCGCTTGATATTTTGGAGGGACATTCATTTAACATGTTACGTATAACGATATCACCTTGACTCATTCGTTTAACATGTTACGTATAACCATGACATGTTAAGCGGATGAGGCGAGATCTATGGGTATACGACATGTTAAACGGATGAGTCGATATGGTATGGAGATACATGACATGTTAAATGGATAAGTCGAGATGCTCGGATATACATGACATGTTAAGCGGATGAGTCGATATGGTATGGACATACATGACATGTTAAACGGATGAGTCGAGATGCTATGGACATACATGACATGTTAAGCGGATGAGTCGAGATGCTATGGATATACATGACATGTTAAGCGGATGAGTCCGGATGTTATGGATATACATGACACATTATGTACATGACACCAGGCTAACTCTTATCCTCACAAAATTGGCTCCAAAATTTCCCGCCAAAAGGCTATATTTTTTACAATAAAAGCAGATCTAATTCTCTTATAATCCTCACAAACACATTACTCTTTTATCCTTACAATCACCAACACATTACAAACTCTTATCATCACAACCACCAAAAGATAACACTGTTATCATGAAGATGACACCATTTGAAGCTTTTGCGTGTCGTTGTGGAAAAGGAGATGTAGTTTTGCGAGAATCGCATCAACGTGACACCCATAGTAAACTATACCATGCATGTCTTTCATCAAAGGTGAATAATTACATATTTTTTTGTGTGTAATATGTAGATTAGTAGGTTAGTTGCTAAAAATAATTTTCGTTACTCTTTAACAACACGGGTCAGCAGATTATGGATGTGATTTTTCTTATGGAATGAGGAAAGACTCCGTCTAATGACCGGTTCTCATGGAGCTTCAACGCCTACTACTCAATCCGCGGGACCTTCGAGAACTCCAACCTACTATGTATGACTTTCAACATCGAGTCTTGGAAATGCAGAGTCCTCAAACCGCATCAAATTGAAGCGAAGATAAAAGTACTCGAGAAAGCAGGTTGAGATGTATATGCATCCGAGAACACACATTTCATTCAACCGCACTACTTCACGACTTTTATGATGACATGGAAAACTTTTTTTTGGGTAAAGGGAGTAATCCCGCACCTGGTAAATATATTAACCAAATAAGCGTTTAAGTACAATGGATATGAGTGAAATCCCATATCTCGACCCGTTACATAGGCAAAAGCTTACATAACAAGAAACTTCCAATTCTCTAAACAAGAAAACAAACCACTACTCAAATGATATTATATGACACAACACTAACATTACTTCCTAGGACCTTGAAGCGTTGTGCCATACATGGCATTAAAGGAATCCAAATTCCACGGAAGATCACGAACTGTTTTGCATAGTCTTCAAAGTCATAATCATCATACTCATCTTCAAATTCTTGGCCCCACCAAAAATATTAGCAGACTCATCAAATGGGTTAGCAACAACCTCATCTTGAATCGAGACACCACAATCTCGCCCACCTTAGAAAAAGGGTTAACTCTCTTAGTAGAAGAGGTAGACGGAATAGGAAGACCATCATCATCCACTAGAGTAGCTTTCCCATCAATAATTAGCTTTTCAATCTTACCAATCTTCTCAGCTATGGGAGTAGAACCACTATACATGGTTCCCATTGAATCACTCACAAGCTTGGCCGCAGAAGAAGTCCCAATCTCCGGAGACTTAGACGCCTCACAAATATCAATATGAGAGTCCTCCCCCCGAGATCCATCAATACACCTTCCTTAATAGTAGCGAAGGCGTCCAGTCATGTCCTTGTTATTAGAAGAATCATCCACATTACATTCATCTTCCACCTCAAGAGTCCCAGCGTTAGGCGTAGTAATCGATGTATCATTAGCATTACCACTAGCAATTGCCGGTGTCTTCGTCTTTGCAACATATACACGCTTCCTAGGTGCAAATCTAGGACCCTTACCCATATTAATACCACCATTCATCTTCGTACCTTTAGGTTTGGCTTTCCGATTCGCACCACCTTAAAACCATCATCGGTTTAGTCCACCTTTGAGTGGGAGGAGCATCATTATGCTCCTAATACTCTTAGGACAACAAGCGTTATCATGCCCAAACACTTTACATTCCACACAATGTGGCGGCTTCCATTCATATTCCACCTTTATACTTGCCGTAGTAAAACCGGTATCATCCTTATTAGGGATCGCCATAGTCACCACATGTTTAAGCTCAACTTGGATGATAATTCCACAAGAGCACGAGCAAAACTAATGCGACCCCATGAATCAACACACATGGAGCTAGTAAATGCATCAAGCATAATCGGCTTACCCACCTGAGTAGCAATTAAGCTCAACCCATCTTCCGAGTATGCAAGTAATGGCACATTATGCAATTTAATCCAAACGGGAACTCTAGTTACCTCACTTTTAGACAATAGCACATCAGGAGTCCATTTAGTGAGAATGAGAGGAGAATTGCGAATAATCCATGGGCCCCGTTGAAGAACACTCTCAACACCCTCTTTAGAATCGAATTTAAAGAGAAAAACACCATCATCATTCTTCATTAGTTTCTTAAAACCAAACTTACCCCATGTATTGGTGACATAGTTCAGAACCAAATGAAAAGCAACATTCTTGCCAACAAAGAAGCCAACAAGTGTATTTTCATAACGGTTGAATACACCTTCCATAGCGACCTTTGGAAGCACCGTATCATGATTTTCAATTCGCATCTCATTCACCAAGGCACGGAAATTCACTTTCCTAGAGACACGTTCGGATTTAATACATTAGCGAATGACCTTACTTCATTAGTTTCAACGTTAGGACACAAGTAGAAGCATTCACCTTGCTAGGACCGAATTCAACACATCGGCAACAAAAGGCGAAGAAACATTAGTGCTCGAATCCAAACCACCCAGACGTATTCCTATAACTTGTATGTTCCAGTTAATTTTACCCCAAATAGAATCCGAATGAACATCATGCGTGCTAGGGTTAAGACCAACCCTAGCGACTTCAAAGCAGAGTCACCCTCAAACCACGTTCACCTTGGAGACGTTTAACCTAGCTTCCAACTCCTGAATATCAACCCTTTGATACGAGTTCGTGTCCATGTTTCCACCAACTTGATCGGCCAAGTTGTTGGCTGTTTTAGAAGCCTTCACCGAAGAACCACCTTTATCACTTGACACTTTACCACCACTAATCTTAGGATTAGAAGCACTTAAGTTAGTCAAAAAACCCTTCTCCATATCAAATAACCCACGTACAAAAAGAACAGAAAAAAAACAAGACCAGCATGCAGCAATCAACCAGATAAATAAAGAAAACCCTAACCAAAGTTAAGGTTTAATACACTATAAGCACCACAGATCTAACCCATTAAACTAATCGATATGCATAAAGATAGATTGGAAAAAGTAGAGTCCTTGATCATTAAACAAAAACGAAACCCTAAAGGCAGATATCAAAAAATCAACTTTAAAACTTGCGAATCAAAGCAGCAATTTGATCAAGAAAGTAATTAACACGAATGTTAATCAGTAACTAAAACGAATTGATGTTTGAAAACACAAAGATTAGAGTAAAGAAAGTGAAAATCCGATTAGATAGTTTTAGGGTTTGTCGCCAGTGGAGAAAATCGGTTTAGGGTTTTTTCATGACATGGAAAAACTTGGTTTAGAGTAATTCGTATGCTTTAATGATTAAACTTGTATCGGTTTGTAATTTAATTCCTACGCTTTGATGTTTGAACCTTTATCGATCTGTAATGTAATTTGGCGCTTTAATATTAGACGCTTTTCAACTTTAATTATGGTATACGTCCCGTAAAACGCCGTTCGATTTGACGCTTTGATGTTTGAACTTTTATCGATTTGTAATGTACTTCATACGTTTTGATGTTTGAAATGTAAATCGTACGGACTAATATTAGACATTTATCGACTTGTAATGTAAAAGCAATTAACAATTCGTACGTTTTAAAAGAAAAGAAATAATTTCACCCTGTTAAGTGTCTTGCACATACGTTAAGTCATGAAAAGTGAACACCTTTAGTAAAAGTTGAAAATTTCTAGCAACAATGTAGGCCGGATTATTAGAAAAATATACTAACATCCGGCCTATACAATTATTTACACTCTACTCATTTTCGACATAAAGATGAGTCTATTGGTTTGAGCTTGCACTATTCTTTCCTACTTATGTAATATCTTCTCTCACTTCCACATTCACGTTCACATATTTATAAATATAATAAAAGAAATATAAAAGAAGATAAATCAATAAAATATATATTGAAAATTTGTAGTATACGTGTAAAGTACAAGAAAAATGTTACTAGTACAATTTTTCCTTTACCATGCGCAAGAAACAGAACTGACTGTGTGTGGATTAACAACATCGTATATAAGATGATGTAAAAAAAACAAACGATTCCATAAAAATACAAGTATTAGTGTTGAGTTGCCATCATCTGCAGCCCAACCTGCCTAACTCGAATGCGAAACTGACCAACAGCAGCAAAAAACTTAACCCTTTGAACCTCATCCAACACCTCTAGCACTCCTTTCACCACACTGATCCTTAAACCATCAGCTTCTGCAATCACCTCTCTCATGGCCTCCTTAACATCCTCCATTGCATTATCCAGCTTTGACACTTCGCCATCCACCAGCCTCTCAGCTCGGTTCACCAACCCATACAAAGGCGCATCTGCTAAGCTCTCTTGCACCATCGCCATGGCCTCATCTAGGGACAAAATCAGAACAAAAATTAAAACCGAAGAAATATCAAACTAGCTAGGCTAAAAACAAGGCCGTCCCATAAATCGGCGGAAATTTTTAAGGTCTTGTGCGAAATTATCAATGAGGATTTCGTTAAGAATATTATATATAAAGTGTCACCGTTTATAAGATATAATACAATTAGTTATCTAAACGTTCTAACATATTATTTATTTAAGATATTTTTCCATCTAAATACTTTTTTTTGTGAAAAATATACTACACGTCATACAATTATTAACCTGACAAATTTTAGGGCCTAAAAATTGCAGGGACTTGAATGGTCGCTCGGCCCTGGCTAAAAATTAAGTTTCTTTCAAAAATTAACACTACGCCGCAAAAATCCATAACCTTACCTATCTCGGTCTCCCGCCTTGCAGTGTCTACTTTCATTGAGTCCACTTTGAACAGTTGACGGACCCGGAAAAATAGGATGTGGGGGCGAAAATTTTTTACGATAGCAACAAAACGCGAAAGAAAAACTAGAAACATAGTGATAAATCGAGTATTTTCTTAGATATGAAGGATTTATAAAGCGCTTTAAAGAGTTAAATGTTGGATTTTAGTATGTGAGTGGGGAAGAACTTGAGATTTTGGTGGGGTCACTTTCGAAAAAAGGTCAAAAATTAAATAAAATTACACTAAAATATCAACTTTCTTTGGTGGTATGGGGCGGCTGCCCCCACATATACTATATAGATCCGTCCCTGCCTTTGAAGACTGCTCATCTGTCATGTTTAGGTCCGTGATGAAACGAAAGAGCAAAGATGGCGGGAAGTCAGTGACCCAGAATAAAGCTTGTTCGAATGAAGTGAACCAAGGTGGCGAGCATACTAGGAAAACATCCTCTTCTATTAGGGTTAGCTTCTCTTGGTAGTATTCATGGTAATGTTTGGAGGCTTGTTCCACTAGTTTCCTAAGCTGTTTTTCATTGTTGGTTGTCAGTTTTTGTTGGAGGTCGTGGTGGCGGTTAAACCAACCCTCGTAAAACGTAGTGAATGTTGTTTCAAGGCTGCTCATTGAATGATAAGGCCGGTTGGGATATGATAACAAACCAATATATTTATTTATTTATATGTTGATAAGATATGTGAGATATTTTTTTACTCATCATAACATTTACTCATCTTAACCGCCAAGGAAATACACATATGTTTCCACGCGCATTGAACGCTTCAATGCCACCAAAGGGTTCACACGTACTATTATTGGTTCTCTAAATTTTAATTTAATGGCTTGCGCCGTTGACAGACTCACATGTATGCCGGGTATAGGATGGGTTACATTTAATTTTAAGTCACGAAGTGTAAAAAGACTTCAAAACTGTCATTTTTGTGATATGTGTAACCCCTAAATTTCTTTTTGCTACTTTCGGTTCTTATGGTGTAACTTTAGTTAGCAACATTTCTTTTCAAGAACACCTCTTAAAAATTCCAGGTCAGTCACGACTTGTGCAAAGAGGCCGTCTTGTAATTTTCAAGACCTTGGCGATAACAACAAAGAAGCTTTATTACACACAGAACTAAAAAGAAATCGCATATAAACTTGAATTATATGACTCATATATGTTTAATATTATATGTATTTATATGCAAAATTAATAAAATGTGGATCTTTTAAGTGGGCGCTTATCGACGACACCTATCAGACACCTCCGGACCCTGCGGCGAAAGCAACAATGTATAGCATCAAATATTTGTATTTGCGAAATCGTGATTTTCGTTCAACTTTACATGCAAAGCGTGTGTTTTTTAAAATACAAAGTGTGTGATTTTTAAAATTAATATACTGTGTGTTTTTGAAAATTTGTCAATGTTAGAATTGATCAAGATTAAGGTGTATTAAGGGATACTTAAGAGTTATTCAGGCAAACTGCATTCATTTAAGTATTTAAGATTTCAAGAATGAGCTAATACAATCTTACTGAGAAAAAAATAGGCCAATCAAGTTGCTTTATTTTGACACATGACAAAATCGAACATTCTTATTAGCTAATTGAAAGTCAAAAATTTAAACAATTGGTCAAACTTTAATAAATCGTGTGTAGAAAAAAAAACATAAAATTATAGGCGTTAAATTTGTAAAAACAAAAACTTAATAAAAGATGAGGTAACTAATAAATTTTGTAGAGAAAAAAAGCATAAAATTATAAGCGTTAAATTTGTAAAACAAAAACTTAATAAAAGATGAGGTAACTATTAAAAATCTAGTGGTTTAATTTTAAATAAATTATATGGAGTTAAGCGTAAATTTATAAGTTTACATGTTATTTAATAAAATTAATAAATATATACGCCTTAGACTTTTTCATTTTTGGAGCAAATTTCAGGAAAGTTCTCGCTTTAATTCTACTTTCACCTCATATATATTTCATTTTTAGTACAAAAGGGACTTTGTACATTTCAAGTGGAGGAACGAGAGTAGAATCATTACTTGAACTTGTTTGCCCTCGTTTTTTCTAGTTTATTTTGAAAAATTATGTCATTTTTAAAATATTGACATGTTTTTTTAACCTAACTAGAATGGACCTTAGCCGAGCACACTATAACCCTTGATTTCCGTGGTGAGATTTAGCCTATCCGTTTCCACTTATTTACCCAAATCAACCAAATTATGAGTGTGACGGTAGTATGTAAACTTTAGAACTTGGCCTTTACATCATTTCGAGAACATAGACGAGGTGTGTCGAGTTAGCTTGATACATATGAAATATATAATTGGAGAAGGCAATATTTTAGGTTTATCACCCAAATTGCCCATATGTGTATATATTGTGTGCGTTTATCGATTAGTCACCTCGACTATTCGACCCCTATGATAAAACCATTTTGTTGCACTCACCTTTAGCGCAAGATACCCCTAGATACACCCTTCCGAGCCATTCTTTTCTTTTCATACCCTCGCTACACCTATTCGCCTTAGCCTACTGTGTAGTCTTAGTTTATGGTCGGGAAGTCACCGTTTGCCCAAGTTCGAGGTTTGAGTAGAGAGATTAGGAAATCACGTCTACGTCGAAGACATACATTGGAAGATCATTGAAGACCTCCCATATTTTTCATATATGTTCATCTCAGTGAGGGATGATTTATTTATTGTGCGATGATTCATATATATATATATATATATATATATATATATATATATATATATATATATATATATATATATATATATATATATATATATATATATATATATATATATATATATATATATATATATATATAGAAATTGGTTCTTTTAAAAGTTGATCTTGGTGAAAAAGTGAGAGAAATGATCTCAACCATTAGATCTTCCTCCATTCCCCTCCTTTTTTTTCCTCCCAAGTCTAGGGGCCTCTTTGTCACATTCTTTATTTTTTAAGGGCTATTTATGTATCTTTTGCAAAACTGGCTCATGTCTTATTTAAAGAACTAATTACGTTGCAAAATACAAATAAGTCTTAGTAGCATATCTGATATCTTAATACATTTACTATCAAAAACTAAAAGTTGAACTCAAAGTTGCAATTACCAGAAGTATGGAAATACAAACTACAAGATACTAGTTCAGACATGTAGGACACATAATATTTGAAATGTCATCCAAATCAAGCCCTTTCACCATGGATACGCCTTGCAAGCTAAATTTTATTAGGCATGATGGTCCCATGCTTGGCGTGAATTGCACACAAATTTTATTAGGCATGATGGTCCCATGCTTCTTGTCTTTCTATCACATGTAAAAATGCGGACATCCGCCATTGCTAAACTAGGTAAAGAATTCCAACCAAAGACTCCGAATCTCCAAAATGTATCTCGAACCGTTTCTTTGTTGGCTTGAGCAGATGCTCCATTTACATGCTCAATTTGAAGGAATATATCCGAAGTGATACGAGGTATTTCGTAACCGATGCACAAACTCCATGTGTTCTCCATACCTTCGCAAGAATCTCGTGATAGAACTATATTTTACATTCATGGCCATAACTAACTTCAATAATGGATGTACGCATAACATGGCAAGACACGGTTTCGGAAGAGCCGGGTACCAAACGACCAAAGCAAGAAGAACAACCATATGTGAAGTCATTGCGTCTTGACTTGTTCCCCATACACAAGATATCCGGTCTTGGCGTTCAAATGATTCTAACCATGCTAGCATTTCGAATTATCTTTTCTTGAATCTAATGATATATTTTACGCACCGCCATTTGATTTAGCAAACATCATCTAACTTATTGTTACGAAGGGGTGAGGAATGGCCCTCAGCAAAGACACGGTGGAATAATGAGCGTGCGACCATTCGGACATGTTCACTCTTGTCTTGCCAAAAGCTTATCAAAAGCTTTATTTCAACAAGAAAAGGATCGAAAGTTTTTTAACTAAACATTGTGTGCAACTAAATCGAGAGTTATGGGCCATAACATATGGTTGCACCAAATTTTATAGGGATGAGAAGTTACACGGAGCAAGGTGGCTTAATGTGGGAATTTCATCACACCCCAAATTACTGTTTTGCAATGAATGGAATACCTTGGGGATAAGCGTCATAGCATCAAAGTTCTGATTATATCGAGCGACCTAAAGTGTCGTTTTGAAAATATCGCTTGATTCATTAAAATAATCGAGTTTACAAAATGTAGTTCCCAAATAGAAATCAATTTGTGCGGAAATAAGTTTGTTACAAGCCAAACGTTGTTTTAAAAGGAATAAATCCCATGTGTGACGCGCCGTCCACGACACTATGATATGTCCATGCATGCCATGAAGTGAATGCCTTAGATACCGAGATAAAACATGCTAAAAGTGTCAACACAATGGTTGAGTGAGTTCATAGAGTTAACAAGTAAAGCTTTTAAAGAGCGTTTATGCAACAAAGGCAAAGTTTTGGTCAAATAGAATAGTTCGCAAAGCAAAGGCATCGTAAATCCACTCGGCCCAAGTCCGCCCATACAAAACTTGCAACTGTGTGTTTACAACCCATCGCTAAAAATTGTATGTCAATCATGTATGCATGTATCATAGTAGTTAAAAGTATAAATGTCACCACAAGGTTCTTCCAACACTCGTGTTGGGATGTATCCATAAAATGGCCTTCCAACATATAAATATTGGGATGTTTGTAAATTAATAGCCTTCCAACAACTTAATTTGGAGCCACTAATTCTTGTATGTTTGTAAATTAATAGCCTTCCAACAACTTAATTTGGAGCCACTAATTCTTGTATGTTTGTTCCAAACATGCATATGAAATCAAGTATAACCCAATCAAGTATATAACGCAATCAAGTGTAAAGTATAAGTAATGTTGTTTGGCAAAAGAGTTTAAATGTTTGGATAAATAAGCATATATCTCGCCCCAAATAGTTTATAGGAATTTAAATGAGTAAAAGCGGGGTATGAACTCACAGTAATATGTAAAAGTTTAGAGTACTTGTGAAAGTAAATGAAAATAGTTTGAGCATGTATCTCCCCCAAAAGTAATTGAAAATGTATAAAAGTAGGGGCTATGAAACTCACCTGGTATGATTGATATGCTAACAAAATGAAGTGCACTAAAATGAGGCTCGGAAACTATCCGCGACCTAAAATGAATGTTATGACTTGAGTTATGATATGTTGTCGTGAATGCGTGTTACAATATCGCATGCAAATCCATATGATATTCATACCACTTGTACGCTTTGGAAATAATGTTTATCGTCAAAATATATGTTTATGACATCTCGTCATATTATACAATACTTTACAAGTATCTACGTTGAAATGATATCCCACGATAGTCATTTAATGATTTATTGTGAAATTACAACTTTTCGTCAGTAAAATAATGTCGTTGAAATTTTCATGAAAGTGACTAAAATGACCTTGAAAAGTTAGTCGTAAAATGGTGCACGTCGAGCGTTAGAAAGCGAACTCAACGGTTTGGGAAGCTTGTATCATAATCTCAAAGTTTTAGTGTTTAAGTTATTATCATAGAGGTCTCGATCATGGAGAAAAACATAGGTGAAGTAGGGTACTTGTACCCAAAATGTTCTTGAAGGTAACATTCGGCAAAGTTTGAGTGACCGTATTTTATTCGTTACAACTCCGTTTAATGACGGTTGGACATTTTGGAAAATAGGCTCGGTGAACTTACTTTTACTAGAACACATCTCTTTATAAAAGTATCCCATCTATGTTAAAATCGACCCTCAACAAGGTCATTTCTTGACCCGTTTGGAGAACAAACTTGAAAAGAAATTTGGAGAACTAATTTTGGAGAACAAATTTGGAGAACAAACTTGGGAAAATCATATCTTTTAACCGTAAGTCATCACGAATCGAGCCACCCGTCATTTCAAGATAATTGAGTCTAGTTTCATGTAAAAATACTTTCAAGGGTCAGTTTGTTATGAAATTTTATCGGTTCAACGATTAGTAACAGCGAGGCGGTTTTAGGAAAATAGTTTAGTCGTTAAACTTGAAAATAGCATAACTTCTTCGTTATAGCTCCGTTTTAACCCGTTCAAGCGGCCACGTTTTCGTTTTAAAGTGTATTTTCTAAATATCTAGCCCAAAATATTATACCCACTGTCGGATTTTCCCGAATTAAAAATATGGACAGACCGTATTTAACACTTGTCGAAATGAGTTTTTCTCGCCAAACCTATTCTAACCCATTCAAAACAACTCGAAGCTATTCTAATCCTACCATACACCTTCTTAGGGTGTCATGGTTTCCTAGACAACACCAAAACTAATATATAACAAGGAATAATTATAGGATGACTTAGATATATATAACCCTTAAAAATCAATGAAAAAGTGGTACAACATCATATGACTTGCATGTTTTTGCTCGAATATGATGAAATGATTATGAAATAAATATGTAAGATGAAAAATAAACATGAGATGCTTACTTGAATGATTATGAATTTTTGAGAAGAGTATGCTTGATAATCATGAGGTTTTATTTCAAAACCCTTACTAGATTATTCCTAGGACTTGTAAAATACTTGGATCTTGTAAAGTTTATGGTTTCTCTTGTTTCTTCACCATGGCGGTTTTGGAGAGCAAAATGGAGAGGATTACTTTGTTTTCACCTTGAAAATGTGTGTTGTGTGTTTTTATTTAACAAATATCTATCAAATATAGATAGGTGTACATTTGAAGAGGTAAAAATCAAATTGTTCACTTGTAAGACATGGGGTGGCCGGCCATGAGTCATAGGGGGGGGGGATGAGGTGTATTTTCAATGAGTTAAAATATTTAAGTGTAAGTATAATGTGTAATTTGTAAGTATAATTAAGTATTATTTGCAGCGTTAACTAAAAATAAATATTAACGGTACAAAATAAAATATATAAGAGTCGTAGAAATTATAAAAATATAATTTTTATAGTCTTAAAATGAGTACAAAAATATATCGGGATAATTTTGAAAGTGTCGGACCAATATTCAAAATAAATGTTTACGCGATAGCGTTTATTTAATAAGAAATAAGCGTTTAATGAAAATGCAAAACCATGCATAAATTGATATGAAATGATGAATATGGAGTTTGAGAAATGACCGGAAATGAGAATTGTGACATTCTTCCCATGTCGTGGAATCACGTCCTCGTGATTCGATTAATGATACTATGGCCCAAAACGCGACAAGGGTTCTAAAAGTTTATGCTCATGTATGGTCTAAATGATTATGTCGATGCTCATGCATATAACGTGACTATATCCCATTATAAAGACATGCTCCCTTATGATTAGGCTCGATGAGGAGGCTTTCCCATAACTCATCAAATTTTCAAAAGACTTTTAGGTAACCGATTTTACTTAATCCCATAACTCATCAAACAAGAAGCGTCATACGATTAGGCTAAATCGGTTAAGGTAACAACTTGTTTCTAGCTTGATCTTTGCAAGTCATCAAACAAGAAGCGTCACGCGGATCAAGCGGAAACAAGTGGTTTCAAGAAAATCTTTTGAAAATTTGGCTCGATTACGGAATTGCTTACTCATATGAGACTACTACCCTTCATTGCATGATCCTTTCTCGAATTAGACATAGGTGATCGGGCTATGTATAATTTAGAGTAACTATGCAATGCTTGGACTAATCGACTCATATGATGTTTGGTGTTGAGTCATAAGTCCGCATGTATAAAGAATGTGCACTTATAATGATATGATGAGATGCTATGATGATGTGGTTATAGTCTAGGGTCAATGATGCAACCTAGTTCTCTATAACCGATTCTCGATACCAATCATCACACCCCAAATTACCTTTTTTGCAATGAATGGAATACCTTGGGGATGACGTCATAGCATCAAAGTTCTGAGTTATATCGAGCGACCTAAAGTGTCGCTTTGAAAATATCGCTTGATTCATTAAAATAATCGAGTTTACAAAATGTAGTTCCCAAATAGAAATCAATTTGTGCGGAAATAAGTTTGTTACAAGCCAAACGTTGTTTTAAAATGAATAAATCCCATGTGTGACGCCGTCACCACGACACTATGATATGTCCATGCATGCCATGAAGTGAATGCCTTAGATACGAGATAAAACATGCTAAAAGTGTCAACACAATGGTTGAGTGAGTTCATAGAGTTAACAAGTAAAGCTTTTAAAGAGCGTTTATGCAACAAAGGCAAAGTTTTGGTCAAATAGAATAGTTCGCAAAGCAAAGGCATCGTAAATCCACTCGGCCCAAGTCCCGCCCATACAAAACTTGCAACTGTGTGTTTACAACCCTTGCTAAAAATTGTATGTCAATCATGTATGCATGTATCATAGTAGTTAAAAGTATAAATGTCACACCAAGGTTCTTCCAACACGTGTTGGGATGTATCCATAAAATGGCCTTCAACATATAAATATTGGGATGTTTGTAAATTAATAGCCTTCCAACAACTTAATTTGGAGCCACTAATTCTTGTATGTTTGTAAATTAATAGCCTTCCAACAACTTAATTTGGAGCCACTAATTCTTGTATGTTTGTTCCAAATATGCATATGAAATCAAGTATAACCCAATCAAGTATATAACGCAATCAAGTGTAAAGTATAAGTAATGTTGTTTGGCAAAAGAGTTTAAATGTTTGGATAAATAAGCATATATCTCGCCCCAAATAGTTTATAGGAATTTAAATGAGTAAAAGCGGGGTATGAACTCACAGGAATATGTAAAAGTTTAGAGTACTTGTGAAAGTAAATGAAAATAGTTTGAGCATGTATCTCCCCCAAAAGTAATTGAAAATGTATAAAAATAGGGGCTATGAAACTCACTTTGGTATGATTGATATGCTAACAAAATGGAGTGCACTAAAATGAGGCTCGGAAACTATCCGCGACCTAAAATGAATGTTATGACTTGAGTTATGATATGTTGTCGTGAATCGTGTTACAATGTCGTGCATGCAAATCCATATGATATCCATACCACTTATGCGTTTTGGAAATAATGTTTATCGTCAAAATATATGTTTATGACATCTCGTCATATTATACAATACTTTACAAGTATCTACGTTGAAATGATATCCCACGATAGTCATTTAATGATTTATTGTGAAATTATAACTTTTCGTCGTAAAATAATGTCGTTGAAATTTTCATGAAAGTGACTATAATGACGAACGGTTGGACATTTTGGAAAATAGGCTCGGTGAACTTACTTTTACTAGAACACATCTCTTTATAAAAGGTATCCCATCTATGTTAAAATCGACCCTCAACAAGGTCATTTCTTGACCCGTTTGGAGAACAAACTTGAAAAGAAATTTGGAGAACTAATTTTTGGAGAACAAATTTGGAGAACAAACTTGGGAAAATCATATCTTTTTAACCGTAAGTCATCACGGGTCGAGCCACCCGTCATTTCGAAGATAATTGAGTCTAGTTTCATGTAAAAATACTTTCAAGGGTCGGTTTGTTATGAAATTTTATCGGTTCAACGATTAGTAACAGCGGTCGGTTTTTAGGAAAATAGTTTCGTCGTTAAACTTGAAAATAGCATAACTTCTTCGTTATAGCTCCGTTTAACCCGTTCAAGCGGCCACGTTTCGTTTTAAAGTGTATTTTCTAAATATCTAGCCCAAAATATTATACCCACTGTCAGATTTTCCCAGAATTAAAAATATGGACAGACCGTATTTAACACTTGTCGAAATGAGTTTTTCTCGCGCCAAACCTATTCTAACCCATTCAAAACAACTCCGAAGCTATTCTAATCCTACCATACACCTTCTTAGGGTGTCATGGTTTCCTAGAAATCACCAAAACTAATATATAACAAGGAATAATTATAGGATGACTTAGATATATATAACCCTTAAAAATCAATGAAAAAGTGGTACAACATCATATGACTTGCATGTTTTTGCTCAAATATGATGAAATGATTATGAAATAAATATGTAAGATGAAAAATAAACATGAGATGCTTACTTGAATGATTATGAATTTTTGAGAAGAGTATGCTTGATAATCATGAGGTTTTTATTTCAAAACCCTTACTAGATTATTCCTAGGACTTGTAAAATACTTGGATCTTGAAAAGTTTATGGTTTCTCTTGTTTCTTCACCATGGCCGGTTTTTGGAGAGCAAAAATGGAGAGGATTACTTTGTTTTCACCTTGAAAATGTGTGTTGTGTGTTTTTATTTAACAAATATCTATCAAATATAGATAGGTGTACATTTGAAGAGTAAAATCAAATTGTTCACTTGTAAGACATGGGGTGTGACCATGAGTCATAGGGGGATGAGGTGTATTTTCAATGAGTTAAAATATTTAAGTGTAAGTATAATGTGTAATTTGTAAGTATAATTAAGTATTATTTGCGGCGTTAACTAAAAATAAATATTAACGGTACAAAATAAAATATATAAGAGTCGTAGAAATTATAAAAATATAATTTTTATAGTCTTAAAATGAGTACAAAAATATATCGGGATAATTTTGAAAGTGTCGGACCAATATTCAAAATAAATGTTTGCTGATAGCGTTTATTTAATAAGAAATAAGCGTTTAATGAAAAATGCAAAACCATGCATAAATTGATATGAAATGATGAATATGGAGTTTGAGAAATGACCGGAAATTGAGAATTGTGACAATTTCTCGCAAGCGTCGTGTGTAAAAGGCGCTAAGGCCGCGCAAAATGTAAAGAATTCATGAACCATATTATCGAGTATCCCGTAAAAGTTTGCGTTAAACTCTTGGAACCTTTTTAAGAAAAGAAAATGTTTCAAGCATTGACTCTTGACCTAGTGCAGGATTGTTATTACAAATAGTCGTGTTACCCTTGCCTTTGGAGCATGAATGAGACAAGCTAATCATGTGTTGAGCAAGGGACACCATTGTTAACGACACGATTGCGAGAGAACTCGAGATGATGATCTCCAAAGTCGACACATTTAGAAAAATATTTAAATATAATAGATGTGAAATAATAAATCAACATAGTAAAGCGGATATACTATATGGTACCTCTAGCGTTGCACTTTGACCGGAAATGTTAGCGTGGAGACCCTACATCTTATAGTTATCATTTTTAATCTAGAGCGACTAAAACAATAAAAGTATATGTATATCGATACACAAAGATATCAATATACAAAGGTGAAAAACAAAAAATGTAAGCGATGCACTAAAGGTCCTCAAACGAATGCTCTAGTACCTCATACGGATGCACTAACGTACCTCAAATGGATGCAATTAAATAAGTCTATTCCAAAAAGCTTTTAAGATTTGATAAATCATGGTCGACTACCTTCACTTTCAAGCTTTCTAGAAGAGAAGAATATGTCCTCAAACTGTTGTAACACCAACACCCCTATCTATTATTGTCTTCCTATTAAATCCTAAACCCATTCCTCTTATTATTAAGTCTATGGTTGTTTCCAAATAAGCTACGAGTGCGGTAGTGACTCATAGCTCTATCTACGAGCATTTTGCTTCAGCAAGTAAAGGAGATGGCAATGCTGAAAGTACCGCCTCGGAAGATGTCAATAGATCCTGAAAACAACCACAAAAAACCAAAACTTCGTTTACTTGAATAACTTTTACATATAACTGATAAGTCAAGAAGTTCAGGATAATTTAGAGGAAGCATACGCATATATTCAGGACATTTCGTGGATCATAGCTTCATAGTACTGCAACATGTATTTCAGAAGGGAAATATCTTTATCTTTAGATCATGTGATGACATATGCGACTAGCTCGACACGCACGTGCTTGACACAAATATAGTAACTCTTGACCTCGTAGATGTTATAGATTATCTTCGATTATAAATAATCTCGACAACATATGATAAATACAATGGAAATAGTTTTACTAGATCTTGCTCCCGATACTATAATCAACCTCCCTTGTCGCCTAAACCGTCCAAATGGATGCTCTAAATACTCGGATGGATGCACTAATATCTACCTTTTCAATGCACTAATCAAACTCATAGATGCCCTAATATCTACATTTTGATGTACCAATTGTGAGGAAGGCGCCTAGAAGATGCGATATAATACTTAGTGCCCTATGGATTGGAACAAAGAGAACAAAGTCGCATAATATTTAAAGTAAGTAAATAAAAGCTAGCTAGGCTTATTATATGGACAAAAAAGGCAAATCATATCAGAAGCACGCAAACATGAGACGATTTAAAAAGGATAGACATCAAAGCAAACGCTAGACTATAGACCTCGCTTCAAAAACTAGGGATTACATGCCTCTATTCATCACTTTTTTGTAACTTTTTTGTAAAATCTTAAAACAAACACTGTACGTAACATGATAAAATAAAATTAAAGGGTGGTCGGAAATGGAATGTGAAAGAGGAGGACAAAAACATGAATGTTGCGGTGAAATATTAGAACAAGCGACAATGAATAAAGAGTACTATCCATAATATCTTTAATAACATTATCATTCTTTTCCTACATCAAATAAGCGAAAACATGGTATGGAGTTACGAAATCTTGAGTACTCACTACTCGGTGTAATAGATGCTACAAAGAACTCTTTGCGACTTCATTAGTTGCTTAAAGGTAATAAGAGACCATTTTTCTTGATTAGAGCAAGCAAATTTTGATTAAAAGACACTATGATTTTCTTGATGTTTCCAAACCGTGTCTTTGGATGACCATCTTACATTCTCGCTTCGGATTAGGCTTGAATAGCAAAGCTGTTATCTTGGGCGTGAAGTTCAATAACTTTTTCAAACTCCTACTACCCATATCTTCCATTCGCAAGTGCAGCCCGCGGTCGCCACTATTGATCTTCAATTTGTCTCTGTTCATGTGACTTTAGGTAGCGATGTTTTCCTTCGCACCAGGTTGGACCACCTCCAACCCTTCAACAACTAGGTTCATCATCTCTAGACCCACATTCCCAAAAGCGTGGGTTCATTGGATAAAAGCTCAATTGGGATAGTAAAATTCTCCACCAATCCATCGACCATCTTCATAATCATTCTCAATCCCAAAGCTCACCCATTCTGATCGTCCTCCATGGTTCCTTAAAAACAAATCGCAACAAAGGGCACAATAATGAGAACCTACAAATGAGCTGGAAAACAAAAAGTATGGACAAGGTTTTGTAAAATGTATATTATGTACTTCTGTAGTCCTAAAGTTCTTTTGACCTACATTATAACAAGCACAATCTCTCGAAAATAGAATGACTTGAGAACTACTAGAAGTTAAATACAACTATATTTTACACTCACTTTTTAAATGCTTTTGTTATTCTTTTACGTCTTAAACAATGAGGATCCTAAATCCCGACCTATTTGTGTCAAGTCAACAAAGGTCCAGTTTAGAAACAAAAAGTGGGACGCCGAGATCTCCTACACGCAACAACAACAACAACAAACCCAATCCCGCCAAGGCGGTATGGGAGATCTCCTACACGCGCGTAATACTTAAATCTAAAAACTTCCTAAACTTGGGTTATGAGTTACTGTCATGAACCAAACCGCAACTACAGTTTCTAAATGCCATCATAATTCTCTCTTTCACTTGTAACCTACTAAAACTACTGCCTATAATCAATGAATAGCTCATTCGTTATCCAAAACGTATTAATGGTAAGTTTGGTAACTGACTAAAACAGACTAACAAGTGATAAGAATAAGCAGTTGTTAAATAAGCCAAAAAGCTAGTTGAGGCATCAAACACAGCTAAAACTACGCTATTCCATACATGTCGGCTTTAGCTTATCTGATGAGCTTATTATAAATTTAGAAAGCCAACAAGCTCACGTTCTTACAGGCTTATCAAAAACAGCTATAATAAGCTACAAAATGGGTGTTTCTTTTAGCTTACTTGACGAGTTTATGAGCTTTTTAAAAATTCAAAAAAACCCGACCCACTTTCTTATGAGCTTATCAAAAACAGCTAAATAAGCTAAAAGAAAGGTGTTTCTTTTAGCTTATTGACGGGTTTATGAGCTTATTAAAAATTCAAAAAACCAACGAGCCCACTTTCTTATGAGCTTATCAAAAACAGCTAAAATAAGCTATAAAATAAGTATTTGTTTATGAGCTAATTTGACGGATTTATGAGTTTATCGAAAATTTGATAAAAGCCAATAAGCTCGGTTTGAATAGCTTATGACCATACCAACTTAATGTTAAAGTCAGATCAATCAAAATTTCAATAAGCTCATAAGCCCATCAAATAAGGTTGCAACTTTTCCTTTCACATCTTCTATCGTTAGTTTTTCTTAAGCTAGAAGTACTCAAACAAATCTTTTATACTTGAACCGATCACAAGTCACAACTCTTCATTATTATAATTTTTCCTCTAAAGCGAAGTTGATTAGACAACTGTTCATTAGAAGTTAGTGTGAAAGAGGCGGGGACGAAACATTGATGCACTAATTGTACTCATTGATGCCCTAATGTTGTCCATTGATGCGATAATTGTACTCATTGATGCCCTAATGTTGTGCATCTCATTATCGATCATTGACCCATAGAAAAACTCCGGTCTCAATCCATGATTAAGAAGGTTCCCTATCGGTCGTCTATTGCAATATTGCAAGAACATATTATTGTCTCTATTTACTATATTGCCCTTTAGTCAATGGACACAAGTATGAATGTTCATTGATTAACTATTTTCAATAATTAACTTGACTATGGTTGCTATAAGCGAAGAAGGCGATACAATCACTAATTATGTCAAGAATAACGCCTTATGATCGCCGATGAGCATAGTATCCTTCAACGTTTGTGCGGCGTTAAGTTCACAATCCATTGAAAAAGATACCAAGATGAATATAAATTATCAATAAAACCAATAAAGATGCTATAAGAATCAACTACCTCAAGTAAAAAAAAAGCCGGAAATTTGAGGTGTCATTCACAAGAATCTTGACATACCAAATGGACTCTTAAATATCCATATGTAATAAAGATTTCCAAGTGTATACCGAAACAAACAAACAAAAATATCCATATGTAAGAAAGTTCAAGTCGAACTAGTAGAACTTGTAAACACCGCCAAATAATATTATTTAGATAACTACGATTACACTCACCGTGCCATATCATTCGAATTGAAATGAAAACCATTGATGATCCAAATTCAATCATCCATTCCTTTAAAGTACTCGGTATATATAGGGATGTCGTCTTCATTTAGTGCGAGAGGAACCCGATGCACTACCGTGTTCATCATCTAAGCAGAATCCACTTCCATCATCTGCCGTCATTACCCCAGATCCAAACACTATGACATCGATGTACGCACATGGCTTCATAGGAAGAAGCTCTAAAGAAATCAACACGGAGTCACGGTTGTAGAGTGACGGTTGAAGCATGCTTCTTGGAAGTCGATCGGCATCCATGGTATCGAACTAATTGCACCTGAAGAACCTTATTCCTTGTACAAACAGATACACTAAACACACACATTGATGCCTTAATATTTTTAACTATGCACTAATCATAATCATTGATGCCCTAAACATATTCAGTGATGCTCTAATATGTTCAACGATGCACTAAACATATTTTTGATGCAATAATAACACAAACAGATGCCGTAACTAGTCATTTGATGCCCTACTATTACTAATAGATGTTGAACAACTATTCACGATGAACTTATAATACTAACGAGATGGCGTAATACAAA
Organism: Chrysanthemum lavandulifolium; assembly: GCA_022545495.1. NCBI lineage: Eukaryota > Viridiplantae > Streptophyta > Magnoliopsida > Asterales > Asteraceae > Chrysanthemum > Chrysanthemum lavandulifolium. The sequence continues at coordinate 194,235 of CM040242.1, read as the reverse complement.
TTTTTTATGCACTAAGAAAACATGAAGATGCCCTAACTTAACTCGATGCTCTTATCATAAAAAGATATGTCATAACTCATTTTCTTATGCACTAATTATACAACAAATGTTGTAACAAGTAAACGATGCCCTAATCATACTAACAAATGCGCTAACACTAATTTTAAATGCACTAATCAAACAAATAGGTTCCTAACTTATAACATGTTTCTCTTATCATACTAAGAGATGCAATAACATGATATGTGATGCACTTATTGGGACAAAACAAATGTTGTAACATATTATTAATGAGATGCACCAAATTGTAACTTTTATACTGGACGAGATGACTTAATATGTCATTTTTCCAACAATAACAACAATTATTTTATAATTTACACAAAGATGTACTAAAATAACATAAAATTTAAAACCAATAAACACTCATCGTTGTTTTTTTCCGATGATTGGATTTGGTTCACTTATGATTCCTAAACTTCATTTATGTCATTTTTCGAAGATCGAAATGAAATTAGTGCATCCATGAGTTTTTATCCGATTTTATTTGATTTTGATAGCTTACTAGGGTTCCTTCATCGGAGTATGTGTTTATTGATCAGTTATGTTTTTTATCGGTGGTGGTGTGACAATGGCGTGGTGGTGATGGTGATGGTGGTGACGGTGGTGGTGACGGCGGCGATGATGGTGGTGGTGGTGACGGTGAAGATGAGTGTTTGCATTTGAATTGGGTTGTGTGTGTGTTTGTGTGAAAGGATATGTTTGTATCTGGTAAAAAAAAAGACGGTTCCTTCTTTTTATTTGTACTTTTTCTTTATTTGCCCTGAACTTTCAACTATGTTCATAATCTACCTCATAACTTTTTCTCGCTTTCTCTCTAATTACACTTTTCTCTCTAATTACACTTTTCTCTAGAACCGGACTCTATATATATATATATATATATATATATATATATATATATATATATATATATATATATATATATATATATATATATATATATATATATATATATATATATATTATTAGTTTATGTTATTGAAATAAAAGCACCATGTTATGAGCTTATTGGATTTAGCATCGAGGAGGCCACCTCGATCACATTTGAAGATTTGAGTTGGTGACGTGATTACACCAACACTTTGAAGACCAAGTAATGTGCTCATCATGACGTCCGCTAATGGCACATTTACTTGCTACATCATGATCCGATTTCTTCGTCTTGAAGCTTGAACTTTGGATGAACGGCGGGTGGTGACAACTTGGTTATAGGTTAAGACTATTTGCTTGTTATTTTTCATTTTACACCCATTATGTGCATCCCATGTCTTATCCTACCCTTTAGTCGCGAATCATGCTTAGGTGAGGGATTTGAGCAGTCATTGGTGTCTTGGCCATTGATTTGGTCATGTCTCGATGGTCTTTGTCACCTTCATCGTAGCATGTTAGTAGCGACACTACACCCTTAACCTTATTATTTGCTCACCCCGTATTGCCTTCGAGATTTTTTTGACCTTAGCTCTAGTGGTGAAGATTTATGTAAATGCCAAGCCTATGATAGAATACATGCTATGACTGTGCGTTGAGTGATCTCCCTGAAATTGACACCTAGAATAGAGAGAGTATGAGTGTTTGTTTCCCATTTCGTAAGGTGTTCGGCTTTAAAATATTCTATCATAGGAAATTTTTAATCTCATATCTTCCAGGTAACTTGGGGGATATCTTTTTAGAACCATGTTCTAATAAGGTCTACTTCAGGGTAAGTAGAGTTCAAGTGGGGGATATTTGATAACATTAAATAATCATGATTTTTAAGTGTCAATTTCTCCTGATTATGCTCATTATTTGTATTATTTATAAGGATATATGCATTCATTTCTTTATATTTCGTTTCCAGGTTAAATATGAGCATAAGAGCTGAAGATACGCGGTATTGAAAACGCACAAGGAAGATTTATACTTTAGTATGTTGGCTGAGAAGAAGTTACGGCATAATTCACACTATCATTTACGCCGTAACTATAAATTCAAATATGAAGACCAACTCAACCTTAGTTAAAGCGTAACTATCAACTCAAGTTATGCCGTAACCTTTTACGACTTGAAGAAATTCGTGCCTCCAAGGATTACGCCGTAACCCATGATATAAGTTACAACGTAACAATGTCACAGAATGATTGGATGGATCTAAGGAGATTGTTGCGTAACCATTATTGAAGATTACGGCGTAACCACTTATAAGGTTACACAGTAACCATCTACTATCGAATAAGGTTTAGTAGGAAATATTAGTTATGGCATAACCAATACATAAGGTTACACCGTAACTGGATCGAGCCTATAAATACAAACTCTATTTTCTACATTTGCATACATTCACACACCACCAAAAGTCAGAGAACGAGTTGAGGTTCCTCAAGGCTGATCTTTAACAACCTCTGAGCCATTTTCAAGGAGAGATCGCACCATTTCACCGATAAGATTTAGCATTTCATATTACATTTACATTTCGATTCATGTCTTCCATTACTATGTTAAACATTGAATTGTGTGTTCTTTTTAATATGATTGGCTAAGCACCTTTAGTGCTGGCCTAGTTATGATTCTTTGATTGTTTTGTTTATGTTTTCGCACTTCCATTATTTCTTCTAGTGTATGCATGCATAGTTTGTTGATAGTCACCCTAGCTTAGGTAGTTTTAAAGCCCGATTGTACTTGCTTCTCTAGGAGAATGGACCAAAGGACCTTAGGAAAGTAGGTTGCGAGGGTTGGTAAGAATTGACTATAGGACTACCAATCCCTCTCGTGCGAATGGACCAAAGGATCACCCTCCGCAGGGAGGAACTTAAGAAGTTAAGGATGTGTGTCTAAGATTCTAACGGTTGGGCACACATTGTTATGAATCTTGCATGTAGCGGTACTTAATGACTGTCAATAAGTTTCTAAATGATCCCTGGTTGCATGTAGCGGTACTTAATGATTGTCAATAAGTTGCCAAATGATCCCGGGTGACTAATAATCATCTCGATGAGGAATCTAGGAACCATAGGCCGGGACGAATTGACCATAGGAGGCCCGGAGACTTTAAACCACACTTGAAGCAATATAAAGCATTAATTAGAAAACATAGATATAACATGATAGGATGAGTAATTAGGCTATCACACTTTCTCCCTACTGCATACAACTTCATTTCATTTTCGCAATTTTATATCTTGTTATTTAGTTTAAATAATTAAAACATTTCTTTCTTATTAAAACTGTGACATTAGACTTAAATTATGATCCAAAACTACATAGCTCTACCAATATCTACATTACACACGACCGGGTTCACTGCTCGTTAGTGCATTAGGTAGACCATAGGTAGACGAGATATTATAAATTTAAATCCTGGTCAGAAACCTGCATCCTAACCTCATCCAAATTATACCATCTCTTTAATATTTGATCTACTATTTATTGAATCAGTCAAATACCAGGTTTGTTGTTCGAGAAGGCCACACACCTTATCTACCAGCGACGGCCACTAGTTCATAACCATGAGGTCTCTTTTACGATTCTAAAAAGAAATCTGAGATCAGGGATATGATAACTTTCGGTGCCTTACACTCCTCCTTATCCGAATTTGACGTTAGATCTAGTCCCGCAAACATTGCATCATGTATGACAGAGGTGTGTGCATCACTATGATACATCCTTTTTTATTGAATTGATTCTTTTATCAAGTATTAATGCTTGTCAGATCCAAAGAGGGGCATCGTATGTTTCTTTTTCATTTGTGTATCTTTATTTCAATTGATGTTTATATTTTGAAAAGTTTGTATCAGTTACTAGATTTGTGTATAACTGTTTTGAAGTGTTTTAAATTTGTTGATTATTAGTTTTATATTTGGTGTATCATCATATTTAAAACCGTGTAGATCTCTTACAAGCATCACAAAAATGATGTTCATATTTCAACTTAGGTAGATCTCTTACTAGATCTTTGGATGATAGCGATTTAAGAAGTCGCATGTTGGCGTGACCCAATCTTCGATGCCATAAGGTCTAAGTATCATCCATAGATGTAAGACATAGTTTATCTTTAGGTTCATTACCGATTTTAATGACATAGACTCCATATTTCCTAATTCCTCTTCCTATGGTTATGCCATTTTTAGTATCTTACTATCGGTTTCGTAAAAAGTACATTGCACTTTTATCACATATTTGTCCTATACTTAAGAGGTTAAAGTTTAGGTTTTCTCGTGACACACATCGTTAATGGTTAGAGATTTGTTAGAAATCGTACCTTTACCGATGATTCTACTTTTCTATTTCCAAACACCACATTACCTCCATTGAAGGATTGATATGTGGAGAATAGATCCTATTGCCGGTCATGTGTCTCGTGCACCCGCTATCCTTGACCCATTCATCGGGTCTAGGTCGACCTTTAAGCACACCTAAAACAATAATAAACTCAAAAGTTTGGTCCCCATTTGTTCATGGGTCCATTAGTGTTAAACATTCCATTCATGTTAGACATGTATGGATAAGATGAGTATGCATTCCATGGAGCAAAGTTTTGAAAAGGAAAACCATTTTGCATGTTTGGATTCCATCCCATTTGATGGTTACTTTTTGGGTAAACGTTATTAGGTCTCCTAAATGAATTAGGTTTTGAAAAAGATGGAGCTTTGTTTCTTGCAAAAGTAGGATTATATTTTGGAGGTGGTTGTCTAGTGGTGACATGAGTTGGTTTCTTCCTATTAACTATAACAAACTCAGTTCTAGATGAAGAAGCTACGTTATTGCTATTGTTTGTTACAAAGAGATCCACGGATCCCTTCTCGTACACTAGCCGGTTCCCTTTTGGGGATCCGTGGGATCCGCCACAACAAGGGCTGGTTTTTCTAGTTCCTTAACAAATTTTGTTTCTTTACTTTCACTAGTTGATGGATCAAGTTGTTGGATCCCTAAACCTTCTCGGTTGTCTTCAGTTTTAATACTATCTAGCATTATATTTAACGTATTTGTGCTCATTCTAGCAATCTTAGAATCTAGTTGATCAACTAGTGTTTGAAGTTGAACGCAAAGTTCACATTCACCACTTGTTATTTTACTCTTTTCTAAACGTTTTAGTTTTGCTTTTAATTCTATGACTTCTTTGTCTAAACGTTGGTTTTGACTCTTTAAAAGCTTGTTTTTGTTCACTAGTTTTAAGCTAATATTGCATAGTTTATTATATTCATTATGCAATGAGTCGTCATCAAGTGATGAACTACTATAGTATTCGTGACATACCTCGTCATTTTCCATGAGACAAATTTCTTCGTCCTCCTCGTCGCTCATTCCCCATGTGCCGCTCACGAACGCCTTTTGATCATCCCGTTTGGGACACTTACTAATAAAGTGGTTTGGGTCCCCACATTTAAAGCAAGTACGATCATCCTTTGGCTTCTCGTCCTCTTTGCTTTTCCGAAAGCCTTTCTTATCGTCATATGGTTGTTTGACGATCTTCCTTTCTTCTAAAGAACTTTTAAAGTCCCATACCGCCATAGCGTACTCTTCGTCGTCACTACTCAAGAGAGTTCTCTCATCGCTTGAAGCCTTTTTGGCTTTAAGGGCAAGAGATTTTGTTTCTCTTTCACCTTTGAGGCTTCGGAATCTTTAGCAAGGACAAGCTCGTAGACTTTTAGGTTGCCTATGAGTTCATCGAGGTGAGGATTGTCAAATCTTTTAATTCTTCGATCGCCGTCACCTTGGATCTCCACTCGATGGAAGTGCCTTAGATATCTCCTAACATGGTTACGGCTAGAAAAAGATTCATCAAGTTCTTGTAAAGATGTAATAATAGTATTAAAGTTAGCAAATGAATGATCTATAGTTTCCTCATCCGATATTGAAAATTGTTCATATTGTTGAACAAATAAATCAATTTTATTATTTTAACTTGTTGGTTGCCTTGATAAGTTACAACTAAAGAATTCCAAATTTCTTTAGAGGTTTTAGGCATAGAAATTCTTCGAATTCCTTTTCGGTAAAGCATTATATAAAACCATTTTGCTTCACTATTTTTAGAAAGCTTTTCTTCATTTCATCATTTAGTTTATCATGAGGTATGTGAACTAAATTTCCTTTATCATCATTTGAGGTAGCCTCAAAATCACCTTCAACAATAATGTACCAAAGATCAATATCTTTAGACTTCACATATGTTTCGAATCTATTTTTCCAATATATAAAACCATTAGTTTCAAGTAGTGGTGGTCGTTGCATAGATTGCCCTTCCTTATTATTTTCAGAACCCATAGTGATCGAAAAGTTTTTAAAATACAATTTTATTTTAAAACTTTTATAAACTTAGCTCTTGATGCCAATTGTGGAAAACTAGAAGGGGGGGGGGGTTGAATAGTTTTGCCGATTTTAAGTTAGTTTCAAAAACTTTTAGATTCGTTAATATGTGAGATCTTATGGATATAGAGAAAGTATAGATCTAATGATAAAGCAAGTAAATAAAGTAAAGCTAATGGAAAGAAAAGACACCACCGATGTATAGTGGTTCGGCTACAAGGACACCTTCCTTGCCCTACTCCACTCCCCGAGTCACCTACTCGAGAGTTCAAGTACTATGTCAAAAAAATCATTCACTTGGCGGAGAAGCCTTCACAACGTCGCTTACACTTTTTCCGGTACAAAGCTAAATACCGAGTCCGTAGCACGGTGGACCAAACCAACACAACTATTACACAACAAATATGTGAAATATCTAATACAAGATCTTTGCTACAGAAATCTTGCGGAGTGACAAATCAATCAAGGACCCCTTGCTTGGATGACTTGTAGAATGCTCGTGATCTCGCCTTGAGAAGGACCTATATGAGGATCATGAGATAGAAAGAAAGAAGAACAACTCTCTAGATCAAGTGATCTATATGTTAGAAGAGAATGAGTGTATGAGAGATTTAGTAAGAAGAGGGTGAGTTAGAATGAAGAAATGGCTCTCATTTATAGGCAAAATTCTTCACTGCTCCCGGATCCCACGGATCCCTTCCACTTGGGATCCGTCTAGTGTAATCCTAGGGATCCGTGGAACGCTCCTCTTGCCCATGGGTTTTTGGTTATGGGTCATGGGTTATGGGTTGGTCCATGGGTTTTCTTTAGATTCAATGTATCTAAGTATACATTGCATCTAGTCTACTTGGGTATGGGTTAAGATCCATGGGTTATGGTCCATGAGTTATGGTTTTTACCCATCCTAATAAACTATTACAACAAATGCTTAATTATTACATTTTTGTATTTAAATGGCTATATGTAAATGCTTTACAAAAATAACATGTATCCTTATAATTATACTTAAGATAATATTATATTTGTTATCAACAAAACACAAAGAGATCGCAAAATATTAATAAACGTTTTTACGGTTTATTTGTATTAACAATATATATTCATTATAAGTACTAAAAACAAATAAAGTGGTATAGATAATCATATAACTTGCATGTTTTCTTCAAGCATGATACAAATAACCAAAGTATGAATATGGAAGAATAAAAATGATCATGAAATGCTTACTAGTAAAGTGATGAGGTTATAGAACAAGGTTTTCATAAATACCCTAGGTTTTTATTGCAAAACCTTAATTAAGAGTATACTAGAGTTGTAAAATTGCTTGATCCTTGAAAAGTTTTGGCTTCCTTTTTGGTTTCCTTCCTTGGCCGGTTTATACAAAAGAGGATGGAGAGTGATATATTTTTTTTACACCTTAAGTTATATGCTTGTATGTGTATAAACTTGTATATAATTAAAAATATCACAAATATAGGTCTATGTGTATTAGCTAGTTGAGATTTTTTTACATCAAAAGTGGTGAGTCATGTAATATATATATATATATATATATATATATATATATATATATATATATATATATATATATATATATATACTAGATTAAGCCTTACCTATGGGTGGCATGACTTATAATTTATTGTTTGTTATTCATTGTTAATTTAAAAGCTATATTTATAATTGTTTGTAAAAGCTTAAAAATTATTTTGTTTTGATTTAATTTTGTTTTAAAATTTTGTTTTGTTAATATTTATAAAAAATGTTATTTGTGGTGTGTATGTAAATTATAGAAACGTAATGATATAATTTTAGTTAGTGTATGTTTGTATTTTGTTTATAAGCTTAAACATTGTTTTGTTTTGATTTAATTGTTTTTAAAATTTTGTTTATTTAATATTTATAAAATTGTTATTTGTGGTGTGTATTTAAATTTTAGAAATGTAATAAATAATTATAATTAGTGTATATTTGTATTTTGTTTTATATGTAATTTTTAGTAGTATAATTATTTGTTTGTTATTTATTGTTAATTTAAAAGCTTATTGACTACAATTTTGTACTAAAATTGTGGTTCCATTATTATTTTGTGGGTCCTAATTATTTTTATGGGTTTCGAATTATTGTTAGTGTATTTTTATGAAGGATTGTAGCTAATATATTCCATACTTATAATTGTTTTAAAAAACTAAAAATTATTTTGTTTTTATTTAATTTTTTTTAAATTTTGTTTTCTTAATATTTATAAAAATGTTATTTGTGGTGTGTATGTAAATTATAGAAACGTAATGATATAATTATAGTTAGTGTATTTTTGTATTTTGTTGTATATGTAAATTTTATCATGTAACATAAGCGCTTTATTTTAGTTATGTTGAATAACATTTAAAATAAAAAAGTTATAGTATAATTTATCATGTAAAAGTATTTTGTATGTTGTTGAAAACGTATTGTTCGGAAACTTAAAAGGATTTATTGAGATATGAATGACAAATACTGCCTTTACAAAATACGACATGTAAAAGTATAACATAAACACATTCTTATAAAATTGACTTTTATGTATTTTACTAATGAGTAGATGGAATTTTATTAAATTTGTATGTTACCTATCATTTGGTAAGTTATAAAATACCTATCAATTTGAAAAGTTGTATTTGTTTTGTGTGTGTATGTTTTTAAATAAGTCTACATAATACACAAAAGAAAATATATTACTGCTATCAATGCATATCATCATTGCTAGAAGAAGTTGATATTAGTTTTACATAGATTAGAGTATGATTTTTTGTTATATATTGACTTTTGTTATCATTGGTATGTTTAGTCTTTCCAAGTAACCTACTCTTTCTTCTCGAATACACCATCAAACACCGGTTAGTTTGGGTTGATTTCTATCATATGTGTTCGCTGCTTTTTTTTTTTTTTCTTTTGTTGTTTTTATGTTGTTGTTTTACTTGATCTATCAATCGTTGTATGATTATAGCATTGTTAGAAGGAAGAATAAGATGATTTTTAATATGCGATATATATTCCGATCTTGAATGCATGCGTGGTTTAGCATAAAATTTAAAGGTGTTTGTTATCATATTCGTTGTTAGTCATGAAGAAACATTGTTTTTTGGTAATAATAGTGATTATCAATTTTTGAGTTATGATATTTGTTTTAAAGAAGATGTATATTGTAATTTGTAATATGACTGTTGAATTTTTTTTTAGATTATGAGTTGTTTTTATCAACTTTGTGATTTTAGTATATGATTTTAGTTGAGGTTTTAGTTGTTTTTAATGAAGATCGCTTAGTTGCTAGATTTAATTTGTTATTAGTAACATCGATGATTAAACATGTTGTATTAGTTAATGATTATGTTAATGATGGTAGATGTTTGATATGGTTAAAATCCAAAGAAAAGTGAACGGTTATTGGTTGTTAGGTTTAGGTGATTAGTAGTTGTGTTTGAATGTTTTAACATAAATTATTACGTAATATATTATTTTGAATTACTGTGGAGATGTTTGTTAATAACATTGTTGTATATGAAGGAAAATTGAAGCATGATTGTATTATAACATTTTAGTTTTTGAAAACTTGTGTTTTGTTCTAATATACGCTTGTTTTATGATTAAATAGAATGACGACTCAATTTATCGCTCCGCAAACACACGTAACTTTAGAACACTATGTAATTTTAGTCGTTGTTACTTATAGTATATATATGTTACTAAATTTTGCAATATGGATATAAAGAAAGTTGAAATTAATTGACGAGTGTGTTATTGAATGCGATTTTACCAAGTGTCTTTACGTATGAGATGTACACAGCAATGATGGCTTTATTTAATTCACAACAAATGTACAATGCACAAAGTGTTTATTAAGAAAGTTCCCGGTAACCTTTATGCAATCGCTTTCGGACGAATGGAAGCAGCTTTGTTGATGAGAGTCGTTATCGAACGCGGCAATGCTACATTTCATACGCCAAGGAGAAGACATGTATTATGTAATCGCGTATGATAATGCAAAGTCAAGTTGGTGGATATAAGAATGTCGATGTTGGAACTCGTAAAAGGCGGTGTTTTGGTATGTTGGGAAGTCTTGATCACCGATGTAAGTTATTTTGCCTTAATTTATCGACGGTCATAGTTTAATTGATATTGTATATGCTATGTTTATCACATATTTTCTTTGTTATGCAATTGATTCCTCAAAGAATTTATGCCTCAAATTAAGAGAGTAAGAGTTATGGTGAGTGGTCGGTTGGTCGCGACCGTCACACGTAATCGCATTGATCTTCCCGGTAACACACATGGATATGTTTTAGTGGAGTTGGATGGGATTTGTTGGTTTTTGAAGGATTGAAGGTTGGATCGCGATGGTGTTCACCGAGATTGGAGAAGGAACGGTGTCTATGATTTCATTTGTCGATGATGGTTTAGGAATGCGTTTGGAGAACATACCACGGTGATTTTGAATGACTAAAACCGCTTTAAAAAGTCGCATTGACAAAGGTATGTTTTAAATTGTAATTCTCAATAACATGTGTTTTGATGTTATTTTGAGATTCATAATAATATAGTTGCATCTTTTAATATCATTGAATGTACAAAATGTAGATCCTCGTATGAAACATAAATGTGACCGGTTTAATCACTCGATCATGATGATGAAGTTGATTGCTTTTATCAAGATGTTGTGGCTTACGAATCGGCAGAGGTCGGCCGGTAAGTGTTTGTTATATTTATTGCGAAAATGTTTTACGATGCAACATACGCTTTTGTGTTACTTTTTGATTGTGCATTTTCTTATGTTTTGTATTCCAAAATAATTTGTTGAATACGACTATACCATGGGATTTTCTTGGGCCTTATGAAATGTATAAGTACCACAATGCAAAGGTCGATTCACGATGATGAAACTTTCTATGTGAATGTCGATTGGGAAAACATAAAGATAGGCCCGACAAGAAAAATCATGTGACTATCAAGACTAATTGGAAGGATGTTGAGAAGAGGTGCGAGTGGGACAAAGACAAACCGTGAGGTTCAAATTGATTAGGATGGTAAAGGATGAAAAGCAAACCGTGAATGTACGTATGCGGTGATGATTCCGTTGTTTCATATGTGTTAAGAAGATGGTTTGATGGTATAATATATTTTGGTACCGTATCGTATTTAAACCTTTAGTATGTTGGATTTGAACATATTTTATGTTTTTGTTTATTTGCCGTGTATGTTTAATTTCGCTTGGTTTTGTATGGCATGATAGTTTTGTTGAACAATGCTACCGATATGGTGGTTATAAGTCAACTCGTGTTATGTATGTCGATTAAACTTTAAAGTATTGTTTTAAATTGCTACGTACATCGCTTTATGTATTTGGATGTTCAGATCCAAGTTATTTGTCCGTGTTGGTAGGATTGAAATTGGTATAGATGGTGAAGCATGTATTGGTAACTTCACAACCGAGACATCAAACATGAGTATATTGCATATTGAGATTTAAAGATTAATATATTAACATTGAGTAGTGAATGGATTGAAGTGAATGCGCTTTTTAGTTTGTGTGTCAAATATTTGTTTGACCCTATCATTACATTTGTTTAAATAATGAAGGTGTTTAGTTTGTATAATAACTGTAAACCTGTTTTGGAGTTTTCCTTCTTAGTTTTTTTTTGCTTTGTGCAAAGCGTCGTTGATATGAAAGCAAAATTGAAATTTAACCCTTGTTTATGTAAAGTGATGGATTGTTAGCATGACGTTGTATATAATTTTGTTTATGTTAATGAATCGAATGTTTTTTGTGAAGGTTAGATAATGAAAATGTATTAATGTCATATAACGATGAACTTAAATTCTGAACAAAGCTTCTTTGTAAACAACATTAGTAGTTGATTTTGCGATTTCTTCTTCTTCGTCACAAAGATAAAATCTTCAATCCTTTTCTCGCTTTTGACCCTTGAAACTCGCTACGCATATTGTCCGTGTGAAAAACCGGCCGTTGTAGAAACAATCCAACTTGTGTTAAAGTTTGTCCTTGACTTTTGTTTATGGTCATTGCAAAACACAATGCAACCGGAAATTGTCTACGATTGAATTTAAATGGGATTTTATTATCGAAGGACTTAACACCATCCTTGGGATTGCGTAAATTGTACCCACATTACCACCGATATAATTTTGGCTTCTATTATGTTTATTCCCATCCCGAGCACTTGAAGCCTTGTTCCGCTGCATAATCCCGCCATTTGATCTATGTTTCTCACACATAATTGAGCTCCTATTTTAAATGTTATGGAATGTGGAAGGCCAGAATGCGAATGCTATTTAGGAACTCCGTTGTGTAAAGTGATTCGTTAAAGTTCGCATCCATATCGATAATACCAACCGAGTCGTAGTGTTGTATGTGTTAGATTCTCCGGTAGTTTTGTAGCATTCGATCGCTGATCATATCCACAAGCTCATGAGTCGGTGCGAGGATTGCTTTTTCTTGGAAGAATTTTGGTCCAGAGGTTTTGGACCAACCGGGTATGTTTCTTCGATGATTTTTGCGATATGGTCGTCTCAATCGTATCAACATATCATCCGGAATTCGACCGCCGCTTCTCCGTCGCTCTTTCCACCGACCGCACTGCTTCCTATGCTTAATATCCAATCCGCAAAGTCTTGTATTTCTTTTCTCTCGAGTTAGTTGATCCTGCTCCAAGCCCGATGTTTATAGTTAGCCGCATGACTTTGCAATGTTGCCACGATATGAAGCGTTGATGAAGCATGAACGACATCATATCGGCCGCCGCTTGTAACGATCGGCAATATTTGCTCAAGTCTCCGCCAAAGAGAACCACTTTACCTCCAAATACTTGTTCGGATTGTTCGAATGCGGATGTCCGACATATGTCTCTTAAGGTCCTATCGAATGCCTCATAACAAGTGTTTGTGTGTCATAGGAGCCTCATCCCATATTATCGTTTACATTCTTAGCAATTCGCCTAGGTCATCGTCTCACCGGAATATGACATATCGAATCTTCCACAACGCTTATAGGGATTGCGAATCGAGAATGTGCGGTCCTTCCGCCTTCTAACAAAAGTGATGCGATGCCACTGATGCTACGTTAATGACTATTTCGCTTTTGATCTTAATGCGCGGATAATGTTTTATATAGGTATGTTTTACCGGTCCCACCATATCCGTATACAAAGTACATTCCTCCTTTTCATTGTTAACGTCCATTACTCGCTCGGTATATGTCTTTTGTTCGTGTGTTAATGTCTTGAAAAGCGCCCGTCAGATTCTCAATTCTTCTTTGTTGTATTTAAGCTCATCATACACCAACTGCTGTAGTTGCCCATTGTTAACATCTCGTTAGGGTATGGCATGTTTGGTATATTTTTAAGCTTTTGTTGTTACAAAGTAGCATGTGCTCAATATATGTTAGACATATATTCTTCCTCTCAATGTCCAGAAGCTCCAAGTCTACAAATGGAAACAAATGGATAAGTTATGTAAATTTTTTATAATTTTATTTTTGTATTAAATGTATTTCGCATGTTACACAAGATATCAAGTTGCATTGAACTTAGAAGATAGGCAATCATTTCACCTATTTTTTCTCCACATTATATTTACTTATAATTAAGACATTGTTTTTGTTTTATTTTTCTTATAAATTATTAATCTTCCACCTAACTTCTTCCTCCACCGATTCTCCGCCTATCAATCTAAGGTATTTTGGGTTTTTTTTTCGAGGTCGTTAGTGTAAATTATTTTTCTGGGTTTATAGACTTGTAATGTTGTTGGTTTATAATTATGCTTTAATGTCGCCATTGAGTTGTTGTTTTATTTTTCCGGTTTGAATAGTGATTGTTAGTTAATATTTTTTAAAAAAAATATAATAAGTGGGGTATTATGTTTACAAATTGTTTGTTATTTGATTTTTATGTTTGATTGTTGTTTGGATTTATATTTAAAAAACGCCTAACTTTTGTAATGATTAAAACGGTAGATGTGTTTGCAGTTGATGTTTATGTTTTGGTTTTATTGGGTGGAAAGTGTTTTATATAATAATGTATTGAATACAAATTGGTTGTTTTGTTTTGATGTTGTTCTATGTGGTTTGTGTTTGTAATTTAATTGTTGTTTGTTGAAGTATTATTTTATTTGCTTCTGGTTTGTTATTTGGAAGTTTGAGGTTGTGTAGGTTTGTGTTTTTCACTTGTTTTGTGTACATGATGTGATCATTGTTTGTTAAACATACTTTAGAAGCTTAAGTAGTTTGTTGTTCTACATGTTTAATTTTTAGTTTGACTTGTTATTTGAGTTTTTTTTTTTTTTGTTTTTTTATGTAATATGGTATATGAAATGGAATAGTCATTTTGGTTTTATACTTTTGACAGAGTTGTCGTTAGGTAATTACGTTTATGAGGTATATGTTGTTGTATTTAGGTAATCATAATGGTGACAACACACATTTTAATAAGTTATATGTTAAATGCTGTGTATAAAGTTAACGTTAAAAATGGTGTTAAATTGAAGATACGGTTTTTTTTTTTTTAATTTGATTGTTTATGATTATTTGTAAATATTTAGTTCTCGTAAACTAATTTTACGCCTTGTAATTTTGTGTGTATTATGCTTTGTTATGTTTGTTTAACTTGTATTGTTTCCAATTGATAGGAAATGGCTATTGAGTTTGTTACAATGTCGGATGTTTTACTTTTCCCGATTGTCGTATTCATTGGTTTATTATGGTATGCTTTTTATGTTTATTAATTTGATTAATATACGCTAATTTTTTTTTGTAGGTCCTTCCGCTTGTTTATAATTGAGGCTTATAATGGTAGTGACCACGCTTATATTGTCGCCCGATGGTTATCGCTTCAAAGTGATGTTGAAGAAACCACGTTATGGACAATGGTACCGTGTGGGGAAAGATGGAGGAGTATTGCAACCGATACCTTGATGAGGAGGTTCAAGTTTTACACTTTGTGGAGGAAGGAAACGATTGCTTTTACGCGATCGGCTACTATAGCAACGCAAAGAAGCTTATGGTTATGAAGGGCCGCTTGCTTCGCTTAATAGGTTTAAGATGACCGTGATGCCGATCCGGACGTGCTTCGTGTTTCGTAGTTTAATGATATTTGTTTGTTTTAATTTTTAAAACATAATATTTTTGTATGTTGTTATGTGTTAAAATTGTAGGATTTAGATTAACGCTTGTTTTGTTGGTGGTTTTCGACAATTCCTACCGAGCTAATGTTCGATTAGAGAGGAAGATGAAATAAGAGTTTCGTAAATGGTGTTTCTTTTGGGTGTAATGTGAGACGTGAAACCGTAACTAATGACTATCGCTTGGTTGTCGATTCATTTAACGCTATGATTGAAGCAATAGGACTTGAACCCGAACATTATGTGTGCCGACCAAAACAGGGACGGAGATTCGGTTTGATGCTTTCATGGCGATGGGAGTATTATTATCGACTGCTTTCAAAGGAGCAAAGAACGTTAAGAAGCAAAGCAGCCTTCAGCTTGACGTTTGATGAAAGGCGAAGTTGAGTTGGTTATATATTTTATTCATATTGTTTTTACAGCTTGTTTGCTTAATTCTTTTAGGATTTAGTGTTTATAAATTAGTTTTTGTAGTTGATGATAGGATGAAACATGTTTGCTAACGCCGCTCCACATGGATCACTTTGGAGAAGGTCACGTGAGTTTTTATAAGAGTTACGCGATATTCAAGCTAAAAGCGATTGGTATGTGTGGTGTTTACTTTTGATAGAATGTGTATGTTTTAAAATATGTGGCATTCAGATTTGTTTTAACTGTAATTTTGTCCGTGCCATTCTCGCTATTTCAAGTGAACAACCCTATGCACATTTACAATGTAAGTTTGATCATACACCAAGAATACAGGACGAATTCGAGTACGTATGGAGTTTCACCCGTAAAATCCTACCAGACTAACCATGTAAATGTGTTTGGGAGGTGGAAGTCGTTAATGAGTCATGTCGGTTCCCATACTCAAAGTTGATCGTGTTTAAGTATGTTGGAAATGGTTATACGGTGGATGCTCCGTAGGTGAAAACCTCGAATATCCAATATTCCATATCTCACGAAAAATGTAGTATTTGTTGTTGTCGTTAGGGTGGAAGATGCACATTGTGTTTTATGCTTTGGTTGTTGGTTCAAAGATGATGTCGTATGGTTTAGTTGTTTAAGTGTGTGCGCTTATTTCGTAAAGTGTAGTTATGTGTTTCAATATTTCCTTATGTATTTATGTTTAAATAGTGTGTTTGGATGTATGTTGCTGTTTCTTGGTAGCGTAATATGTAAGTATGGATGTTAATTAGGTAGACTATGTTTCTGGTTGTGTAAGATATTGTAATGTTATATAATTATGACGTGTTATTCTATTTTGTGTTTGTTCCCTTTATTTTATGTTTTAAATGTATTTTACACATTATTATACCCTGGACGGTGTGTTTTTAAAATGATGAGAGCATCATATGTTTTGTTGTATATTTGAATGTGTAATGACATTATATTTTTTATTATTTTGTTTGGTTCATGAGGTTTTATTGTATTTTGTTATTCAAAAGTCGTTTGTTTATTGGTTGTTGTATTATGTATGTGTCACTTGAGTTGTGCATCGCTTTGTTTTGATGCCACAGAGTTTGTTTTAGCGAATACCATCTTCGCTTTTGGAGTTTCGTGTTTGTTTTCTTTCATGGTATATTTTAGTTTTTGTGTCAAGATTGTGTATTTTTAAATTCAATTTTGACTTTTATTGTTTCATGCAGGTGGAATTGGAGCTAAAGGTCCGTCTGCTTAGTTTGTTCTTCGATGTCCGGAAGTATTATCCGTGGATGTGGTTGCATTTTGTGTAAGTTTTTTTTTTTTTTTTTTTTTTTTTAATATTTTTTTAATTAGTAGTTTAGTGTTTGCTATATGGTTTATTTACATTTGTATATGTTATCCATTTATAGTTTTTGTCGGTAAAAGACATAAGTACCTTTTCAGTGATGTGGGTGGTGATTGTTAAG
This sequence comes from Chrysanthemum lavandulifolium, assembly GCA_022545495.1. Taxonomy (NCBI): domain Eukaryota; kingdom Viridiplantae; phylum Streptophyta; class Magnoliopsida; order Asterales; family Asteraceae; genus Chrysanthemum; species Chrysanthemum lavandulifolium. The sequence continues at coordinate 176,854 of CM040242.1, read as the reverse complement.
TTTAATATGTGTTTTTTTTGATTTTTTGTAAGTATAAGATACTTGTTGTAGACATACCTGGGTCATTTCTTTTTTTACGCTCGATATATATAACGCCTTCGCCATTTTTCCCATGTTTTTCAGAACAATCTCTCGCCTAGACATGTCAGTCCGTCATAAGTAGCATCACATAAAAGACCGCAAGTAGTTTCTGTTCCCCAATTGTCGGCTTCCATCAAACCATCTATATATTCTTTGTCATCTTCCAATGCACCACGTGCTTGATGTGCCTCTTTATATGTTGGGTAAACCACACCATCGCACTTCTTAAAGTCCTTCCAACTGCTGCTCCTCGCACCTTGTTTAGCAATACCTTAAGTAGAACATTTCTCAAAGAAGGTGGCACATGATGTACGCGTCCAATACATGTGCCTTTTGCCTGGAAGCCGATCCTTTCTTCTTGCTTCCATACATAATGTTCGTGAAACTCATGGTAAAGAAGTTTCGAGCTTTTGTGTCGGTTTTGTTTCGTTCCATCCATGCAACAAACTTTGTTTCATTGACAGAAGCCTTTTCCAATGCAAAATCAATGCTTTCTGTTGCTTCAAATATAACAGATTGCTCTCCTTCTAAGTGAAACGGTAATCTTTCTACAGGTGGGAACCTGTAGTGTATGTCAAACCCATAGATCCTCCAAGCTGCTTCGCACGCCGACAGATATCTACAGTCGTAATAATCTTTGATTTCATCGACATCTTCATCTTCAAGTGCCATTGTGGCTCGTCCGTCCCTTGTTAATATATTTGAATAGATATTTTATGGAACCAACTTGGTTGCACCACTCTACGCTTATATGTGATTGAAAACGCCAAGAAGCTCGGATTGTACGGCACAACATATCCGTTATGCAAATCGATTCCGCTTTTTTATTGTTGTATCGTCATTTCTCCTTTTATAAATTGCATATCGAGACTCATCAATAAATGTTTTATCATTAAACTCCTTTGGGAATTTTTGGTGCATTTGTTCTTTACCGCACGGACAGTTGGTCTATCTCGACCACATGGACCGTGGATCATGTGTTCAGAACAATTTTATAAAGTTCGATCTTCATTTTTGTCCGAATTTCGATGAAATAAACCGATCTATTTGTGCCGGATATTTTATTTTGTATTCTTCTTCCGTAAATAGCAAGATGTGAGCATGAGGAGTCCTCTTTGAAATTCAATGGTGTACACAAATGCGTGAATAATGTAATGTCGTTGATTGTTTTGAAATCGATCGTTGAAGAAAGTCGATAATGTAGCATTAATTACATTTTTTTTTTTAACATAAATTTTTAAATATTAAAAACGCTCGTCATTTAATCAAGTAATGTTTGTCTTTGAATTGTCTCATCATGGTGTCTAGCTTTTGCTTAAAACACGTGTTATCACATCCGTCTGCTCTTCCGATTTCAACTTTTTCAAGAAGAAAGCGCCAATCTTCGCCAATTTGGGTTGCATGTGAATGTTATGAACAAACCGGATATCCATAAACCTTGCAAATTGTCATTGCGTCTAGGAAATTTCGCATCATATATCTTGGGCTTCCGTGAAAGATGATGGCAACACAACTTTTTCCCCTCAACTTAACTCCGTAGTTTTCATCTTCGGATAATTTTGCTAATTTGGAGTATGTTTCGCACCTTAGATCTTTTTGTCGGTTTTGATGTATGACATCCTTTCGATTCGACCATCGTAAGCGCTCACTATAAACTGCTGACATAGCCTCCGTGCATTCAAAACCATTGAGAAAGTACCGGTCTTTCTTGCAATCGGTATGCAAAATATTCCTTCATTGTAACTCTTGTTTTTTATTTGTTGGTGTTCGTCGCTGATACCAAAGTGGTAAATATCTGCTCGATAACCATCTTCAACAGACGGAAACAATAATGGGTATTGCAAAGGCAAGATATGATGGATGTAGCTCACTTATTCGCTTTAGTCCACCTTCTTTCATGTGCAAGATGATGTCTCTTTGATTTGTTGAAGAGTCAAAGTCTCCTACAATTAGTGCCGCCACCTCCGTAGATGTTGGAAGGTTGTAATTTCTTCCGCCACGCCTCTAGTGCCAATAAGTCGTAATTTAAAGTTATTTTTTCATTTGCTTTTGAAAACGCTCTCCACCATGCGGAAATTACGGACTAATGGGTTAATTCCATCTAGCATGTCTCGTAAATCAACCGTTAGTTGGTGGTCGAGCATATGGTTGGTGGAGTTGTTTTCTTCAGATTTGTCAGTAATGCACATTTAAATTAACCATTATATAATAACATTTTATTTTATCGTTAAATTAATTTTTTATTAATATGTATCAAATAATTGGATAGAAAACATGTTAACCGATTCCTACATACCGATAATCGTTAATTCTATTTTGTATCTCATTTTCGGATCATAAATATATTGTTGGGCAAACGTTGGCGGCTTTCCTTGCTTAGGTAACAAAGTACCTATTTGATGGTAATTTTGCCCTTGTATCCTATAGCAATATGGTCCTCGACCATCGCTGATCGACATGTCTTGTTTGGCGCCTATTGAGGTGAATGAGAACATTGCGCTATACCGAATATTCTCAATGAATGTTGCGCTTTTGGATGGTCACCGTTAAGAAGATCCATCAACAGCTTTGGTGGTGTCCGGACTTCCTCTCCTAATGTTATTTTTCCTCCGCTACAACACAATGAATAGGAATCGATGTTGAATGTGTTGCCAATCATACACTCAAGATGCCATAATAGTGCGCTACATGATGCACATCGGAAAATTGCATCTCCGTGATCTATGTAATCGAAAATAAGAGATATTTTAAAAATTTTATTAGTATTGTATATGTTTAAAGAATGTTAGTATGTTTGTTGAAATTAAAATAGAGTGTTAGTACCGCTTGAAATTCCAAATAATGAATCTCTCTCAGTATGTCACGCTCAAGATTTTTGTTTGTGTCACCCAACACTTGTTGATGAAATGTTTTTGTCTTACAACTTTTGTTTTGTCTTTTAATCTTTGTGACTTTCGCTTTGATTTAATATCTTACCGGTTGATCATCTTCGCATACGTTGATGTTTGAATTGTTGTCATGGATTGAATTTTTTAAAATTTTGTTTTTGTTTAAAATTTTATAATTCTTATGAAACTATTACATAATATTCAACGTGTGGGTTTTGTTTTTGGTGGTCGCCCCTTGGTCGACGTGTTGTAGTCACTTGTTCGTTTGTTGTACCTGAATTTGTTGACGAATATTATTAACAATATACAATATTGTTTAACTTTTTGGATGCCTATAAAAAAAGAAATTTACTTACATGCTTTTGTTTTTTTCGTTGGAGGGTTGTCAATATTACCAGGAAGTATCTCATCGTTGTTACCTGACATAAGTACAATGAATTAATTTTTAACATATATTTTTTGTGTAAATACATGGAATAATGAAATTGTAAATTTATTTATGTGTGTTTACTTACTTGAAGGAACAGAGTACGATGTCTGTTTGTTAAGCTTTCTCCTAGGTCTTTGAATTAGCAGATCATTATTGTCAACTGTTATATTTGAGCATTTAGTTTCTGTAATTTGTGCATTTTTGTAAACACACATATTTATTTTGCAATATCAGTGTACCTGGTTGGTTTGGATAAAATGATGGTTGTGGCGTTGAAACTGGTCCGTTTGTTGTACGCTTAAATTTGAGTAATTGTTCCTCGATTCACTTTCGTGTAACGATGATGAAGTAGAAGATGATGTATGTTTCTTTGTCTTTCTACCTCGCCTTTTAATTGTTATAGCATTTGGATTTCGAGAGGCACTTTCGTGTAACGATAATGAAGTAGAAGATGGTGCATCTTTGTTAGACTTTCACCGGTCTTTGAATTGTTATATCATTATCGTGTCCGTTATATGTTTAAAATTAGATACCCTGCTTTTTGCGCTACGTAAGTGGATATATTTAGTTTGTAGTATAACCGCACTTTGTCTGCTTGGATTTTCGTAGACACTTGTGTATCGATGATGAAGTAGAAGATGATATATGTTTGTTTGTCTTTCACCGGTGTTTGAATTCTTATATCATTATCAAGGTCCCGTTATATGTTTAAAATTAGTTGAGGTGTTTTGTGCGATTATGCAAGTGGATATTTTAATATACAATATAAGCGCACCTTCTTTGTTTGGATTCACCGAGACACTTGCCGCTAACGAAGATGAAGTAAAAGATGATGTATGTTTGGTTGACTTTCACCGGTCTTTGAATTGTTATATCATTATCAAGGCCCCGTTATATGTTTAAAATTAGTTGCTTTGTTTTCTGCAGTTACATAAGAGGATGTATTTTGTTTACAATACACGCGTACCTTGTTTGGTTTGATTCTGTGGAGATGTTGCTGTTGATTGTGTTGCGGTAGATGTTTGTTTTCTTTCTGTTGGTAGATGCTCAGAGACATTTGTGGCTTCAGATAAACAATAACAATATGAGGTATGTTTGTTAGTCTTTGTACATGATCTTCGAATTTTTTGATAATTAAACACAAATGTTATAAGTAAACAATTACTTATTTTGTTTTTGACAGTTAACAAAACTTATTTATTTATTTTTTTCTTAAATATCAGTGTACCTGGTTCTTGTGGATACGGTTGACGCCATCGTTGCGGTTTTGGTGATATCGCTGTATCTTTTGTTATTGCTACTTGTTCCAGAGACATACCGCAGTGTTCATATTCCTCCATTCTTTTAGTTTTAAATGTAGCTTATATGTCAGAGAATTTTATTTGTGTGGTCGTTTATATTTAATGGATAAGTGATATTAATTTTGTATGATAATCTTATGTTAAATTTGTTTTTTAAAAAATCAATAATATAAGAATATAAAGTAACAAAATAATTACTTATAATAGATAATTATAATATTAAATCTATTTATTATCAAAATTGGATATATAATAATTATTCCTACTTTATATGAGTAAATAAAAATTTGAATTAGCGTTTGTGATGGGAAAACCAACAACATAAATTTCTTCTTGTGTAGGTTTTGAAATAAGTAAAACATTAAACACATTGTGTTTTAGAATATCAAGTTTATTAACAAAGCTACTTAATCAAAAGTAATATTGTATAATATAGTGGTTTTAAATTCCTTTTGTTTTTGTGTTACTTTCAAGAATTTTGAAATCCTTTATTCGTAAACAAAATATTATACGCTTGCAAATAATTCGCTCAATGCAAATTTCATCAAATAAAATATAGTGAATATTTTTGTTGGTATTGGTTATTAAAAACAACAAAACACATACATTTGCGTAATGGTATTTAGAATTTAAACTATGTAATTCTTCATAATATAAAGAATGTAAAACATGATTAGAAAAGTGAATTTTATTATTAAACAAACATTATTTCGCCGCTTGATCCTTTTATCAAAAGATTCAACTTTAATTATTCTAAAACAAAATCCTAAAGGAAAATAAAACTTGTAGAATGTTGGTATGTAATCTTAAAAATCGTCATCGTTGTTGGAGTCATCGTTGTTTCATAATCCATAAATGCGCTGCTTATGAAGTCATCATCATAGTCTCTACCGGATGTCGATGATTTAGTGTATGCATCCGAATCAACTTCCCAAGTTTCATCATCAAAATAGCTTTTATAGGCATGTTCACCATTAACCATTCCATCAACATCAACCATATCACCCCACGTGTCTTTGTTAATGTTTTCATTACATTCAAGGGATTCATTGTTGCGTTCATCTATCGCTGTGTATTTTGAGTCACCTGTAAATTAAACATATCATAAAACATCAGCATGATTATACGTTATATAGTTCCTGTTTAAGTTACAATTGTTCATTACTTATTAAATTAAATGAAACCTGTCAAAGAATCTTCTTTGATATCTTCATCTAGGATAGTATATTTGGGTTTGTTGTTATCTAAATCATAGAAAGGCTCATCAAGATCATTGATGTTAACCCAAACACCATCTTCTTTATCGCTTTTGTTGGTAACGTATTCGTCATCTGTGTCTTCATCACATAGCATATACTTGCGGTTGTTCTGAACATTATAGCCTTCACTTCTTTTTGTACGCTTAAACTTGATTGGTTGTTCATCATCAGATTCCTAGTTTAAAAAAAAAATCATACATGATTATTGATCAAATATATGTCTTTTGTATATTAAAAAACTTAAATATGTTTGTGATAAAAATACCATTGTGTCAGGAAATTTTGTAGTGCTAAAAAAGTTGTTTGTTTTTTTATGTGTGTTGATGTCATTATCAAGAAATTTCATGGCATTATTAACCTTGTCGCCATTATTCGATTGTCGGTTTTTCTTGGTCTTTTCCTAATCATTTGGAGTAGGTCGCAAACATGTCGCAAATTAAAGTTATGTGTAATTAAAAATTTGGTGAATAACTTACGAGCATACTCTTTCTACATCTTCATCATCCGATAAAACAATTGTGTTTCGCCCAGATTGGATAAATCAATAGTCGCAGTCGCAATTGTTTAAAATTTTATCAGTATTATAAAATACCATTGTGTCAGCAAATTTTGTTGTGCTAAAAAAGTTGTTTTTTTTTTTATGTGTGTTGATGTCATTATCAGCAAATTTCATGGCATTATTAACCTTGTTGCCATTATTCTGATTGCTTCTTTTTCTTGGTTTTTATTCTAACGCTAGAGAAGGCTGAAAACATGTAGCAAATTAAAGTTTTGTGTAATTATAAAATTTGGTGAATAACTTACAGAGCATACTCTTTCTACATCTTCATCATCTGATAAAACAATTGTGTTTCTGTCCAGCTTGGATAAATCAGTAGCTGCAGCCTGCAATTGTTTAAAATTTTTTCAGTATTATTGTTTAAGGTATTCCGAAAGATACATCTAAAATTTGTTAATGATACCTCATCATCATCTCGATATAAGTATTACAGAGTTGTTGTTGTCTTGAACATGGAAACAGTAACCTCTACCGTGATATTTTAAAAGATACGTAAATTTTGTTTTCATTATTATGTTTTAAAAGATACAAATTTAAATTATAAACGTTACCTCCTCATCATCCGAGATGACAATATGTGAGATGTTCTCGTTGTTATTGTGGGAAGATGTTGCAGGGTTATGTGTTGAATTTACACTTGCCATTGTATGTTTTTCCAGAGCTCAGCTATTCAATATTTAGGTTTTCAAGTGTAATTTTAGGCTTTATTTATAGGCTGTTAAGATAAACTATACTTAGTAACCAATTTGTTTGCTAATATAGTTGCTGTAAAATTAAAGATTATCATAATATTCTGTGTATATATTAGGTATGAAGATAAACATTATATATACATATATAAAGAAATATATATATTTTTTTGTATATTATTTTCGTTTTTATTAATATTATTTAAATATATATATAATATTTTTTTATTCTATACTTATTTGCAAGAGTTATATCCGTAGTGTTTTGATTCAAATTTGACATTCGTGGTTGCACGCTTTGCTTAGTCGATTACATTGTTTTTGTAAGTGCAAGTGTCGTTGATAATGGAAAACTTTGTTTCATTTGTTTAATCTATAAATTAATGCTTTAGTATTTGTGAATGTATGTGTCTTTTATTTGTTCCTAACAGAATTTTAAAAACATGGCAAAGCAGGTTTTGCAATATCAAATTGTTTGGTTCTTTCAAATGGAGGTTCTAGTTGTACGTGAATGGGAAAGCATGTTGCGTGGTGGTTCTTTAGAAATTGAAACGCGTGTTTGTTATGTGAACGCCATGTTGCACTACGTGATACTGTTGGGTATATCAACAATCTTCGCTCTTTCTAATTTTTCTTTATGTGTATTTTTTGGATGTCGTAATTATTGTATTTGTTGTTCAATTGAATGTTGTTATTGTTATTCTCCTTGTTATATGTCGCAACTCTGTTGTATTTTTATCCCTTTAATAAAACTTACTTTTTGTTGTTGTTATCATTTGTGTATACAATAATCAACAATGACCATACATGTAACATCATTATAATCATGTAATATGTGTAATTGTTAAAATATTTTACACCAAAACAATTTTGCAACAATTAGGAAAACAAACTTACCAAAACGTTGATAAATTAAGGGTTCAACCCAACATATTGACGCTGGGTTTTTTCCGCTTACTAATGCAACATTTACTAATGTAATTTTTATTTTTGCTTTAAGCTTATTGCAACAATTAGGAAAACGGTCTTACCGAAACGTTGATAAATTAGGGTTCAACCCAACATATTGACGTTGGGTTATGACATGTTAAACCTTCTAATACTTAAAAGACTAAATGTAATGATATATCATATATGTTTAAATTTGTTTATTGTTGTGTGTCATTACAAATTGATGATAGAATGAGGCATCAATGTTTTGGGATAAACACATGGCCCACTTTGGTCGAAAACACATTTTTTATGTGGCTTATGAAGATACCATGATGTACAACGACTTGTAAGTACTTATACCTTATTTTTAATTTATTATGATGTCAAACTTAATAACATATTATTCTAATATTTACACTTAATTACAGTGCATACCAGCTTATTTCCTTGAGAAACATCCAATGCATACTTATAAAAAGTGTTTCATAAGACACAAAGACATAGTTTATAAGATGCGTATAAAAATGGTACTTCACTTAGAAAATCCCCGATCGAATAAACCATGTAAACATCTTTGGGGAATGGAAGAAGTTTGCTCAAGTTTGCAAATTCAAGAAGCACAAAATGCTAAGGTTCAAGTACATGTTAAATCTGGAGGAGTTGAATGATCCTGACACAGGTGTGTTCCCTGTGTTTCATGTATGTTAGAAAACAATTTGCAGGAATACTTTGGTTATCTTTTGGGCAAACCAAATGCTTTTACTCTTTTGTAATTTGGTACATTCAAGCAAGTGTTTAATCTTCTACTTTGGTCATATGTATTCTTAAGTAAGATTATGGTTTAACTTGTAAAATATTATATGTAAGATAATATATATTTTATGTAGCAACCATCAAATTTTGCCATGATTTGTTTTTACGTCGAACTTTATTTAAACGGTTAACCATTTTTGATTTTTAAATAATCTTTGATAATTTTAGTAGTCAAATATGATATACATGCACGCTTTAAGAATTATTTTGTTAATTGATGATACGTGTTCATGTTAAGTCCAATCAAGAAACCATCCACACATTGTCCGAATAAAAGACATGTGACCCAACTATATCATTGCTTTTCTCCATTACATATGTATCAACAAAATTATTAAACAAGAAACAAACACGTTTTTCCAACTAAAACATAACCGAGTCGACATGTAATTGCTTTTCGACATAAGTTACAAACATACCACCAAAGATTAACAACACCCTCTTAATGTAGCACATAACACCATACCATTAAACATACAAAGCGATGAAACAAACCATCAAAGACACACATAGGATGCTATCCTAATCATACAATTCCATTGTAAACACATGACATCTTTTCTCAATGCGCACCGGACGGATCAAGAACCCGAATCGGTGCAAGAAGAATCGATGGTCCTCGTCCCCGCCTCCGCAGACATTCAACAACGCTATTCGCAGCATCATTGTGGCCACTCAACCGCGCCCCTCCCGCAACAACTCAATCCTCTTCTCAAGTCAAGGCAAACATCATTGCATTTCTCACCAAAAATCATGATGAACCCCTCATTTTCACCTTGATCCTGTAAAAACAGAAACTTAAAAGCATTGTGGACTTCATTGGACCCACATAATTGCAAGGTTGCATATATATTAAAAATTTATAAGAACCATAAACATATTAAAAAATACTTAATACTTGTCAAATAATAAATTAAAACAAACTCAAATATGTAACTAAAAACCAAATTCAAAATTATCCAATAATAACCTAAATAATAATATGTTTGCAAAAAACAAAAAATAAATCAATAGATTGTTTATCAATAACAATAAAATAGATAGGATAAATAAGATGCATTGCATGCTCTATGCATCATTGTCTTCTATATCATATGTTTGCATCTTTTTCTTTGTTTGAACATCTTCCTCATCAACACAATCATTGTCTGTTAACTCTTCTATTACACGATTTCTTTTTTTCAAAACACCAACTGGATCAATCATACTAACAACAACTTCTTCACCTACAACACTGCTTGCATTCTTTGCAGATTTAGGAGTGTTTATTTCAACATTCTGCAATGTACAACAATTACTAAGTCAGTTTGAATTTTTTTGCTATGAAAAAAACAATTGAAAAGTGTATTTAATTAATAATGTATACTACCTCCTCAATATCAGTTGTTGATTTTGTATTCAAATTCTCAACATTTTTTAAATGATTTTCTGCATTCTTTCCAATGCCTTCTAAATCACTTAAATCATATGAACCATCTTCAATATCAACATGAGGAGTATCCAAATCTTCTTCACCAATAAAAGATTCTTCAATATCATGTTCATTATCATCCGAGACATTGTCGAATTCAAACAATAATCTTCTTTTTCGTAATCGCCTTCATCATTGTCGAATCGTCTTCACCATTGACAAACTCATCTACATTATCATCTAAATCACCATCATTATTGTGTAACACATCATTTGCATTGTCTCGAAAATTCTTTCATATTGTATTCCTCATCTTCTACATCCCGTCATGTGTTACAATTCCAATTTATATTTAAAACTATTATATACAATTTAACTTTATAATAAAGACCGGAAAATCATCAACTAATTTAAAATACTAATATACATACCTCTTCATCTAGGAAACCGCTTTTGAAATACATGATCGTATCAACATCATCACCACCTTTTCGCTCGATAGATATGATTTGTTGTTGTGGTTAAATTCGAATACTTTATTTTAAATAGATATTGTTTGCCAATAATCCGTTAATTTCATCCGGGAAGTATTCTTCGAGTCCATTCCATGCTTGTCCATAATTTGCCACGCAGACAAATTAATCATCTTGTGTACATTGTTATCAAATAAAACAACTGCAGCTCCACTATCATCAACAATACGCACAATGATCTTGAACCTAAAACAAACAAATCATAATGTTTTAGTATTTCAATAATTAATCATAATAATTTTATATATTCAAATAATAATTAAAACACAATGTTATTAATACCTCGATGCAACAAAGATAGGTTTCACCGTGTTTTTCTGTAACCACAATTGCTTCTTGTTTCGATTATTCATTCCACCTTTTGAAGAAACTACATTACTCTTGTGTTACATTCTTTACACGCTGTATACGTCCAACCATTTTCATATTGGATGCTATGCACAGTAGCAAAAACAACACAACATGTATCCTGCATATACAATACAATACACAATATTATGACAGATGTTTTATGCTTTTTCATAATTAAATAAATGACATAAAATACTATTGTCTTACCGGTTCAATACTTCGGATCATACCAACAAAACTCTTTAAACAACCATGCATAAATTCTGATGGTGTAACAACAACTTTCTCTTGATTGTGCAACTGGATCTTGAATTCATTTGCATTATATCCTTCTTGTGATTCGTACCTTTTATGTTTCAAAAATATATTACATACACACTTAAAGATAAATTCATATTTATATGACAACATAAAAGTATAGTTATTGTCAAAACCTTTTCGGAATAACAATAACGGCGGAATCTTTCTCATAATAAAATCCTACTTCCAAATAACGATTATGCACAAATGGTTTATCCGATTTTGTACAAACAACACAAAACAAATAAACAAACACAAAAATATTATATTAACAAAAGCATACTATTTTATTGTCTTGCTAAATATTTATAAATAAATTCAAAAAACTTATCGTCCCAATATTTGACCTTCCCAAGCATCAAAAGAATGTCTATATGACCAATTTCTTCCAACTGCTTTAATAATCATTCCACATTAACGCCCAATTATCCCAAAAGTGCACTCAAGCTCAGAGGATCTCGCAAAATATGATATAAATAAATACATTTACATTGTAAAATTGTATACAATATAACTATCATATTAAAGTTTTCATTTACTCAAGATCTTCAATAACAATTGTTCTCATGGATTTTGGACCACCATGGTTGTTCACACCTACGATTTTGCCAATAGCAACCATCGCTCCAATCACATATGTTCAATAACAAAGGTTAATGTTTTGGTATTTACAATACTAAATACAAATATCTATTATAAGTAGGTGTCAATGAAATACATACCAACACAATCATGATCATGATACTCATTCACGTGATCTAATATCCGGAAAATGGCTCATATATAAAACCAATGACATTATCATTTATTTGCTCAACACGTAACATTAGTCCCTTTGAAAAAGATATTTTCCATCCGTTTGGTAACAACGGTAACCTTCCACCATTTTCCGCAACACCAAAGTTAGATAATATATAGCATTGCCCTTCTTGAAGCAGAGGCTCAAATTTAAACATTAATTCCTTTTTGATGTAAATCTGGATTCGGTTGTCCTGGATATACATTGTTAAAAATTAGTCGTCATTTATATTAATTTAATTAAATATACAAATAACCAAAAATAAAAGACTTACCTCTACATCTTGGAAAACACAGTCCAAACTATATGGATCATGTTCTTCATTTAATTTGTGAGAATGCCAAATAGAAATACATCTTCCTTTGATTGCCATATTTGTAGCCATAGGATTAATGTTTTTATCTGAGTTATGATTCGATCCTTCGATCTTTCATCTATATATTTCTAAAGATTAAAAATATAGCAAACAAAATTTAAACAACAATGTAAATTATACTAAAATATAAGAATATACCGATGAACCACTTCCAATGGAGGAAGTATGCATTCCATTACCCTTTTAGAATAAGATTTACTGCTTTTAAACAATAATATCATAAACACTTCTTTACTACCGTAGCTTATGCATCCTTTAAAGTCCGATTCATTTATTTATTCTTGTTAAAATAATCATTACTTGTTCGTATAAACTAAAATATAACGATATACCGTCAAGAACTTCCATTGGAGAAACTATGCATTCCATTGCTTTTTTAGAATGAGATTTACATTGCAAAACATTGTTATATATAAAATGCAATTACAAAATAACTTATATTTCAAAAACAAGAAACACAAACCATAAGACTAATTTCCAAACGACGTAGAATGTACACTATAATCTTCTTTTGTTTGATGTCCGCTCGACAAACTATTATTGAATCCGACTTAGTTGTCTCGAGTAGACTTCTTGATAAGCAAATTTGGAATTTCTTGACTTCAAATAAGCAAGACTTCTAGGATCTTTTGTCGATTCCTAATGTATTCCATCCTTTTAAAGTTCATGATTGTAATCAATCGACCCTTTTTACCAACCGATACATATATACAATATATAAGTACCAACTCATTCATAATATACTATATGTTTGTATTTAAAAAATATTGTACCTTTTTCTCGATCTTACACAATCAACAATGTTAGATATATCCTTATTAGCGTGTGTGTCACTTTTGAGATATCATAAGATGTCCGAGACTTTAAACATGGCGGTTGCTTTCCAAAATTTTTGCCAATTGCGTGTTTAACTAAGACAAATAACTCAAAATCAAACACTTATAATATCAAATTTTGAAAACAATGCACAATATAAAACTCAAATCAGTTTACCTTTGATGCCATTGAAACAATGCGCACATGAGTTCCGGATCTTTTCCGGTGTGTCACTTTCAAATAACGACATATCACAAACACTCTTATCACCTAATGGTGCAAAGAATCGCTCAACAAACGTAACAAAATTTCAACAAAGGTACGAAAATTGTGTTTGGTTTTCAATTCAATTGTAAGAACAACAAAAATATATACACTATAAAATATTAATATTAACTACCGTAGAAGGATCTCTAATTGTGCTTGTCTCATTTGTATCGTTAATCTTATCGTGTTATTTCGAATAAAGGTTATAAACATGTATGCAAAACATCAAACACATAAAAGTGCAACACTAATAAAACCCTATAAACATGTATGCGTAAAACACAAAAGCTTCAAATATACCTAACTATATAAACCTTATAAACATGTATGCACTATGTAAACATGGATAATGAAAAAACATAAACTTCTTTAATACCTGCAGCTTATGGAGCAACATTAATGTATGCAGAAAAACACAAAAGCTTCAATTATACCTAACTATGTAAACCTTATAAACATGTATGCACTAAGTAAATATGGATAATGCAAAAACATCAAACATAATAACTTCTTTAATACCTGCAGCTTGTGGAGCAACATTAATGTTTTTACTTCCTGTTTTCTTGTTAAGATCCAAACAATTTGTTCCTGTAAATTCATTAATTAAAAAAAAAAAAAAAAAAAAACATGAAATCTACCATTCATGCAACATGCAACAAATAATATCATAGTAACTTATATATTACCCGTGATCTTGTGCATCAATTCTAACAACATTGATTTGTTTCTTTTGTTAAAATCAAGTACTTGTTCCTATTAAACCATAAGGCAAATAAAAACCAAAATAAAAACATGAAGAGAAGAATAAATCATATAATACTTGTAGTTGATAAAGGTTTTAAATTAAAGAACATGTTACAAATTATAAGAAACTCAAACTGTTACCTAATGAAGTTTTTGTAGTCACTTTCTTACCAACACGTTTTTTGATCCAGAGCATTCATTCTCGCAAATACATAATATATAAACAAAACAATCATATTATGTTTTAAAAATCAAATTTCTAACTAATAAATAACCGAATGTTCAACAATCATTCACTTACCTTCTTCGGATTTTTCGTAATTGATATTGTGCTTGGCGCTTGAAAGCCTCTTTGAGAACCTCTTGGACTCCATATTCGACATTTAAGATTTAAGAATATAGAATATGTAATAGTGTAAACCAATGTAAATAATGGTCTATATATAATGTCAAATTAGGTTAAAAAAAAAAAAAAAATTAAGATAACAATGATTTCATACCAAACTTATCATAATATTATTTTAAGTAAATATCAAAACACAAACACAATCCTAAAACAATACATATTCCTAAATATTTTATTAAATCCGAAATTTATAGAGGTGATTATATATTATAGAATGTAACATAATAATCAAAATAACTTGTAGCCTAATTGGTAAACACAAAAGTTATTAATGCTACTCTTCAAAACAACCCAAGTTCAAATCTTACTAATGACATTTTTTATAAAAACGAATTTTAAAAAAAAATTAATAAAAATTAATAAAAATTATATATTTAAACCGAAATTATTAGTTATATTAATAATTGGATTATTAAATTGCTTAGGTGGACATAAAATGTCTAGGTGGCATTAAAATGATTATGTGGCATTGAGGTGGCATTGAGGTGGCATTGAGGTGTCATTGAGGTGGCATTGAGGTGGAATTAATGCCAAATGCCTCCTGTTATATATAATATAGAGATATATAATAATTTACATACAAAATAAATTTAAAACACCGGGTAAACTAACATTATAATTTTTATAATCTTAATATGAGTATAAAAATATATTAGGATAATTTTTGGAAGTGTCGGATCAAATGTTCAAAATAAATGATTACGCGATAGCGTTTATTTAATAGGAAATTATACGTTTAATGAAAAATGCAAAACCATGCATGAACTAATATGATGATGATGTTACTAATGATATGTAGACTAAATCTAGTCTATATGAAATGTCCTCAATGATTTTCCATAAATACGCAGCTTAACCCTCAAGGTTACGCGTATTTGATACTCGTAAACCTAGTTTACGAAAAATGATAAATAGTGAATCATGAATAGTGATTTTTCTCCGGGAATGAATAGTGTTTCATGAATAGTAAAATTTTGAAATACGTTCTCAGAATATCAAATCGACTTCAAAAATGATGAATAGTAACCGATGAATAGTAAATTCCCCAAGATTAATAGTGAAATTTTCAAAGTTTGTAAAATGACCTGAAATTATGATTTGTCACAGTATATGCCTTAGATACTTGAAAATACATTGCTAAAAGTGTCAACACAAAGGTTGAGTGAGTTCATAGAGTTTATGTAAATGTTTTGTACGACCACCACAAGTATAAGTTATGTATGACAAATATGCCACATGAAAATGTTACAATTGCTATAAGCACATGACACCGAAGCTAGGCTGATCATGATGTTCGCCCCAACAGAGTGTTTGCCAAACAACTCAAATTCTGATATTAAATGAAATGCATCCATTTGACGATTGGGACCACCAACCCGGATGGAGGAGTCACCTCAAGAGATCTATTCACTCACCTCGCTTCTTCCGAATTAACGGTTCATGATTATGAAATGGGGACATTCAATTGGCAATGAGGTAACTTAAGCAATGTAAATGAATTTGTTATACTTGGGCTCATAATAAAATGATATGCAATGTATTCTCCCCTGTAGGTTTGAAATAAAGTATAAACTTGAATAAAACGGGGCTATGAAAACTAACCTGATACAATGATTATGATGATATAGTGGCAATACTGAAATTAGGTGCAATCTCTAACTGCAACCTATTATGAATGATATGATCTAATATAAGTCATGATTTAATGTTGTTATGCATGCAAACTCATATGATATCCATACCACTTGTGCATTTTTGAAAATAGAGTTTATGGTCGAAATATATGTTTATGACATCTCGTCATGTTATAAAATACTTTACAAGTACTTACGCTGAAACAACATCCTATTATAGTCGTTTAGTGATAAATCAAGAAAATATAGTTTTTCGTCGTAAAACAATGTACTTTTATAAGTAGTGAAAATGGATAAGTAGCATCGTAAAGCTAGTCGTAACTTGGTGAATATCGAATGTTAGAAACAAACTCAATGGTTTTAGAAAGCTTGTAACATTATCTAAAAGTCGTAACACTGAACTTTTGTCTATACGGGTTCCGATCATAAAGAAAAATAATGGTGAAGTGAGGTAGTTGAGCTAAAAATGCAGTTTCTGGGCAGTTTTCGGGAAAGTTTGATAGCTCATAAGTTACTCGTTATAAATCCGTTTGACGAATGGCTGAACATTTTGGAAAATAGGCCAGGTGAACTAACTTTTACTCAGAGATACTATTTTACCAAAACCAACTCGATCATTGAGGAAAACAGCTCCAAACATGGATGGGTATCCGAAAAGATAGTTTCAACACTTAGAAATATTTTAGTAAAAGCTGATGGAAATAAGTTGTGAACGTCGGTTTTCAAATGCTTG
The DNA here is from genome assembly GCA_022545495.1 of Chrysanthemum lavandulifolium. Lineage (NCBI taxonomy): Eukaryota > Viridiplantae > Streptophyta > Magnoliopsida > Asterales > Asteraceae > Chrysanthemum > Chrysanthemum lavandulifolium. The sequence continues at coordinate 159,531 of CM040242.1, read as the reverse complement.
TATCTCGGTAATTATAAGCTCGTTTCCTACGTTCTATATATCCTCGGAATCATGATAATATGTAATAATATATTTTTGATAAATCGACTCATTAAGATAAGGTTTAAAACTCATTTTTGCCACTTAAATAATCCTTGACAACAAGTATATTTTCAGAAAAATAGTTTTCGTCGTTAAACTTGAAAATAGCGTAACTTCTTCGTTATAAACCCGTTTTAACCCGTTCAAGCGAACACGGTTTCGTTTTAAAGTATATTTTCTGAAAATATAAACCAAAATAGTCCATGACCTGCTGAAATTTCCAGATTTTATAAAAATGGACAGCAACTATTTATTTAACGTCTAACTTGATTTTTCTTGCGTAAACCTTGTTTCAATCACTTCAAATCAACACCAAATCTATTCTAAACCTACCATACACCTTCTTAGGGTGTCATGGGTTTCTAAACTTCATCAATAATGATATGTTTTAAGGGATTAATTATAGGATGATTAAAACTCATAATAAGTACTAAAAACAAATAAAAGTGGTATAAATACATATGATACTTGCATGTTTTCTTACTAGAATAATAAAAATAGCTCAAGTAGGATTGTTAAAGAGTTATAATGATTATAAGAAGCTTACAAGTAATATGATGAGGTTTAAGTAACTAGGTTTCCTAAATACTTCTTGGTTTTTATTTCAAAACCTAAATAGAAGTATACTAGTGTTTAGATGATCACTTGATCTTGAAAAAATTTATGTTTCTTCCTTATTTCTTGATCTTGGCCGAGTACCCAACGAGAAGGAGAGAGTTTGAGTTTTATTTTCACCTTGAATGTGTGTTGTGTATGTGTTTAGTTATATAATATCTAGTATAAATTGTGTAGGTGTACATTTTACTTGAAAGATATTTACAAAATAAATGGTGTGTCATGGGGTGGTCGGCCAAGGGGGTATTTGGGGAGGGTTTGATGAGTTTTGTTAATTAAATGTATTTTAGGTTAAGTATAATGTGTAGTTTGTAAATATAATTAGGTATTTAGTGTAACGTTAGCTAGAAATCGATTTTTACGGAACAAAATAAAATATATCGAAGTCATAAAAATTATAAAAATACATTTCTCGCAAGTATTGAGTGAATAAATAATTATCGAGTTGAATTTAAAACCGTCAGAATATATATATATATATATATATATATATATATATAACAATTTATGTACGAAATAAATTCAAAACATCGGGTAACATAATAATATAATTTTATAGTCTTAAAATGAGTATAAAAATATATTAGGACAATTTTGAAAGTGTCGGATCAATTATTCAAAATAAAGGATTATGCGATAGCGTTTATTTAATAGAAAAATATACGTTAATGAAATATGCAAACCCATGCATAAATTAATATGGAGATGATGTTACTGATGATATGTAGACTAACTCTAGTCTATATGTGATGTCCTCAATGATTTTCCATGAATACTCAGCTTAACCCTCAAGGTTACGCGTATTTGATACTCGTAAACCTAGTTTACGAAAAATGATGAATAGTTAATCATGAATAGTGATTTTTCTCCGAGACATAAATAGTGTTTCGTGAATAGTAAAATTTTGAAATAACCTTTCAAAATATCAAATCGACTTCAAAAACGATGAATAGTAACCGGTGAATAGTAAATTCCCTGAGATGAATAGTGAAAATTTTAAAGTTTGTAAAATGACCTAAAATTACGATTTATCACACACCACAACCAAAGAACGTGGGAAGAAGCCAAATGCAGGTCTAGAGGAGCATACGGAGCTATCTCCAAGGGAGAAATTACTCCCCTACGATAAGCATTAGCATTTTATCTTTTCTTTACTTTCGATTCATGTATTTCGTAACATTAAATATTAAATTGATTTGTATAGTTAATATGAGCGGCTATGCACCTCTTGGTGTTGGCCTAGTTATGATTCTTTAATTGTTTTGTTTGCGTTTACATTACTTCCGTATAATTATTTCTAAGTGTATGCATGCATAGTTTATTGGTAGCTACCCTTGTTTCGGTAGTTTTGAATAGCGGTGAGACGCTAGTTGCTTAGAGATATGACCAACTCGACCCTAAGTGAGTAGGCGAGACGGAAGGGTAAGATATGACCAACTGACAACCCTTTCTACTTGTGTGATTTGACCAACCGATCACATACCGTTTGGATGAACTTAAGAATTGGGGTGAGTGTTTAAGTTGCTAACGCCGGGCACTCACTATTATAAGTCTAGCATGTAGCGGAACTTAGTGACTCGGCAAGGGACCGGGAACAACTGGACTTATGAGGGACACCTGACTTCTCAAGTGGTGGCATCTTTGTTGATAGGTTAGGGCGAATTGACCAAATGCTGTCCTCTCGACTTTGACCCCACCTGAAGTAATTGGAAGTAATTAGACGTAGACATTACTAGCTAGGATGAATAACTAGGTTAGCACCATTCTCCTCTATTGATCACAACCTTTGCCTTTAATTGCTTTTATCTGCTTTAGTAGTTTATTAGTTAAATCGATATCAAAACCATCTTAAAATATGTGACACCTAGACTTAGTATTAATCCAACACACATAGCTCTTGGGACGACCTCGGTTTTACCGAATACTACACTACACACGACTGGGTACACTGCCCGTTAGTGCATTAGGGTAGACCATAGGTATAACGAGACATTATAAATATTAAAATCTGGTCAGTAAAACCCGCATCAAAGGACCAGGATCGTTCCCTAGCTTGACAGAGGCTTTTGGTAGCACATCTCCTACTTCGTTATCTGCTAAGATACGGGATATTGAGAGTCAGATGCATGAAGGAAAGCGCGTGTTAGTGGGAGATGATGTTAAATCATAAAAACCTTCTAACGAAACTTCAAACATTGCGTGTATTGATGTGATGAGGGGCGAAAGTATCATGGCTGATGATGTTGGTGGTACTTCGAATGCTGCTAATACGAGAATACATGTAGATGATTCTAGGCAGAAAACTAATGGTAATACCTTGAGTACTTTTGCTGTTATGCTTAAGGATGATGTAAACAAAACTCAAGTTAATTTTCGTGTTCTTACTACGCTTGCTTTTAGCGAATGTGAAGTAGTGATACCTAGATCTTCTGTGGAGGAGGTAAAAGGCAGATTGGCTAACTCACTATACGGCTATTTCATCGATAAATTTGTGGTGTTTTCAGTTGTGCAGAATTATGTTTTTAACGTTTGGGGAAAATATGACGTCCAAAAGATTATGATATATGCCAATGGTTTTTGCTTTTTCAAATTTGGTTCCAAAAAAGGGGTTGATAATGTACTTGAGAATAGTCCTTGGATGATTCGTACCATACCGATAATTCATAAAAAATGGACTACTCCTACTAGTTTGAAAAAAGAGAAGTTAACTCGTATTCCGGTTTGGGTTAAACTTCATGATGTTCCAGTGGCGGCATTCATGGCGGATGGTCTTAGTGTTATAGTAACAAAAATCGGCAAGCCATTAATGCTTGATTCGTTTACTAGTATGACGTCCAATGAATCATGGGGAAAAGATAGCTTTCCGCGTACTATGATTGAAGTAAGTGTTGAAAACGATTTGAAGGACTCAATGGTTATTACTATTTCGAATTTGGAAGAAGATGGTACCTTTACGAAAAAATGCTATTGAACATGAATGGTCTCCTCCACGATGTGCCACTTTTTTTTGGTTAAAGGGTTTCCCCGGTAAATATATTACTCCAAAAAACATTTACGTACAACGAATATGGGTGAAGTCCCATATCTCAGCCCGTTAAATAGGCGGTAAAGCTAACATAACAAGACACTTCTTATTCTTAAAACAAGAAAACAAACCACTATGCACTAGATTACATTTGACACAAAAACAAACATAAACTAACGTCTATATTACTTTCTACCACGACCTTGGAGCTTGATATCATACATGTCATAAAAAGCATCCAATTCTGTGGTAAATCGTAGACCTGATCCGAATAATCATCATAATAATCTTCAAGCTCATGATCGCCGCCAGACGATGCGAGAAATTTAGCCATAGGATTATCCGGCTCAAGCACTTCATCATCACTGTCAGAAACAACCACATCCCCCACTTTATAAAATGGGTTACCCACCATATAATACGGAGAAGAAGAAGAACTAGGCTTAATAGTAGCCGCATCCTCCTTCTTCTCTTTCAAATCAACCTTTTTATAGGTTTACCATCATCATCCACAAGAGTAACTTTTTCCTCAATAATAAGCTTTTCAAGCTTCTCAATTTTCTCAACAATAGGAGTAGTACCATTAGCTCCATATTTAGTCAAGTTAACAGTAACACTGGGAGTACCAACCTCATCAGTATCAACCATATTAAGAGTATCAAACGGATTCGATGTAGCAATATTCGTCACACTTGTACTAGACACTTCAATAACTTTTTCTTGGTAGCATCCGACTTCTTTGACACAGGCTGATACACCTGCTTCTTAGGTTTAGAAGGGCTAAATTTAGCCCCTTTTCCCACCTCAATACCACGAAACGCCTTCCTCTGAGGCATTTGGAACTCATCATTCTTTTGTGCTTGCTGTTTAAGGTCAACAGGCACACGTTTTGGACATTGGGTCTCATCATGGCCAAAAACCATACAAACACCACAACGAGGAGGTGGTTTCCACTCATATTCTACTCGAATAGTATATAATACATCCCCTTCACCATCCCAACACTGTAAAATAATAACCATCTTATCTTTGAGCTCATGGTCAGCCTTAATGTCAATCAGAGCACGAGCATAGTTAAAATGTCCCCAAGATTGCATACACATAGTGCTCGTGTATGCATCAAGCATCATAGGAGTACCAATTTTAGTAGCTATGGCACTCAACCCGTCTTCGGTAAACGCAGCAATAGGAATATCATGAATTTTCACCTGTACAGGAATAGAACCCAAATCCTCTTTCACAAAGCTCGTTCTAGGAATCCACTTCTTCAAAATAATTGGCACTGAACGAATAAACCAAGGTCCATTCTCCAATACACCATTCAAACCCTCGATAGAAGAAAATTTAAAGAAAAACAACCCTTTAAAGTTCATCATAGAACGAATCAAACCATATTTCTTCCAAGCATTTTTCACATAGTTTTCCATAATAGGAAATGCAACTCGCTTGCCAATAAAATAACCAAACAAGCAATTTTCAAACCGGGAATTAGCAGCTTGAACAGAAGACAAAGGAATTTGCACCTCCACGATGTGCCACTTGTAGGATTTTTATACTAGAAATGGTGGAAAGAAACAAGCTGAAGGAAATTATGGAGGTAGTACCAAGCCTAAACTTTTCTATAGGCCCATCACGAACAGGTCATCGCCTAATAAGAATACAAGTAAGTCGAATACTATAGATAATGGGGGGTCGTTAAAACTAATAATCCATTTTCAATTCTTGTGGTACTAATGTGGGATCTAAGTTTCAGTTTAAGCCTAAGTAACAAGTTTACCAAGTCGTCTCTAAAAAGAATGGTGCTAGTTCAAGTGGTACGGAAAAGAATTCTGGAGTAGAGACAAGACCAACTAATCCTTTTGATGCGCTTAATACGATTGAGAAAGATGATAAGCTTGGTTCAAATGGGGGGTCGTCAAATTCAGGTAAGAAAGTTGTCCAAGATGTGGCTGGTTCAGCATCTGGTAGTCCAAGTACTACATCTTTGGTTGCAAGGATTAATGAGTTAAAAAGTCAGATGGCTTGATGGGAAGCTTGTACTACTGGGTGATGATGGTAAGCAGCTAAAACCTTGTAAATCAACACTTCCTAGTTCTTATATTATGGCTTCTAAAAAGGTTGATGATCCGGTTAATGAGGATAGTGATAGTGATGTGATCGAGGTATACAATGAAACTACTAGTTTTATGGCTTCTCCAAGCTTCAAGGTTAATAAAGCTTCTAAAAGTGGAAATAGAGTGGGAAATAAAAGTTTGTATGAACAATAGAAGGAGACTTATGATGAAGATCCATACGATGATGATGATGATGATTTTGTTGATCCTGGTTTGACCGATGCTCAAATGCAGTCTGCTAATGCGTTTGTTTTGGTCTAGTTTTGGGCTGAGATGTGGGATTCACCCACATTCGTTGTACTTAACTGTTTATTGGAGTAATAAATTTATCATGGAAACCCTTTGTCAAAAAAACATGGTACGAACTCTACTGTTAAAAAGGGTACTAAGGAAAGAGCGTCTACATCTACTTCCCGTGGCAGCTAACGTGGCATCTACTTCAAAGGGTATAACGCCCAATGTTGCTACACCTGGACGCGGAACAATTGCTAAATGAAGAGCCAAGTCCTAATTTTTCTACTGCCCCTACAGCTGTAAAACAAGTGGCTACGAGTTTGCATGCTGGTGACGACAATGAGAGTGATGTGGAGGATGTGTTTGAAGAAACTCGGAACTTTATGGCTTCAAAACATTTGAAAATTGGAAGTGGATGTGGAACTAAGAGCTTGTACGAAAGGTGGAAAGAAACAATGGACGATGATTATAATCCATACGATGATAATGAGTACAATGCAAATGGTCTATCTGAAGAACAATAGGCTTTCTATGACGCTTTGGACATCAAGCTTCATAGTCGAAAGAAATATTAGGTTATGTTTGGTGTAGTTTCGAGTCAAATGTAATCTAGTAGTAGTTGTTTCTTCGTTTTTTGAAGTAGTTGTGCTTTGTTACGTTAGCTTTACCACCTATGTAATAGGTTGAGATGTGAAATGTCACTCACATCTATTGTACTTAAACGTTATTTTGAGTAATATATTTACCGGTGTAACAAACTAACAACCTTTTAAAAATAGAAAAAAGGCTACAACCATAAACTAATGAACCATTAGAGTATCTATCTTGAGCATTCATGACTAGAATATTTTAACATTAACACTGATTGATTAGTCTAGTGACTACGTATATAAATTGCTTACAATAAGAAATCTATAGCTACAACTCCAAAAGGTAAGATAGAGGTTGCGGTCTTGGATCAAATGAAAACCTACTACCTGGTATGTATGTTAACGTTCTTTTCTAGTTGACGCTACTAGAGAGTCATTTCAAACTTATGGGCGTTTCAATAGTAAAAGCCCATTACCCGAGTATCATATACAGATCAGATCATAAAAAACTAAGCCCACGTTATGCAAGCCTGGTTTCTTACTATATATACTAGCCTTTCACCGTCATCTGAAACCCAATGCCCATTATATTGACCCTAGAACTTCTACTATTAGAAAGGATCCTTCAATATGGTACCACAAGGATACATACTCCATTATAAATCTTTTGCGAAACTTGTGGGTATAACATCTGAATCTCGTTTGATTGTAAATGTGGTTTGATTCCATTGACCAAATGAACTACTCGTATCTAAGAGACTATTGCAAATCTAAATATTACCAAATTATTCATTATTTACATTAGATAATGCTCAAGTGTTAGAAGACTATTGTTATGGTCTTTGTCTATCTTTCATTCTTTCTGCATACCAAGGCTTCTTGAGTGAAGCCAAGACTCCGAAGTTACGGCCAAAAACTTGACTTTTTGAACTGGAGTTAAAACCTCCAAGACTTCTCTGGCAGTCTGCTGCCGGAGATAGTCAGCATCTCTCATAACTGAGAGCATTGCCTCCTTTAATTGATTAACTGCATTTTCCATATCAGACACTTCTCCATCAATCAAAATGGCTTCACGTTTGATGAGCCCACAAAAAGGCGGCGCCGCCACACTCTCTTGAACACTAGCCAAGGCGACTGATATCTCTCTTTCCATGCGACGTGTCTCCTCTTTGACAGCTGAAATCTTTTTATTTTGATCTTCAGTTAACTCATTCCCAACAGACTGCCTTAGTAAACGAAATGCTACAGATGGTTTGAAACCAGAAGCCCATAAAAGAGTACGTTCGAAAGAACTGAACCAAGGTGGTGAAAACATGATGAATACATCTGACTCAGCGGCTTTGCTTTTCTCATCATAGTATTCTTGGTAATGAGACAACACTTGTTGGACCAAATGCCTTAACTCTTCTTCTTCTTCAACACTTGCTGAAGAAGCTGCAGCTAGTAGCTTGTCAAGGTAGCTTCTGTGTTGGACCTCCCAGGCCTCAAAGTATTCACCAAATGATCTAGTACTATTCATTTTTGGAAACAAGGCCCAATGCCGTACCAACAAGTAATATTAATGACATGCTTATATAGTGCATCATGACTATATATTTTGTTTTGATTGATTCTTAGCAAAGAAGTTTGCTTAATGCCTTGTTTGTGGTGAATATTTGTTTGGCGGTTCAAGGCACGGCAGCAAGGAAACGCATTTTTATATTCGCTTCAATATATATTTCTCTATATTTAACTACACAAATACGGAGTATCTAGCTAGCTTTTATAAACTATTGATACTGATGAAAAATGAATATACCAAGTAGATGCATGGGACAAACAATAATTCTAGCTTGCCTTCTAAGTAAGGAAAGCTTACACTTTATTTAGAACCCTAGCTAAACCCCTATAGAAAACTAATTACCAAAGACCAAAAGATTCTCTAACCAATAACTTGTATTGAAACTAATCTATCTTTAATCATGCATTCTTTTGTGTGTGTACACAACTACAAGAAAAAGCAGATCAGGCTACGAACAAAATCTCGACGACATCATGTTGTAGGGAAAAGACACTAAACGACTAAAAAGGGGCTTGAACGAGACTTGATCAAAAAAAACATAAGCCCATTTAAAAGCTCTTTTCTTATGTTCTTTAGTACACGTTAGGATATTACTCAAGGGGCTATCCAAGCCATTGAGGAGCCTGCTCAAGCTGCTGAGGAATGCGTTGAATTTTTTTGGCAATACAATACCGACGACATGCCGTAGGCAGTTTAGTGGCCAAATTTGATTTTCAACATTTCATCCATTTTTTGGGCGGTATTTTTTCCCGCTTTTAAATCCCTTCGACATGTCGTCGGGACAAAAAACCATGCAATTATTTGGATGATTAACGTTTGATTAGTGTTGATTAGGGTTGTGGTTTTTTATATACAGACGACATGTCACTACTACACAAACTGATTTTACCCACAAAACTTTACCCACAGAAAACAATTTGTGGGAAATTTCCCGCGGATTACCGACAATTTACACACCAAATTGTAGACAAAATTTCCGTGGGAAATAGGTCGTAGATTTCCCACGACTTTCACACAATTTACACACCAATTTGTTGACCAAATTTTCGTGGAAAATCGGTCTCAAATTTGCCACGGATCAGCTTCGATATTCACACTAATTGTGTTGACCGGACTTTCGTGGGAAATCTGTCGCAAATTTCACACATATTAGCGACGGTCACAAGTCTGTGGCAAATCTGTAGCCATATTACCCACGGATTTCACACGGTCTTGTTTAAGAAAAATATAATTTAATTAGTCTGTGTGAAATCTGTGGATAATTACCCACTCATTAGCCACAAGAAATATTGTTTTATGTTTCTTAATATTACAAGTTCCAATATTACAATTTATGTCTTAATATTGTTTATTAGTTTCAATTAGAGGTGGAAATAATTCGAGCGGCTCGTGAAAATCTCGGATTGGATCGGTAAAAATCTCGAATGAGCTGAGCCTAAACTAGATCGAGCCTGAGCTATACATACAAAGATCGTTTGGCTCACGAGCCTGAACGATGCTAGAGTATTATAAGTATTAAACATATATATATAATGTTACACATTTGTATTATAAGTGATCTTATTAACGAGCTCAATAACGAGCTTAAAAGATAAGGCTCGAACGGATCTGAGCTCGAGCTCAAGCTTTATAAACTTAAACGAGTCGAGCTCGACCTTTTTAGATACGTATTCTAAGTTGATTTTAGCATTCATTGTACTTTTGTATGTTTATATTTAAGAATGTGAACATTTGTGAATGTTTAAGTATGTAAAAAACATAATAGATGATTATGTTTGTGGGAAATCCGTCGGTGCTTTCCCACAAATTTCCAATCGATTTGATAAATTGGTGGGAAATTTGTGGTAGTTACTCACGGATTTCCACAAAAGATCGTTTTGTGTTTCTATATACTTACACATTCTTACATTACTATCTATATGTTTTATGTGTTTGTAGTTTCATATTGTACGTGTTTGCATATTAATGTAGTTATTTGTGAGTATCACAAGCACATGCGTTTATATGTGGAACTTATTTGTAGAAGCATGTGACATATGAACCATTGTATACGTATGATAATATGTATACATATATACACGTGTTTTAAGTCGATTTTAACCTTCATTATACATTTTTACTTTTATATGTCAAGACATAAGTATGATTGCGGATGCATAGTGATTAAGTGCCTTTTGTTAGTGATTTAAGGCTACTTATGTATAATGTATTTGTAGACATGTGCTATATGAACCATCATATACATATTAACTTCTATATGTACGTCTTATAAGTAATTATAAAGTCCCATGTACTCCTATATTTCAATGTATGAGAATGCATATGTTTCTAAATGTGTAAGTATTCTGAAAACATAAATTCCGTTTTTTCCGTGGGAAATCCGTTGGTAACTTCCCACATATTACCTACGGTTATGATAAATCTGTGAGAAACCCTTGGGAAAATCGTGAGTAATTTTTCACCGATTATCCACGGAGAATATAACGTTTTTTTTATATTACTTAGATATTTTTGTTAGTATTTAATTTAATTTAATTTATTTATTTGTGTTTTAATAAATATTCTTTTAAAATCTCTTTTATTGTCTTTTTGATATAAATGTTTTCAAATTTTGGCCCAAATACTATTAAATTTTTTGTGATAAAAACTAGGCCCAAACAATACCCTAACCTAAATGATATATATTACCCTCTTTTACTCTCAACCCTGATTTTACTCACAATATTTGCAGCCACACCTTAAATTATCTCTAAGAAAAAATATTAGCCACCACACCTAACACTTCTTCCTTGGTTTATCTCCTTCACAACCGAATCTTTTAAAAGATAGATACACGCTTTCACCTCTCCCACCAATGAATCATCTTATACGAAATAACTTTTATGATATTTCGTGGTTAAGGTTCTTGGCTTCAAGATCGTAGACGCAATATATATTCGATTCAATATGGCTAACTGGGAAATACAAAACGTGGCACTCATTCAAGATCTTAGACGCAATGATCCTGATGACATGTTTGTTATTTAATTTACTACCACTATAATCTTGGTCTTTATCTCTAACATATATAAACCTCTTATGTTGTTGTTAGATCTTTAGATCCATAATTTATTTTGTTCAATCTTTTTTTTGTAAATATAATGATGCTACGTTTTTTTAAGATCTAAAGAGCTTTAAATATGTTTTACTTTTGGTTATAATAAATCTGATTTTTTTTTTATACATAGGTTGGAAAACTACTCACAAGGCAAAGATCGGGTCATCATAGAAGTAACACTAGAGATTATGGATCTTGAAGTTCGCAAAAAAATATTGGATGGTTTCGTGCTCAAATTATGCCGAAATAATGTACTCAAGAAAATATTGAATAGTTAGAACCGATGGATTTTAGTATATTTGTATATGTATTTGTAAATTTGTAGTAATGGAAAATATACATTCATTTGTACAATTCGTGTTTTGAATAAATGCATATTTGTTGAATACATTTTCGCAATTTAATTTTAGCCATAAATTTATTAATTTCAAAAATTACAAAAAAAAAAAGCTAAAATTATATATAAAAAAAATTCCAAAATTCACCAGGTGAAGTTGTGGGAAATTTGTTGCAATGTTTTCGTCATAAATCTGTGGGTAATAAACACACACAACAATATCTGTGGGAATATAGTCAACGCTCGTGGGAAATTCTGTGGGTAATAAACACACAGATTACACACAACGATATTTGTGGGAAAATAGTCAACACTTGTGGGAAATTATGTGGGAAAAAATTTACCCACGAGGTTTTTACACACGGAATAATTTCGTGTGAAATCCGTGGAAAATGGCTCTTTTCCACGAGATTTCCCACGGATTTTACCGTGGGAAAAACCTGTTTGTGTAGTAGTGTGTCGTCGGTATTATATTGTAAAAAAACACTAAATATTAATCGCTTTGTATTTTAATAAATACCTACGATATGTCGTAGGCATATATTAACATTTTTGTTTCCCTACGACATGTCATAGACATATATTAACACTTTTGGCGGTATTTTTCTCGCCTTTTAATGAGATTTAATATTAATTTTTGTAGCCCAGATTTAGGAGTGGCCTGAAATAGCCCAAATGGTTCAATCCCCGAGCTAGGCAACAACGAGTTTTAACCAAATTGTTGAAGCTTACTTGTTCCAAACCAACGGGCCGGGTTTCTTTGATATTATTCTTATTGTTATATTACTTAAAATGTCATTAATATTAGCAATGTAAAGAGTCTTGGAAAATGCAATATGATATATGTGATAAGGAAGTAGAGCATAAGATTAGAGATGTATCAAATGGTGAAATTAGGGATTCAATCCTTGATATTGATGACAGTAAGGCTTCGAGGCCTCATGGGTTCTCTACAAAATTCTTTAAGAAGATTGGTCCATTATTAATGGGCATGATGTTTCTAATGGGGTGATGGAGTTTTTCAGGAAAAAGAAACTGTTGAAAGAGATTAATTCTACACTGATTTCATTTGTTCATAAGATTCCAAACCCATCTAAAGTCTCTGATTTCAGGCCTATAGTCTGTTTTAATGTGCTCCGTAAGTGTATCACCAAAATTATCATTAATGGACTAAAAACTATTATGCACAAGTTGGTGGACCTAAACCAAAGTGCCTTTATATATGCGAAAAATACTACTGACAACATCCTTTTTACACAAGAATTAATAAAGGGTTAAAATTGTAAGTATCGGAAGCAGAGATGTGCATTTAAGATTGGTCTCTAAAACGCGTATGATACTGTGAACGGAAGTTTATGGAAGAAGCCTTAAGTTGCTTTAGTATTCCTACTACTATGATACAATGGATTATGATGTGTCACTACACCTACATTTTTTTTCTTATGTCAGTGGTGAAAGAGCATGGTTTTTTAATGGAGGTAGAGGATTAAGGCAAGGTGATTCCATGTCCCCATACCTTTTACACTGGTGATGAAGATTTTTAATCAAATTTTGAGACATAAAATTAGAGACAGTTGGACATTCAAATATCATGCTGATTGTATTGAGATGAAATTAACACATCTATGCTTTGCAGATGACCTGTTAGTTTTATGTTATGGTGATATTAATAAGGTTCTTCAGAAGAATTCAGTCAATGTTTTAGATTGGTTCCTAACATGAAGAAGATCACTCTATTTTGTGGAAATATCAAAGCTATTGTGAGAAGGGAGATTTCCCATATTTGCCATTTAAAGAGAGGAAACTTCCGGTTAGATATTTGGGGGGTCCTATTAGTTACAAGGAAACTAAGTATCACCAAATGCAAATATTTAACTGACAGTGTAAGGTAGAAAATAAATGATTGGAAGAACAAATTTCTCTCCTATGTTTGTAGGCTTCAACTTGTTGCTTGTGTTTTATCAATAATACAGTTGTATTGGGCTAATGTGTTCTTATTAAGAGTGTTATCAACGATATTGAGAAAATCATGAAAAGCTTTTTACGAAGCAGTGGTAAGATTGTGAAAGGAAAGGCATAATTATCTTGGAAATTGTATGTCTGCCAAAAAAATCTTAGTGGATTAGGTATCAAACCTATGGATACCTGGAATGAAGTCCTTTTTATAAAGCACTTATGGAACCTTGCAGCTAAGAAAGTGTCTATTTGGACTCGGTGAATAAATGGATATGAGTGAAATCTCATATCTCAGCCCGTTACATAGGCATAAAGCTTACATAACAAGATACTACCTATTTTCGAAACAAGAAAACAAACCATTACTCAAATGATAACGTAGAACATAACGAAAGAAAATTACTTCCTAGGTCCTTGAAGCTTGGTGCCATACATGGCATTAAAGGCATCCAAATTCCTCGGAAGATCGAAAAACCTTCGCATAGTCATCGTAGTCATAGTCATCATACTCATCTTCAAACTCTTGGCCACCACCGAATAGATTAGCAGACTCATCAAATGGGTTAGCAACCACCTCATCTTCGTAATCAGACACCACGATCTCTCCCACTTTAGAAAAAGGGTTAACTCTCTTAGTAGAAGAGGTGGGCGAAATACAAGAATCACTAGTTTTAGGAGCCCCACCCGACTCCATCTCTTTCAAATCACTCACAAGGGGTTCTTGTGATGCAGTCCCTGTCTTAGTAGACTTATCTTCATTAACTTCCATTGTACGACCAGAATCCACATCCTTGTTGGTGACATTTGAAGGAGTACCAAAAGCATCCGTATCTTTCATAGTAAGAGCATCAAAATGATTAGATGTATAGATCTTTGTTCCACTCGAACTAGCCATATCAGAAGCATTCTTCTTAGTGACTTCCACTTTCTTAGGTTCGGGAGGAGTCTTTTGGGTTGATATTGAAGCGCTTACCACAACAAAGTTTAGTAAACCCTCCTTGACCCGGAATAGTAGAACCACCTTGCTTTCCTTTCTTCTTATTATTGACCGTCTTGAAGCCATCATTAACACGTTTAGTAGGCTGAGCAGGAGGTTCAACAACTTTAGGACATTCAATAAGAGTATGACCAAAGATCATACATTTATCACAATGAGGTGGTTTCCACTCGTATTCAACCCGTATTTTCTCAATAGTCGAACCCGACCCATCAAGTAACGGTATCTCAACAGTAAGGTTGTCCCTAAGCACCTCATCCGACTTAACTTCAATCATGCATCTAGCAAAACTACTACGGCCCCACGAGTCCTTGCACATTTGGCTAGTAAAAGCATCTAACCTTTTGGGCGTGCTATCAATGTGGCAAGAAGACTAAGGCCATCATCGAAAACATAGCAAGAGGAACATCATGGAATTTAACCCACACCGGATGTTGGTCAAATCCTCTTTAAGTAAGTTGGTGTTCAATGTCCATGGTTTAAGAATAATAGGTACATTTCTAATCAACCAAGGACCGTTTTCAAGAACATCATCAACACCTTTCTTCGAATTGAACTTAAAGAAGAAGAACCCCTTTGCATTCATCATTACCTTTTGTATACCAAACTTAGCCCACGCATTGCATACAAAGTAATCAACAACCGGAAAAGCAAGACGTTGACCAAGGAAATACCCGTACAAAGTATTCTCAAACATAGTGTTCACCTCTTCAACCACTTTCATCGGGACAGAAAGATCCACACCATTAGCTTTCTTACTACACTTCAACCTACGAAAGTTTGACGTGTGTTTCTTAGGTTCCGTAGAAGTAACACCAGCATACGATGAAGAAGGTTGTTTCAGCCCATTCGTATCAACCTTATCATTAGCATTATTAGGACTACTAGTAGCATTAACATTATAAGCCATAGGACCATTCGTATCTTGCGGAGGTTTCGAATAATAACCAATAGCAGTAAGCATCTCTTCTAGCTCCTTCTGTGACCGCGGCACCTTAAGATGCTCAAATGGATTAGTCCCAATAAGTAGTAGCATCCATCGTCACGGTGGTTTTAATGGTTTCATCGTCACCCACAAAACAAGTTTTCCTCAAATATTTGTTTTTCAATAGCACGAATTTTCAATAAAGTATCATGACCCTCGGTAGCGTCATGGCTGGGTGCATCATGAATAGGGTCGAACCAAGTGAAACAAGTGAAACCGCTCCACTTGTACATCGGTACCAACAAGAGCGAAGGTGTACCTTTGTGCATTGTCATATCGCTCCAACCACAGGAGTAGATGGTTGGGACGCAGCACAACTATCATAATCCATTCCACCAATAATACCAGTAGACTGCGCACCCTTCTCCACATCCAAATTGTTGTCAACCAAACCAGTAACCGGACATGGCATAGTAATATTCTTCTCTCCTATATTCGACATCACACTAAACCCTAAAACCCTTCGACAAACAGATTTGTAGAAAACCAAAACCAAGAAACACGCCAAGTCTTAAGCAAGATGATTAAACCCTAGGTGAACACTAGGGTTTATAAGCTATGAAGCATGTTGAACTAACCCATAATAATGGTGATGTCTTGAATAATAATCACTTGAATGATTAGGAATTAAAAACAGTGAAGACCGACTATAAAAAAACCTTATGTGCGATTGAAAAACCCTAAAAAGACACCTAAATCAATCGCAAATCAGAACCCAGAACAAGCAGAGATTAAAGATAGATTATATAAAAGAGATAATCGACCTTAATACCAGATTGTAATGGGAATGAGAAAGGATCGATCAGGTACAAAAAATGATTTAGGGTTTAAAAGGAAATCGTCAAAATCGCCCACACAAGGGAGGAGAGTTAGATTAGGCAATATTAAACCAACTCTTGATATAGGTTTGATATGGGTTTATTGGTTTAGTTGGTTTTGTAGAGTACATGCTAGTATAAATAAAAAACGAATGTAATAGTCTCTTTATGTGATCATTGGAGTGTTCATGGTAAGCTATAGTGAGACATAATTCATGTTTTTGGTTTTTATTAAAAAAAAAGTATTAATTTTCTTACGAGTGAAGCTTTGTGTTATAACAATTACAAATCTTGACATACAATTTCCTTTAAGTGGGTAAGTTCTAGTAAAACTTAGTTACCTATCGCATCCCTAAAATATTTAAACTTAATTACATTTTAAACATGGAATACCCTCCATCAAAGAAATAATACAAGGGCTTGCCATTCTCAATATATGAAAACATACAAAGACACAATCAGAACAACACATGAACGGGTGCACACAAATTTTTGAGCCGTAATATAATAGAAACACATTTCGATATACCGAATGAATTTAATATATATTTAGAAAAAATCGATGTTTTTAAAAATTAATAGTAAATCAAAAAAATCGACGGGTGTACAGAGACTCCGCGGAAACCCCTGGCGCCGTCCCTAAATACATATAAAGTTCCTTTTTTTGTTCCTTAAGAGCTGAGAACCCTTAATTTGGTATACGCTTTTACAGATACGAGAAAGGTTCATTAGGGTTTCCATATACTACATGTTTACCTTTTCGCCTATTAAAAAAAATGCAAAATTAATACTGGGTATAAAAAAGATTTTCATGGGAAAACGACAAAGCTCGTTGAAGGTTTTGAATAGTCGACAAAAACATTAAAAAATCTAAAGTCTCGATTACGATGACACGTAGTGGTATGAGTCAACCAAGGAAACGGGTTTTGCTTTTGTCTTATGAACCAAGTAACACTCACTCACCATCAATATATATATATCATATGCTTGCAAGTTGAGATATTCGTCTGAACGTACATTACCTCCTACAGAATCAATACCTGTATGGTATTTCCTTAACTAAAAGGTAATCCAACATTTATACGAAAAACGTCAAAAGTTAGGTTCGTAATAATGAAAAAACCAAATGCAAATGTAAGAAAATAAAATACATCATACACGTGGGACTAATATGGGAGAAGAATTGCGTCTTAGACTATGTTTATCAAGTGGGTTGGGTGAAAGAATAATCGCACCGCAGAATTTATTAACCAAAAAAACGTTTAAGACTGAAGGATATGAGTGAAATTTCATATCTCAAATTACATAAAAGATCGTTTACATAACAAAATACTACCTATTTTCTAAATCAGAAAACAAACCACTACTCAAATGATAACATAGGACATAACGAAAGAAAATTACTTCCTAGGTCTTTGAAGCTTGGTGCCATTCAATTGAATGGTATATATACGAAAATATATATATTTTTTAATGAAGTCACCCAATCTTCATATCCAACCAAGATCGTATGGTAACCCAAGTTGATAACTTTTAGCCTGCCACATGGCAGCCCATAAATGGCTAGTTCTTTTTTTTCTTTTATCTTTTTCTTTTAACTTTTTAATACTTATTATTTTATATTATTAGGTTGGGTTGTTGATAAATGGTAAAAAAAATAGAGTTAACTACATTTTTGTCCTTGTGGTTGTACGATTCGATTTTTTGGTCATTTGTTCAAAAGTTGCGATTTTAGTCAAAATGCATAGTTTGGTTCACTTTTGGTCCATTTTTAACGAAGTTAGTTCGATTAGTTAAGTCGTTTTAACGTTAGTCCTTTATAGCAGTCGTTTGCACGTTAGTCTTTATACCAAAGATCTTTTGCAACATTTGCAACGTTAGTCCTTTCAGTTAGTTAGTCCTTTAAAAATTCTAAAAAATTTATAATTTTTTTCTAAAATAAAATTCGAAAAAATTTTGAAATATATTCTAAAAGAAAACTTTTTTTTTCGAAAAAAATTCTAAAAGAAACTTTTAAAAAAAACTTTTTTTTCGAAAAAATTGAAATATATTCTAAAAAACTTTTTTTCGAAAAATTTCAAAATATATTCTAAATTTTTTTTAAAAATGTATATACATTGAAAAACGTTTTTTAAAAATGTATATACATTGAAAAAAATTTCGAAATATATTCTAAAATTTTTTTTTTTTAAATGTATATGCATTGAAAAAACGTTTTTTTAAATGTATATACATTTTTTCTAGAATATATTTCGAAAATTTTTTCAATGTATATTCATTTAAAAAAAAAACGTTTTTTCAATGTATATACATTTTTAAAAAAAGTTTTTTTTTAGAATATATTTCGAGATTTTTTTCGGAAAAAAAAAAAAGTTTTTTTTTAGAATATAATTTTAGAATTTTTTTCGGAAAAAAAAAGTTTTTTTTTAGAATATATTTTTAGAATTTTTTTCAAAAAAAAAGTTTTTTTTAGAATATAATTAGAAATTTTTTTCGGAAAAAAAAAGGTTTTTTTAATAAAAGTTTCTTTTTAGAATTTTTTTCGGAAAAAAAAGTTTTATTTTTTGAATATATTTCGAAATTTTTTTCGAATTTTATTTTAGAAAAAAAAATTATATTTTTTTCTAAATTTTTTTCCGAATTTTTTTTTTAGAATTCTTTTTAAAGGAATAACTAATTGAAATGACTAACGTTGCAAATGTTGCAAAAGATCTTTGGTATAAAGGACTAACGTTGCAAACGACCATTATAAAGGACTAACGTTGCAAACGACTTAACTAACTGAACTAACTTCGTTAGAAAAATGGACCAAAAGTGGAACCAAACTATGCATTTTGGACTAAAATCGCAACTTTTTGAACAAATGGACCAAAAGTGGAATCCAGATACAACCACAAGGACCAAAAATGTAGTTAACTCAAAAAAATATAGATTGGTTGTATGTATTGGTTGTGTAGGTGGAGGAAAGAGAAAATAATATTTTAATAAAAGATTGAGTTGCGATAATTGTTGATAAACATAGTCTTAGAGCAATACATGAAAACTGAACATATTCGATAAAACAAAAAGGTGCCAAAACGAAACTAAAAACATGATTTGAGTTTGAGATATATCTAAAATTTAGTTTGGATATCTTAGACACACACAAAAGAATGCATGATTAACGATAGATTAGTTTCAATACAAGTTATTGGTTAGAGAATCTTTTGGTCTTTGGTAACTAGTTTTCTATAGGGGTTTAGCTAGGGTTCTAAATAAAGTGTAAGCTTTCTTTAGTTAGAAGGCTAGAATTATTGTTTCTCCCATCTATAACTTGGTATAGTCATTTTTCATCAGTATCAATAATTTATAAAAGTGATTATGTACCCTCCGAACAGGTCGAAGGCCACCCTTTCGAATCTCGTCGAAGCCCTTCCATACGAAGGCCAAAATCAGTTCTCTTAACTGTTTCTTGGCGTCAAACCATTCGTACAAGCAATGGTTACCAGTTGAATTCACCAATCGAAGCCCTAAGCCCCCCGGGGTATGGCTTTCGAGGAGACTAAGAACAGAGGGCACTCCTGACTTGGTCAAACCCACGTTTCCCTCTCATCCCTGCCTTTCCCGCCAAGTTTTAGATAGCGGGTCACTAAGCCCTAGCGGTTCCCTAAAATCATGGGACGCCCCCATGATCTCCGATATTCGTGCAAGAGCTCTCCAAGGTCTATTTCATCCACTATAAATAGCTTGGACGGGTCATTGGTGATGGTATTCTCACTAAACACTTTAATTCTTCCCCACATCCATTTACTTACCACATCATATACTTATTCACACGCCGGAGGTGGTTCGCAGGGTCCCTCCTCTGCGTAATCACTTAACGTAGGTCTTCATATTTCTTATTTCAGGTTGTTAACAAGCTTAGTTGGAACACACACCCCCCTTTATCCTTCGATCATTATCGTAAGGCATGGTAGTGCAAGTATTTGTACAATCAGTGGCGCCATTCGTGGGACCCCGTAACAATAAGTCCCGTTATCACCAAGTTTGTAACCATCCAGCCAGTTACACTTCTTTTTCGGCATGGAACAAAGAAGAGAAGATACTCCCCAACCGGGTTTCTCTACTTTGGCACCAATACCAATTACTGATACCCATAACCGCTTCCACGTTCACCACACGATCTCGCTTAAAGACAACACACATACATCATGCCTCAACCTCAGCCAACCCTAATCCAGCTATCAGTCCCGCCTTTGTTGAAGCCAACTTTGAAGCACTAGAATCCTTGATTAGGGCTCGCAAGAGGCAAATTCACAACACGGATATGCGAAGGGAAACTGAAGTACTCCAGTGAGGATTATGACGAAGAGATCGAGCTAGAGCCTAGGCCCCATCTACAAGGAAGAACACGTTCAGCCTTAAGGATTGGGTCTCCCAATGTGCCCAGGTCCAACGGAAGGTCTGTAGGTTTCGAAGAAGGCCTCGAAAGAGGTCTGAGCAGAAGGGAAAGGAGTAGAGGTGAAGGAAGGAGCGAACACTCTAACGGAGGGAGTGTTCCGGGAGGAAACACAGGGGTAAACTTACCTCCTCTATTAGCTTCACATCTTGGAAGAGAATGAGCGGGGGTTCCGACACAGCCTTCGTATGCCTTAGGAACATGAGGCAACCCTCCCTATGTGGGGGGAAACCAACCGCCACACGGCACATACCCTCTATTCCAAACACAACCTTATGGCCTGTAACCACCACCGAATAGGCAGGCTAACAATCAAAACTACCAACATATGTCTTATGGGCAACCACCGGCGTACCCTACGTACTCAGTAAGGGGTAACCCCTCCTATAGTGTACATAAGGCCTACCCACCTTTCTCTAACCCTGCCACCGTCACTGTGCCACCAAACTTTAATCCATACACTGCTGCCCCAGTATACCTTCCCGAATACAACTATCCGCAGGCAGAACCAATGGGCTCCGTCATGCCCTTTGTTAAATGGATTGAAGATTACCCCCTACCTGATGGTTTGAAGATTTCATCCCACATAGGTACCTACGACGACAATGGTGACCCAGGCAACTTCCTACACCCACCACCACCACCACTCACGACCACCACCATCACCTACCATCGCCACCACCCACCACCACCACCCACTACCACCTCTCACCACCACCTACCACCACCACCACCACTTTGGAGATTAATGTGTTTTTCTTAAACCAAGCACTATCAAAGATAATGATAATCTTCATTCCATTCCTTTGCTTTCTCTTTCCTTTTTCGATTTCCCAATACTAACCAGACACCCCTTAACTTTAAAAAAAAAAAAAAAAAAAAAAAAAAAAAAAAAAGGGTCAAGAATAATTAATTTTTACGAGTGAAGCTTTGTGTTATAACAATTACAGGTTCTAATATTGAAAAGATTCGGGTTGAATACGAATGGAAACCGCCTCGGTGTGATACGTGTAAGCGTTTTGGTCATATGCTACTTGATTGTCCTAAATCTGGTCCACCTCCTACTCAGCCTAAACAGAGTGTTAATGATGGTTTTCAAACTGTCAACAACAAGAATAAGGGTAGGAATGGTGGTCAAAGTGTTCCAGGTAAGAGAGGTTTTACTAAACCTAGTGTGGGTCCTAAGTTTAGGTATCAACCTAAAGCGCCTCCCGAACACAAGAAGGTAGATAATCGAAGAAGAAAGCCTGAAGTGGCGATGCACGAGGGATTGCTACATCTAATCCTTTTGATGCTCTAAATACGATTGATTCTGATGAATGTGGCAATCCTTCTGATGTAGAGGAGTCTGATAATACAATGGAAGCAAAGGAGGTTGGGTCAATTAAGACAGGTAATGTATCACAAGTTCCAAATGTGAGTGATTTAATGAAAGATAACGAGGTTGGTCCTACCCCTATTGTTGAGAAAATTGAGGAGTTTGAAAAGCTTCTTATGGATGGGAAAGCTACTCTTGTTGATGATAATGCTATTCCTATTAAAAAGGTTGCTTATACGTCTTTTACTAAGAGGGTTAACCCATTCACTAAGGTGGGTGAGATTTTGGATTCTGATAGTGAAGAAGATGTGGTTGAGAACACCTTTGATGAGTCGAGTAATCTATTTGGGGGTGGTCATGATCGTGAAGATGATTATGATGACTATGACTATGATAATTATGCGGATCAGGCTTACGATCTCCCAGGTAATCGGGATGCTTATTATGACACGTATGGTATCAAGCTTCAAGGCCTTGGTAAGAAGTAATTTTATCTCCATAGGAGTATAATGTTATTTTTGAGTAGTGGTTTATTTTCTTATATAGAGAATAGGAAGTATCTTGTTATGTAAGCTTTTCGCCTATGTAACGGGCTGAGATATGGGATTCACTCATATCCTTTGTACTTAAACGTTTTTTGGAGTAATAAATTTACCGGGTCTTTGACCTTTTACCCAAAAAAAAATCTTGACATATAATTTCACTTTAAATGGGTAAGCCTTGTACAACTTAGTTACCTATCGCATCCTTAAAATATTTAAACTTAATTTCATTTTAAACATGGAATACCTCAATCTAAGAAATAATACAAGGGCTTGAACCCATTCTAATATATGAACACATCACTACAAGAAAAGTGGCTTTTTAGGACCCCCATAAGCGTCATAAAATGGTACTTTTTAGGACCTTTCATTTAATAGGACCAAGGATGAAAGCGTTTCATGTAAGGCGGTTGTAATAGGTCCAAAGCGCCCTAACCCTTATGAAACCAATTTTATGGTCGATTATATGTCTATGAACAACACAAATAGCGCCCTAATAAAACCATATTAGGACACTTTTCCAATGTTCTAACATGTGGTAACCTACTTTTAATCTTTTGATACACATACAAGCGCCCTTAATGTTAATTCTTAGGACGGTTATCATATACCATTATAGTTACTTTAACACCAAGAAAAGGGTCCTAATATCCCAAATACGATTATGAAACCAAATTTATGGTCTCATAATACGCCTATGAACAACCAAATAACGTCCTAATAACAACATATTAGGACACTTTTACAATGTTGTAAAACGTTGTTACCTAATTTTAATCTTTTGATACACATACAAGCGCATTTAAAAGATAATTGTTAGGACGGTTAATAAGTTTAATAGGACAATTTCAAAGTCCGGACAAGTCATATGATAGGACGCTATTTTCACCATGCACACTCTATTATTACGATATGAATAAAACATCAACTAAATATTAAATGAATAAAACGAAATTGTATTTCAAATTAGCAATTGTCATAACAAAATCACTAAACATAAATAAGGTAGACAGAATCTAACATAAAGTCCGTTAACATTAAACAATACATTAACGCAACAAGAAGCTTAGTCCATGGTCATCATGCATCATCTCTCAATCCTCACGGACCACCTACAAATAAACACCCATGTATAAGCATTAAGCTCCATGTTAGTAAAATTATTGGTATCACAAGATTAACAAAGACATACCGAGATAAAGGGACAAGGCCATGCTATGGCTGCACCAACATGATCTTTTTGTTGGTACTTGAACGCTTACCTCACACTTCATCTCTTTTGTTGGTACTGAACGTTTACCTCACACCATCCTCGCCCAATCTCGTACCACCAACTATATCATTTGGGTTCAAGCTCCTCACCCATCCTTTTGCTACAGATCTCGGTTGAGTTTAGAATGCTTTTAAGGACAACTTCGTCCCCGACCTAGATTTCGATTTTCAACAAACATTTATCAATTTATAGTCAAGACACATGTATTAGGTTAAACGGATGTATCTGCGGTATGGAGGTTGGGTATACAAAGGAGGTCAAAATTGATTAGTGTAATCTGCGGTGTGGAGGTGGTGTATACTAAATAAGTTACAAATAAGCTACAATAAGCTAAATAAGTCAGAACTACATGAGTTGTATACTAAAGTGGAAGAGTATTTCACACCTTAGTGTTTTCTTTATTCCAATACTTCACAAGCTTCTTCCATTGTTTTTTTTGCACTTGCTTTGGCCTAGATCTTATTTGTTGCTTAACCGACAAAGACGGATCATGGTAGTGTTCTTAACTCTTGCCCTCCAGTTCTTCACCTTCCGCCCAAATGATTGCAATATCCATTTTCTCCAATTCCTAATATCAAATTTTGTCTAAAAATGTAATAGCTCACATTAGAAAACAAATACTTTATTCATTAACATACAAATTTAACATTGTGTACCTTTAAGAGTTCAAGCAAAGCTTTTTTTTTGCGCCAACTTTATTCCATGGTTTATAAATCGGACAATACTTTCCACTCCTTGAAAGTCACTACAACACAAGTGGGCTAATGCTACGGTAGGAATCCATTGCAAATCTGTTGATGGTACCTTCCTTCTTTACAGGCGAGAACAACTGAATCATGTGCTTCTTCTCATCATATCCATCCAATTGATGGTACCTGCCATTATATTAACAAGTATCTAATACCCGCCGCTCCGCGGCGGGAGTTTTTCTGTACCTCGGGTTTTTGTACCCGCTGCGATGCAATGCTATTCACATAAGTTGCCACCTAAGTATCATATTAGCTAAAAACTATGGCAAAAACCATTTTGCTAGAGCCTTTTTTCAATGAGAATCCTTATACCTCCTATCCATAAAAATCAACTTACACGAAATAGTGTATGCGACAGTTCTCAAAATGTATAAAAGTCACTCGGTTTACCCAAAAGAAAAAAAACCCCACAGCGAACTAAAGTCCCTTCAAACCCAACATAACATAACTACTGGTTGCAATGAAATGAAAAATACTCCCTTGATTGCTCACAACTTTCATGCTTATATTGATTCAAATCACCATCACCATACAGGTAAATAAATGACGTTTACATTTTTTTTTCTCAGTGTAGTTTACAACAGTAAGTTATATTGGCCCATAACCTTCTTTATAGTGATCGTTAGAACTCTAATTCAAAACAGATATAAACCAATAAGACTGCACACCTGTATAAGGTCGTGGTGACGTAATGCTTCGGCCGCTCTGATGACGGCTCGACGGTGGCGGTGCATGTCCCCAGGTGTAATATTAGTAGTCATATTAGTGAGAAGAAGATGCTATGGAAGTTGTGCGGTACAGAAGTTGCAGAGGTTATGCTGATCATCAAAGGCGAAACCCGTGGAAATATCCCAACTTTTTTGAATATATGTTCGAGCAGCAATTATGCTAAATGAAGCTGCCAATGTAGTTGTACCTGATGGTCAACGGCATGAGTGTTAAGGTAGATTTGAAAAAAGGGAATAATGACGAATAAGTAGAAAGACATACAATTGTGCTAAATGAAGCTGCCAATGCAGCTGTACCTGATGGTCATTGGCATGAGTCTTAACGAAGATTTGAAAAAGGAATATTGACGAATAAGTAGAAAGACATACCGACGACTCACTTGAGTGCGCATAGTAGCAATGTAAGTAGCAATGATTGGTTCATAATGAAGGTTTTGTATGATGTTATTTTGAATGTTGATAGTATACTATCGATTGTAGGAACCTCGATAGGTGGTGTGCTAAAGAGGTTTGTGGCACCGCACATGCACCGTATTCTTAGTGGACATGGAAGTGAACGTTCACTTACGTGGTTAACCATGTCTACCTTCTGTTTACCCTTATCGTAAGAAGTTGCCGCGTTGCGAGTTGAATACAGCTAAAATGACCAAACAGTGATAAGTAGACATTTAAATTCATATTCAACCACGTCCACTTATGTGACGAAACGTTAAAAACATCTATGAACAAAAATGTTCTATTTGACATAACGACAACAATATGTTTACCAACAAATGTTCTACTTATTACCTCTGTTCTTTTCATCTCCAAATCTGATTCCCTCTTTTCATGATTCTCCTCCAACATAAAGACGATATTTCTTTTCCTGGGAGATGAAATATCTCTTCCTGTTTTAGCTTTCTGCCTTTGTCCTTGTTCTCCAATACATGACCTGGAACGTTGAGTAACCATAACAGACATTATGTAGTTATAATGTTTAATAACTTATATAACAATGAAAAAAAATAAACAGCCATCAAACCACTACATAATACACTACTTGCTTTCCTTTATAGTATACTAAAGACTTTCTAGGGAGAAAAAGTACGAGTAATCGCATCGAGATACTTGGTGGTTCTCGATCGACGGCTATCGAAACCAAATAAGAAAGATCTATTCGCTCACCTTGTGCTCAGAATAGCCGTTGTCGAAGAAAAGCTCCTTCACTGCCAACTACAACACGAATTAAAATGAAATTGTGAAATAAAAATCATGAGTTTCAATCTAATTAAAATGAAAAAGCAAGTAATTAAATTACAACTTCATATTAATAACCAAAAATCATGAGCTGGAGTAACCTAACATGAACCGAGTTATTGGAAATTGCTTCCACATCATACCATTCCATCGCAAAGTTGGTCATAACCTTTACGGCTACGCATTCGATCGAGCACGCAAATAACAAATAAAACAAAAACACACCAACCATCCTACATCAATCAATTATATATTAAAAGAAACTACCTTATTAATTACCTTACGAATCCAAGCATATGAAGTCCAAACATATGCATAAATTCATAATAGCACAAGAATCACACAATAGTTGAATCTTAAAAGACCAATGATAAAATTAGTGTTGAATTAGTGTCATATGATGTTCGCATACTTATCAACAAAGGATTCCGAAGTAACTCGACAAAACGACTAATTAAAAACAAAATGGTTTGGTGTCCTTGTGCGTGTGTAGATCCGCAAGTGAACAAGGAAAGAGAGGCGGATTTGGAGGGATGTGGATGTGTTAGGGTTTAATTTTGGGGAAAGAGGAGCGGAAACTAAAGGAAAAATGAAGCGAGATAAAATTTCATGAAATTTTTTGTAAGGCTCATCTTTAGCACATTTTTAATGAGAAATTAAAAGTCCAAAATCTTTTGGTAGTCTCTTCATGGTCAAATTTTCACTCAATCTCCAAAATGGTTAAAGAACCACTGACCGCAGCTCCACCCAAAATGTAACATGTGTCCCAACTACCAATACACAAGATAACCTCTCTTATTGCAAGAATCACGGCTACTCAACCGTGAACTTGCGCTAACCAATGCCACGATGTGACATAAAGGTACGTTGTACTTTTTGCCTTTTGTACTTTTTTAAAAATTAAATTTTTAAAAAAAAAAAACGTAATTTAAAAAAAAAAAAAAAAAAAAAAAAAAAATTAAAAAAAGCGTGATTCTTTTTTAAAAAATAACGTAATTTTTTTTTTTAAAACGTAAATTTTTTTTTAAAAAAAACGTAAAATTTTTAAAAAAAACGTAAAAATTTTTTTTAAAAAAAAAATGTAAATTTTTTTTTAAATTTTAATTTTTTTTTTAAAAAAACGAATTTAATTTTATAAAAACATAAATTTTTTAAATTTTTTTTTAATCTCACATTGGCGCTACAAGAGTTTTGTACTTTTTTTTTTTTTTTTTTTTTTTTTTTTTTTTTAGTTTTGTACTTTTGCACGTGGATAAACGCAAAGTCGAGTAAAAGTAGGTTGAGTAGTCGTTGGTTGCATAATTTTGGTGGTTATTTGGGTAGAATAAAAGTAAAAGTGTACTTTCCTTATGACACGTGTCACATTTTGGGTGGAGTCATGAGTGAGTCCGCACATGACCATTTTGGAGATTAAGTGAAAAATTGACCACAAAGGGGACTACCAAAAAGATTTTGGTACTTTCCTCTTTTTTAATTATGGAATTTATTGGGGATTTTAACTTTTAAGATGAAATTGATTGATCTGAGTCGAGTTGTTTGTGAGCTATTCGTGATCGGTTTTGTACAAGTTTGAAGATAATCGAGTTTTAATGATCTTAGGCGGCATGTTTTTGTAACTAATGGAATTGATCAAGGTTACTTTTCTTTTTAAGGATAAATTGATCGAATTCTTTGTGAGCTAGAAATTACGGCAGCTTCATACGTCAAGATCATCTTTTAAACGTTTCTGTAATTAATGGAATTGATTGGGGTTACTTTTAATTTTAAGGATAAAATTGATCGATCTGAGTCGAGTTGTTTGTGAGCTATCGGAGATTCGTTTTTGTAGAAGTTTGAAATTAGTCGAGCCTCATTGACATCGAGCGGCTTCGTATGTCAATATCATCTTTAAGATGTTTTTGTAATTGATGGAATTGATTTGGGTTAATTTTAATTTTAGGATATAGTTTGTGGAAAACTAGAAGGGGTGAATAATTTTACCAATTAAAATTTTGTTTTAAAACATTTAGGTCAACTTATGTTAATCCATTTGATTGTTTATGTTGGACGTTGATAGATAGATATATAAACTTGTAATGAAAGATAAAGAGTAAGAAACACATAACCACGACGTTAGTATTTATACGGTGCTAGGCTAACCACCGGGTTCTTTCAATCCAAGGTGAACCACACCTATCACAACGTCACCTACCCTTTATTAGGTAATAGGCAAGCACCTAGTTCCATTACTATGGAGGAACTACTACCCAACATTTCACAACACCTAAACCCAAAGGAGATCTACTCTTTATTACAATACCATCAAGGATATCACCATCCTTGAAAACACCTATCACTATATGTATAACGATGCACCTCAATGTTTTGAAACCCGGGTTTGTGATCGACCGGCCAAGACACCGGTCACCGGGTCAACCAGTTCAACCGCTGGTCAACCCGGTTTAGACCCGGTTTATGCATATGTCCAAACATCTATTTCTAATTGTCCAAACATAATGTCCAAACACTAGTTTTGCAAAAAAAAAAGCAAAGAACCATTTTCATGCTCTAAACAACAAATCAAAGGTTGACAAGGATATAAACTCGCATAATTTTCTAAACAACCATAAATGTGACAACAAATCAACCTTTAGGAAAAGGGTTAACATGCCAAAGCTCACGAATGTGATAAAAGTGATACCGAAAAGTGATTTCCGGTCGTGTCCCAACGAGGTGTGAAATTGACGGTGTCGTTGAGTTTCGTGATTATGGACTTGAATTGGTTAAACAAATTTGGGTTTTGATTTCGTTATTCTACAAAATAAAGAACGAGGGTGAAAATGAAGAAAGTAAAACAAAGTAAACTCTAAATAAACTACTACTAAGCCTAATAAATAATTAAATAACGCTAAACTACACTCTAGGGTGCTAAAATACAAAAACGTAAGAAACCGGGAACACACTAAGCCCCGAAAGTGAATAATTATGCAAGTTAAGTCCTACGAGTGCGAAACCAATTTTCCTACATTCTACATGACAAAAAATAATTTTAGGAAAAAGCCGGGAATTTTTCGACTTTTAAATTATTTATTACGATTTAAAACTAAATTTTAGAAAACCAATTATTAAAAATAGTAAATGAAAATGGAAAATACCAAAATTCATGAAAAGTACATTTTGAATTACTGAATAAGTGAAAATTAAAAAAAAACAATAAGCTAGCTAAACCTAATGAGCAATTAATATTAGAAAAGGGCTTTAATCTATTGTTGGGTTTTTAAACTTGGAACTCGAAACCATTTAATACATTAATTATGCGTTTTAATAACCAAAATGACTCAAAGCTCAGATGGGTTGTGCTGTTGTGTCTGGTGCGTGACAGTAAGGCTGCAGGTCCTGGGTTCGAATCCCAGGTCTGCACCTTTTCTTTTTACTTTTTTTTTTGGCAACTGGAAATAAGGACAACTTAATCTGTTTAACACAAATTTCAGACCTTGGACAAGCTAAACCAAGCTGCAATGTTTATTAACAGCAGAAGAAAAAAGAAAATCAATGAAAGGAAAAAAAAAAGCAACAAAAAAAGCTTTCAAAAAACTAGTAAAGAAGATAAAGTTAGTTAAAATTAATCTACGACATTAAAATGAGCATCAAGAGGAGCCTAATTAGCAACAATGGGACATCAAAAGAAAAAAGACTGAAGAAGTCTTTGTTGTGGGCTGTTAGGGGCGTTTGGGACAATTGGGGTGACAAAGGCCATTTGGATTAAGGCTAACTAAAGGGATAAAATGCTGCAAAAGCTACAAATAAAACTAATCAAAAGCTAAATCCTAAAAGGACTAAAGGGACATAGAATAAGCATTAACTAAGTAGAAAATAAGCTAAAAAAAAGATTCAAAGGCCAAATAAACAAGACTATGGTGGCTCTTGATCAGTTAAACAGTCCCATATGGACTTTTGGCTTAACGAGTAATCCACCAAAACACCTCTAAACTAAAAAATAAGCCAAGGACATTAAATTAGCAGTACAAGGTTCCTAAAAATACTGAATGGGAGTAATGTGGACCCCTCTAACAGCTTATTAATAAGCTGTAAAGAAGGGTAAGTGAACCTATAAATTTCGATGTGATTACTTAATGAGGCAAAAAAGCAATTTAAAAGGGCCTAAATAAGCTACTAAAAGGGTTGTTTTGGAGCTTTTTTTTTTAAATGGGTTGGTTTTAAAAGTAAGTTTATATTAAAAGGGTTTTAAGGTTTTTCAAAAAACGCTTTTGTGTTTTTTTTTTTAAATTGTTTTAATAGAAAAGTTGGTTTAAAATAAAAATAAAATTGGTTTTAGATAAAAATAATTTTAAAGGTAAACGGTAAGTTGGGTTGGGTAAAGGGTAAAATGGAATTTTGGGTTGAGGGCTTGGTTTCGGGTTTGTTTTCCCAATCTCACTCCAAAACACGACCGAGCTCGAAAATGTGGAAAATCCGGTCCCGACTGTCTGCAAAGCACTTTTGTCCGATTTCGCTTGTTTTTGCTCGTTTTGCTCGCTTTCAATCCTTTTGTACCGAAAGACATAAAACACACCAGGATATTTTAACATATTTGGGTGTTTTAGTCGCTTTTGTGGTCATAGATGGGTAAAACGATGAGTGAATAAGCACTCATCGGTGTTCTATTATGGCGAGGATAAAAAACCACAACAAATAAGCGTACTATAAAGGTTAATGTTAAAAGACACAGATTGTCAAGGGTCCCGTTAATTTTTGTTCAAATAAAACTTTTGCAATTAAGTGTTCTATAAAACCTGAATAAGCGTTATAAAAGCGGATGTTTTACGACTCTAAAAGATGTGCCATATTGTGGTGTATCATAAACAAACCATTATGAATAAGCGTTATATAAAGGTTAACGTTATAAGACGCTATTGTCAAGGGTCCTATTCACTTTTCTTGTAAAAAACGTTTGCGAATAAGTGTTCCATAAAACCGATGTTTTATGACTCAAATATCAAGTGTCTTATGATGGTGTATCAATCTATGGGACCCAAGTGTCAACTGTCATATTAAGTTATGTTTTAACAATACGCTTTGCGAATAAGCGTTTTAAATAATTAATGTTTTATGACTTATATATCAAGTGTCCTATTATGGTGTATTGTAATAAAACCATAATTAATATGCATCCTTTAAGGGTCCTATTAAGTTTTGTTATAATAAAACTTTTGCAAATAATCGCTTTAAAAATGATGTTATAAAACCATTGTACATAAGCGTCCTATAAAGGTTAACGTTATAATACCCACGTGTCAAAGGTCCTATTAAATTTTGCTATAATAAAACTTTTTGTGAATAAGCGTTTTAACTAAGCGATGTCTTATGACTCAAAACTCATGTCATATTATGGTTTTGAAAGGTTTATGGATAATTATTAATATTAGTATGACCGATTCGAACTCGAGACTTGGATTGCACACATTACGTATGAGAATTGATGTAAATAATTATAATATATAAAACGTTATTATTATTAATTATTAGTCACGAAATAAATACTTAACGGTGATTAATATTTAACGAGGTTTGGCTAACGGTCGTTAAATGTAAACTTAAAGGACTAGAGATGAAATTATAAGTCGGGAAGGATCTAGAATCCCTTTGGGATTGATTGGGCGATCGGTTGGGGTTCCCTAACCCAACCCACACATTGACTTGTTCTCCAAGATTGGTTAACTATAAATACAATCCTATTGTGTTCATTCTAAACCTAATCTTGGTGACTTGCAAACCTAATTCTCTCCTTCTCCTCTTTCTTTGTGTGGCGGTCGAACTCCCTTCCCAAAGGGATTCGATTTGCTTAACTAAAGAATAAGTATTTGGTTTGTTTCGTGATCAAGAAACTAGCTTTTCACATCAAATCGCTATTAGTACGTGTGTACAAGAACGAAGAACAAGCACGCTTGAGCTTGTGAATCTTGGTGGTTGATTTCATTGGTGGGTCGACATAGGTGTTGGTCGACATTCACAAACCCTAATTTATTAGGGTTTAGGGTTTCTTGTTCTTGATCCTAATTTGGGGTTTTTCCATAAACCCTAATTGCATTGATTCGCAAAAGGTACGCACATACTTTTAATTCGGTTAGTTAATTTACAAGTATTATTCATATTACTTCACGCATGCTTTGATGATGTTTACTTGTTTTATATAATTGTTATGATTAGTAAAACCCAACAAAGTGGCATCACGAGCCGTTAATATGTTGTAATTAATTATCAAACACATAAAATTGAATCTTTATGATTATTATATGCTTTTATGGTTTCTAGGGTTTTGAAAATTGGAACCCTAATTTTTATTAATTGGGTCGATTACCCATTAATTGTTTAATTAGGTTTTATTTTTTGTAAAACTTGTAGAAACCCTAGGATTGCATGTATATTTTATGTGGTTTTCATGAATAATTGTTATGTGCCATGATTATATGCGTATCTTGGGATTATAATTGTTATGAGGAATTCATGGTGGAACATGCATGTTTTGCCATGGATTATTGTTTTGATTAATTGTTAAGTGATATACACATGTTTACTTATTTGATAATTATTGAATTGGGGAAGACCTCAATTATACTAATAAAAATTCGTTATGTGCTATTTGGTATACTATTGACTTTGGCTTACGCAATCGACTTGTCGATGTATGTGGCTCATCTACCTTGTAGTTGAAAGCCCTAGTTGATGTATGCATTTTTTACGCCTAGAATTGTTTATTAGGTTTTATCGAAATAATTATGCATGTGGCTAATTGTTTTTACATATGTTAATTGTTAAGTTATATGTATATATTATTTGAGTTCCTTTTAATTTTTATTAAAATATTTTTTTGTTTATATATTGTTTGACATGTTAGTAAGCAAAAGGGTTTTTATGAATAGAAAATTAAATGGACTAAATAATGGCGAAACCGATTTGTTATCTAAGTATTATTCTTGAACTTTTAATCGATTGATGCGATTGTACTAAATGGTTAGAACGGCTCACCCACTAGAACAAACTATAAAGGGTTGTTTAAGAAGTGCGCACAATCGACCGAATGGATGTCTAAGGTTATGCTTTGGCACTTACGGTCCTCTCGCCTCGTGAGTTCGATTGAGCTACCTAGTATAACCATTCTATGTACGAAGCATCTTAGTGCAAAGTTGTAAGTTTCTCAACGATCGATTAAAACTTTGTAGAATTTAATCTTAGCAATTAAAATACAAGTAAGTTTTTCCGAAAATTTTGTGTTATAAAGTTGTATGCATGCTTCTTTATACATAAGTTTTGATTACGCGTCATAATTGTACCCTTTAAATTTAAGTTTATGCCATCTAATGATATGAAACACTTGAAGTTGTAATTTAGTTATGTGAGACCTTGATCTAGATTACAATAACAAGGTGAATTATTTTGTTGTGTGAGACCTCAGCTTAATGATTTGCAGTTTCTAAATTAGACAACTTAATTAAGTTAGTTAGTGAGACCTATGACTTAAGGCATAAGATGGGATGAAACATGCTTACGTTTTGCATTAATTGTTTTGGCAAAATTGTAAATCCCATATTTTCTAGGAATTGAAAACTTGTTTGTCCATTATTGTTCTTCGACAATTACCTATTCTATACTTTCATCACTAGCGGATCAACCGATGTGGTGAAACTATGATAATGAGGGTCCTAGATTCAAGGAAAATTCTATGGTTAATATGAATATTAACCTAAGGGTATTTTATTTTCTTGAAAGATTTAATTATCGAAAATACTAAAATTGAATTTTGTTAATTCTTTTGATTGTATTAATGCAACATTAAACCGTAAACGTAGTTTGGGCTTTGGTAAATTGATCTAGTTCGTTTTCAAACAAATGTTTGATCAAGAAAAATTTACTAAAAGACAAACATAAACTCTTTTCCATGGAAGAAGAGTGAGACTCAATCCTATTCCTTTTCATGATTGAGAAAGGTATGTTAGGAACATTAGAATTGTCTAAATTCTAATATAACTCATAGCAACTTTAATAGTTAAGAAATTGCACACCATGTTTTCCTTAAGAGATTTCATTACCCTCTGTTGGTGATTGAATTCTTATATGACATTTTGTCAACTAGAAAACATGTTTGACATTTTATGAGTTATTAAATTAGAATCTAGACTAATTACCATAAAATTGGTAAAAGACAAACTAGTATATTTTATCTAGTTGTTTTGTTTTGACTAATTAAAGGTGCTACACATCATTATGGCGATGGTAGACCCATTGAGGAAGAAATTGCATGCTCAAATTTTCAAGTTAATAGCATTGATGGATGATTCATCATCTACTGAGTAGAATACACTCTTTTAGTACCTAAGTAATTGTTACGAATGGTCTTACAAAGGGGTAGTAACGTAATAGCACGCTATTTTCACTGGTTAATGAAACACTTACAATGTTGTCAAATCCAGTGGGAGTATTGTGGTGTATTACTGAATAAGACATTATTGTAACGTTGTCTAATTCAGTGGGAGTTACAAGATTTATTATCTTGGTAGTAACTCAGATTATTTCTAGATTTTCTTGAAATAATACATTACGTTTAAAAATGTAGACATTCATATTCTCAAGGATAGTCATGAACGTTTCCTTGATAATTAAGTGCTCCTACATCTACTTGTAATGCTTATATATCTATGACACTATCATATTGCTCACATAAACAAATGAATGTCATGGTGTTTATCTGCTATATGGTGTTGTTCTATGCACAAGTGGGAGAAGTATTTATTGTGTGCAAAGGAACAACACATACAAATATGATTAATGGATTCTCTTGATCGTAAGGTAAGAGATTAACGTTCTAATAAGATTGACTTGTTTAGAACATGTGTCAAGATCATAGCATAGACTACTTTTATGTCTTATGTCATTCAAATTATAGAAACACTTGAAGTTACATTTTAGGTTAAGAGAGATCTTGGCTAGATTGTAATCTCAAGGTAAATCTCCAATTGTTGTGAGATCGGGTGTGGATGCTTACAGTTTCTTAAGATTGGACACTTCTTGGAATGACATAAATAAATAAAGTAATACTATCTTAAATATTTATGTATTTTTAGAATGACATAAATATGATAGAGTAGTATATTAACTTGAAAATTAGTTAATTGAAACCATGGTGTGGTGTTCATAATAACTTTAAATTATACATGGTTATGTGATTTTGTATAGATTCATAAACATGAAGTCTTTTAAAGACTTATAATATAAAGTAAGATACTATAACTGTTATGTCTTTTGACTTGGTCAAAGAATACTTAAGTTATAAAACATGCAATTGGCTTGGATATTCTATTATACCATTAAGTTGACTTAGTTGGTAAATAGGTAGGCCAAAAGGAATATGTTTATCTTAAATATTGTTAGATTGTCTTACAATATTAATTCTAATGAAACATTGTATGTATAAGGAATGTTCAGTTAGAAGAATCAAATATTTGTTATATTGTTTGATTCAAGATAACTATATCTTCTTTTCTTCCAAAAGTTATCAAGGTTAGAAAATTGAGTATTGATTGGATATACTTAATAAAACTCAAACCTAGAAGATTAATAAGACACCATTTTAGTATGGAATGTGATGAATCACATTGAGTCTTATATTGAAGTTCTGATTTGTTAAAACTACTTATGGAGTAGGTTATTATTGAACAAGATTTACGAACTGTTAATGTGATTTGTAATATCCCAAAAGAAAACAATTTAGTGTTGTTCTAATTGCTAAAGTATTTATAGATAGTCTTTAAATTACAAAAGCAAGTGGGAGTTTTGTTTAGATCTTGAAGAGATTAAATTACAATTACAAAACACATAATCTTCTAAAGCACACTAGTGAATATCATGATGAGGTCATATATGATATACCTCAAAATGATGGAATTCTCATTCATAGATCCGCAAGGATATCTCAGATATTTGATATGATGAGAAATATGAATTACAGGATCATGGTAAACCTGTTAATCATAATGATATTTTACCTAATATTGAATTGTGGTAAATTATTCATACTATGAATGTTAAGATGCTGTCCAAAGAGATAATCAACTTTGTAAACTTGGTTTATCTTAATAAAGATGAGTTTCTTCAAAGGAAGGAAAACCCTAGCGGTTTAAATTCTTTGTGTAGAAATCATATGGACAATATTGTACTTGTGTTTAATGCATGACTCGTGACAAGATTATTAATCACACTTAAGCAATTAACTGTGATTGAATATTCTTTCCTTGGCACATTAAATATATAATGATTATGATTGTCATAATTATTTTCATTGATATGAAAAATGACAATGGAATATTAAAACTATTTCTTGTGTGATTGCTTTTATGAGGACGATAAGTAATCGAAAGGAGTTTTATGAATTCACATAATCTTTGAAATGTACAAAATGCAAGAATCCATGAATGGATATATGCATGCATCTAGGAGATGATTCTTATGTTTAACTATTAAATCAAAGTTTGGTTTAAAAATTAAAATAAGATAATTTCTAAGTATTCCCGAAAGCTAGTGGAGTATTGTGTTTATTTTCTTTAAATCTTATATGTTGTGGGTAGTAACATTCCATCTAAGCTAAATGTTAAGTTTGGAATGGAACTTCACATGAAAGATTTAGAAAATAAGACATACAACCTTGGAATATATGTTTATTATTAAACATGGCGGTAAAATAAATGAGTCTAATAGAACATGATATATCATTTGGAAAATGGATATGTAGAACATGAATTAAATTTTGTTTGACATAAGGATTTTTCATGTACATCATGTTATTGTTGTATCATGCTTGAATGCAAGATGATTTGACAACATTGATATCTAATGAAGTTATTAGATAACTAGTGTAATGAATATTCTAATGGAATATGTTTGAATTTAGAATTACATTCCTCAGCCTGGATTTGCTCTCAAAATTCTATGGATGAGCAATACAGCAATTGTTGCGTAATTGTCATAGTCAACAAACTTGAAAGTTTGGAAGGCATCAAACATTACACTGTAGATATTGAAGTTTACGAAGAGCATATTGTTGTTTGTATACAATGATGCTGGTATAATTGAGATGACACTCAATACTAGTCATGGGAGGATTTCATCCTTGTGGATGGCCATGTGAACTAGTTGTGCTCAACTAAGAGCATGGTTGCATTATACAATAAAAGAATAAGAATACTTTAAACTTTAAAATGTTTGAAAGTTTGATTGTCATAAATTGGTGCTTGAGGATGTCACACACTTTATGAAATATTATGTGGCAATATCAAAATATTTTGAATGCACACATACAAGAACTTCACTAGTTGAATTCTTGAAATAAGTATTCTCAAAATTCTAATAGATCAAAGTTAGTTGAAATTATGCCTTGTCAACAAGTATGATTGTCATTACTTGAGGCATAATTCATTAACAAGTATTATCATGCATTGATCTATTTAGTATTTGGATAAGGGATGTTATGAACAAATATTATTTAAATGGAATAAAATATTGGTTATGTTTATTTTTCATTTTCTTAATATTATATCCTATATTTGCATGTTTAATCCGTGAATAACTTATGTTATTCTAAATAGTCCGTTGTCGATTAATGATGTGGGAATGTCATTGAATTAAGACAAATCTGAGTTTTGGTAGAATATACTTTTAAAGTATATTGATGCGTGGGACATACCAGATTCACATGATATTCAATGAATTGAATATAGGACTCATCCCAACTTTACATGATGATACTTTATGGATCTTTGTCATTAAGTATATCATAAAGTGTTTATCCTCAGACTTGAGATACCAGATAACTGTTGTGAATGTAGTGCACTTGTGTAAGATAGTCTAGCGCTATCCGAATCGGTAGTTATAAGGGCTATTTTCTAAGTGTTACAAAGTTCATGAGTTATGTTTGTAGTCAAGAGAATTTGTTCCTTTGAATTTGTTTCAAAGCATAATACTATATTTGGGCCCTCGTAGGATTGGCAAGATGTTTGTAAGGCCTTACCCAAGATCTATCCGGAATACGTTCGGATGATTTGGTAATCTTGTTCAATCAAAATACAACGAAATGAATATTAACTTATGAAATGACTTGATCCATATTCATAGTTAATGTAGTATTAGTAACAAAAGGATAAGTAAAATGATGAATCATTAAATGGTTTTTCCAGAGACCATACTCGATTTGATCCGGGGCATTGGCGTGAAAGCTAGACTAACTAATGTCATTACTATATTAAGTAATATCCAAGTGGGAGCCGAAAGGTTTATGGATAATTATTAATATTAGTATGACCGATTCGAACTCGAGACTTCGGATTGCACACATTACGTATGAGAATTGATGTAAATAATTATAATATATAAAACGTTATTATTATTAATTATTAGTCACGAAATAAATACTTAACGGTGATTAATATTTAACGAGGTTTGGCTAACGGTCGTTAAATGTAAACTTAAAGGACTAGAGATGAAATTATAAGTCGGGAAGGATCTAGAATCCCTTTGGGATTGATTGGCCGATCGGTTGGGGTTCCCTAACCCAACCCACACATTGACTTGTTCTCCAAGATTGGTTAACTATAAATACAATCCTATTGTGTTCATTCTAAACCTAATCTTGGTGACTTGCAAACCTAATTTCTCTCCTTCTCCCTCTTTCTTTTGTGTGGCCGGTCGAACTCCCCTTCCCAAAGGGAT
This sequence comes from Chrysanthemum lavandulifolium, assembly GCA_022545495.1. Lineage (NCBI taxonomy): Eukaryota > Viridiplantae > Streptophyta > Magnoliopsida > Asterales > Asteraceae > Chrysanthemum > Chrysanthemum lavandulifolium. Next base: position 120,102 of record CM040242.1, on the reverse strand, counting down.
TCGATTTGCTTAACTAAAGAATAAGTATTTGGTTTGTTTCGTGATCAAGAAACTAGCTTTTCACATCAAATCGCTATTAGTACGTGTGTACAAGAACGAAGAACAAGCACGTTGAGCTTGTGAATCTTGGTGGTTGATTTCATTGGTGGGTCGACATAGGTGTTGGTCGACATTCACAAACCCTAATTTATTAGGGTTTAGGGTTTCTTGTTCTTGATCCTAATTTGGGGTTTTCCATAAGCCCTAATTGCATTGATTCGCAAAAGTACGCACATACTTTTAATTCGGTTAGTTAATTTACAAGTATTATTCCTATTACTTCACCGCATGCTTTGATGATGTTTACTTGTTTTATATAATTGTTATGATTAGTAAAACCCAACATCTGTTGGGAATGAGTTAACTGAAGACCAAAACGAAAAGATTTCAGCTGTCAAAGAGGAGACACGTCGCATGGAAAGAGAGATATCAGTCGCCTTGGCTAGTGTTCAAGAGAGTGTGGCGGCGCCTCCTTTTGTAAGCTCATCAAACGTGAAGCCATTTTGATTGATGGAGAAGTGTCTGATATGGAAAATGCAGTTAAACAATTAAAGGAGGCAATGCTCTCAGTTATGAGAGATCTTGTTATCTCCCAGCAGATGATAGGAGAAGTCTTGGAGGTTTTAACTCCAGTTCAAAAGTCAAGTTTTTGGCCGTAACCGCAGTCTTGGCTTCACTCAAGAAGCCTTGGTATGCAGAAAGATAGGCAAAGACCATAACTATTCCTTTTTATTCCTTTTGATTTTGATATTTAAATTTGATATTTTGGAAGTTTTGTTTGTTTTTCATCCCACTAGTTTTACATTAGGACAAACAATAGTCTTCTAACACTTGAGCATCATCTAATGTAATATAATGAATAATTTCGTTATATTTAGATTTGCAATAGTCTGTTAGATACAAATAGTTCATTTGGTGAATGGAATCAAACCACATTTACAATCAAACGAGATTAAGATGTTATACCCACAAGTTTCGCATTAGATTTGTATAATAATATGTATCTTTGTGGTACCATATTGAAGAGTGTTGATTGACACTTATTTTTTGATTCGTACTGACTTCGATTGTCTAAACCGAGATGCAACATATAACAACTGTGACAACTCAGATAGCGTAAAGTGGATTGTGCAAATCAAAAATAAGTGTACAAATCATTAGCCCATATTGAAGGATCATATATTTTCTATAAGAAAAGTGTTAGGGTCGATACAATGGTATTGATTTTCAGAGGCTCTTTAACTCGAATCAAGTGAGCAAAGTATATAGTTAGAAACCAGGCTTGCATAACTTGGGCTTAGTTCATGATCTGTATATGATACTCGGGTAGTGGGCTTTTGTTATTGAAACGAGTCAATGACCATAAGGGCTATCTAGTAGTGTCAACTAGAAAAGAACGTTAACATGCATACTAGCTAAGTAGTAGGTTTTCATTTGATCCAAGACCGGAACCTCTATCTTAATTCTTACCTTTTGGAGTTGTAGCTATAGATTTCTTATTGTAAGCAATTTATATAGTCACTACTCACTAGCGTAATCAGTGTTAATGTTAAAATATTCCAGTCATGAATGCTCAAGATAGATGCTAATGGTTCATTAGTTGATTGTCGTAGATTTTTATTTTATTTTATTTTATTATTATTATTTTGAAGAACGATAAAAAATCGATCGAATTGACACTTTATGTGATTGTGTGTAGCCAACTATTTTTTTCTTATCAGTATGCATTGAACTTTCAAATTTCGATCATTATGTGTAATTAAGGGTAAAATAGTCACAAAATCACATGATAATCGAATTTTGAAAGTTCAAGACGCAATAATAAAAAAAATAGTTGGTTATACACAATCATAAACGTGTCGAGTTCAATCATTTTGTTTTGTCATTTGCCTATTATTTTTATTAGCGAGGTGCCGTGCGTTGCGGTAGTAGACTGAAATAAATTTTTCCTATTGAATCATGTATTTAGTTTATTATATTCTTTTTGACAATAAATTTATGAATATCAAGAATTTCATTTAGCCGTGCTGTTCGGCTCGAGCCCGTTGGCCACTTTGTTCGGGCTCGAGCCCGTTAACTCATCTTGTTCGGGCTCAAGCCCATTTGCATGTTGCCCGTTCGGGCTTTAATATTTGTATAATGTGCTTTATTATTTGTATTAGTGACATTTAATGCGACCATGCATTTGGCAAGCGGTACTCGAAATAAAATTTCAGTGAATCATGTATTTTAGTTTATTATATTCTTTTGGCAATAAATTACTGGATTTCAAATTTCGTTTAGCCGTGTACTATTCGAGCTCGAGTCTGTTAACTGCTACCTGATTGAGCTCGAAGCCCATTTGACTTGTTTCCGTGCTCGCTTGAATATTATTTATTTAGTGACATTTAATGTAGAAATTGTGTTTAATTTTGTTGTATATTATGTTTGATAATTTGTATTTATTACGTTAGGGGTGTTTTAATAACTGTATTAATTGTATTTATTTATCAGTTAATTAATTGACTATATTAAATAGCATTAATGTGGTGTTTATTTTTTTTAATATGTGCATTAAAGTGGTGTACGTTATGCTTCTTATCTTGTACGTCTGAAAATTATGTGCATTAAAGTGTTGTACATTATGCTTCTTTTCTTAATTATATGAATTACTAATTATAGTAATATGTGTAGGGTTATGTTTTTAAGACTTCCTTTTATAGAAACTCCTAAATACATTATAATGTAGTATAGATAGGTTGTTACATCCGGTGAATATATAACTCAAAAAATGTTAAATACAACGAATGTGCGTGAAATAACACATCTCACCGATACATAAGCGGTAAAGTTAACGTAACAAAGCATAACTACTTAAAAAAAAACTACTACTAGATTACATTTGACTCGAAACTACACCAAACAAAACCTATTGTTGCTTTCGACTATGAAGCTTGATGTCCAAAGCATCATAGAAAGCCTTTTGTTCTTCAGATAGACCATTTGCATTGTACTCATTATCATCGTATGGATTATAATCGTCATCCAATGTTTCCTTTCACTTTTCGTACAAGCTTTTGGTCACATATCCACTTTCGTTTGAAGCCATAAAGTTCCCAGCCATCAAAACATTCCCCACATCACTCTCACTGTCATCGTCACAAGATGCAAACTCGTATCCACTTTTTAACAAATGTGAGGCGATAGAAAGATTAGGACTTGGCTTCTCTTTAGTTGGAAATTGTTCCGCGTCCATAGGTGTATCAACATTGTGCGTTACACCCTTTGAAGTAGATGCCACGATAGATGTAGATGTAGAGGCTCTATTTTAGTACCCTTTTTAACAGTAGAGTTTGTACCATGTTTGCTATCCAAATCACACGCCTCCGTTTCAAGAATTGAAAATGGATTATTAGTTTTAACGAACCCATTATCTCGGTATGTGACTAACTTGTATTCTTATTTGGCGATGACCTATTCGTGATTGGCCCATAGACAAGTTTAGGCTTGGTACCAACTCCATAATTTCCTCCGGTTTGTTTCTTTTCACCATTTCCAGATTACTTCGATTCTTTGTAACTACATGAAAACTATCAATTTGCCCTCCACACGATTCATGGACTCAAGTAACCAATTTAGGGTACATTTAAAAGTTATGTCCAAAATCCTACAAGTGGCACATCGTGGAGAGTCCATTCGTATTCAATAGCAATTTTTATGTAACTATACCCCTCTTCTTCCAAATTCGGAATAACAATAACCATTGGGTCCTTCAAAGCATTTTCACCACTTACTTCAATCATAGTACGTACAAAGCTATTTCTTCACCATGATTCGTTGCATGTCGTACTAGTAAACGAATCAAGCATTAACGGTTTTCCAATTTTTATTGTTATAGCATTAAGACCATCAACCGTAAATGCAGCCATTGGAACATCATAAAGTTTAACTCAAACTGGAACACGAGTTAACTCCTCTTTTTTCAAACTAGTAGAAGTAGTCCAATGTTTTAGGATTTATCGGTGATGGTACGTAATCATATAAGGACCATTCTCAAGTACATCGTCAAACATTTTTGGGACCAAATTTGAAAAAGAAAAACCATTTGCATTCATCATAATCTTTCGTATGCCGTATTTTCCTCAAATGTTAAACATATAATTCTACACAACTAGAAAGCGGCACGTTTATCGTTGAAATAACCGTATGATGAGTTAGCCTAATCGCCACTTACATCCTCTACGAAGATCTAGGTATCACTACTCGCTTTCACTAGAAGAAGCGGTAGTAAGAACACGAAAATTAACTTGATTTTTGTTTACATCATCGTTAAGCATAGCAACAAAAGTACTCAAGGTATTACTATTAGGTTACGCCTGAATCATCCACTTGCATTCTCGTGATAGCGATTCAAGTACAACCATGATACTTTCGTCCTTCATCATATCAAGACACAATGTTTGAAGCTTCGTTAGAAGGTTTTAATGATTTCCGTCATCTCACACTCAACACGACCTTTCCTTCATGCATTTGACTCTCAATATATCATATCTTAGCGATTAACCAAGTAGAAATGTGCTATCAAAAGCCTCTCTCAAGCTAGGGAACGATCACAATCCTTCATCTTCAACTCCCATTGTAGCAGCCGATCTAGTATTCTGACTCGATGCCTTTTTATCCTTAGACTTATCAATCTTACGATCACCCCCTTTCCCTCCTGAACCTAGAAACACTTGCATCATACTCTCACCATGCAATCACCACAGTAAATGCCCGTTTTCAATCCAAGAACACCTAGTTCAGATCCACACACGACAAATATGTTGAAAACCTTAATTCAAATTAGTGACCACCCCCTCTTAGTTTCTTGCTAAAGCAATTTAATAAAATTCCGTTAAAAACGAATGCATGTACAAACTTATAAGATATAGAGTTCCATAAAATTACAAGTTTGAAAGTGTTATTTCTCATTATTGTATTTTTTAAAATTATATTTTGAAATATATTTTTCCGTGGCATAGTGGTTTTACTTTTAAATTACATAACTTTCATCTAATTCTAAATTAGATTACCAAATATAAAGGATTAATAGCTTAGAAACCGATGTATGTTGTATTCTTGGGAAGTACTACTCCTATTGTTGATAAAATTGGAAAGATTGAAAAGCTAATTATTGAAGGAAATGTTACTCTTATGGATGATGATGGTAAACCTCTAAAAGGGTTGATTTAAAAGAGAAGGAGCAGGATGCGCTTATAAAACTAGTATCTCCTCTACGTGTACTTCTTCAACCAGGTGGGTAACCCATTCTCTAATGTTGGTAATGTGGATGTTTCGATAGCGACGACGATGAAGTTTTGGAATATCCTAACGAGAATAATTATTTCAGTAGTGGAAGGAACGAGAGGAGTCTTTTGAAACAATGGAAAGATGATACATGTGACTACAATATATGATTATGATGATGATTTGTATGACATTAGACTTGGATAGGTTGTTTTCCTTTTGTTAGCATAAAAGTTGGTGTGTCTTAGTTTATGCTTGGTTTTGTTTTGGTTTTCTAGTTGTGTGTAGCTAGTTGGATCATTTATAGTGGTTGTTCAAGCGGTTCTTGATGTTAATGTGGTATTTTAGTCACATTCCTTTTGTACTTTATTGTTTTTTAGTAAGAACATATTTTAGGGTGGATCGGAGGCCCTTTACCCCAAAAAAATGTTGTATTCTTTGTTAAAACGAAATGAAAGACATCTCAAAATGGAGTTATGATTACCTAAAACTGTTTCTTAAAGTGGAGCAACAATGGCATTTGCATATCTTCAAACTTTTGATGAAAACATGACCAATAACTTTGAACACTTTTTTCTTTATCTTTTCCTCAAAAAATTATCTTTATTTGACCACAAACTTATTGCATTCCCGAGTCATAAAGCTTTCATCCACGATCTCATATAAAATGCAAACCTTTTTGTTGTTGATGTAATGATTCAATCGCACAAAACGTCAAAGGTGGTGAATTGAGATTTTTTTGTTACTTGAAAATTTTATTATATTGTTACCATCTCCGGATATAGTTTAGGGGTTGTTTGATAGTTTATAGTGATTTAGTGCTGAATGAGTTGAATGCTCTGAATGATTTGAAGACTCTGAACCACATTGATTCTGAATGAAAACATGTTGTTTGGCAAAAATTATCATTATAAGTTGTATGATTAACTACAATCTTTTCTTATTCGATTTCTAATCATATTTTCATAGATAAAACATATTATTTGCCATGTTTATTCTTTTAAAATGCGTATTGCGTTTATGGTAAATAACTCTACAAGATTTATTGGATTTTTTTATCAAACACTCTCCATTTGACCGATTAGGATTTCCTCTCTGAATGAGGCCCATTCAAAGGCTATCAAACAGCCCCTTAGTGTTCGATCGAATTTTTAGAAAACATAGACATAGATTGTTTGTCCAAAACATTGAAAACCATGGACTATTCTTTTGAGGGATTAAATTCATTGAATCTCTTTTCACTTTTATGAATAATCATGGTTATATTGACACAAACGAATAGCCATGGGGAATAATACTCACATGGAGATAAGATGTGATTTTAACCAATATTGGAGTGTTAAACTAGAAGTCTTTTAGGTCAACAATGTACTTTGAAAGGTGACAATAAAGGTTTAGTTGCTTGGATTAAAATAACTTGTTTATTATTGTTCAATGTAGGTTATGCATGGGTCGTGACTCGTGAGTTGCTTTTGACTGTTTAATGGCTTAAGACCAACTTTATCATCTTTCAACTTCATCATATCCCAGCGTATATCATAAACATTTCTTTTCAAAATACTTTTATTGGGCAATTGCACATTTTTTTCGGAATAAAAGTGAGCTCATTTGTAGGACACTATTAGATGAGATACTCTCAACTTGATATAAATGCGATCGATCATGTTTTTTCACAAACAAAATATTAGGGCTTCGTGAAAGACATAGTTTACTTTTAAAACTCAAATACAAAAAGATTTGATTAACATAGAACTTTTAAATAAACTATCCATACATGCAAAAACATATTGATTTAGAATATTACACTGAAACGACAGGTGACAAGCAACAATGTCGCCAGCAAATTTTGAATAGCAAAATTTAGTCTTTTAAAACTACGTTCGAGACCTGGGGTCGTAACATTGTCATCGATAACTTGGTTGGACTCTTTTGAGCAACTCCATGACGCCGGTGCGAGAAGCCAAATGTATCAAATCTGAAAGGTATAAACGCGTGTTGGTTATCAAGGCACGCTTTCTCGTGTTTAGTTCTTTCTTAGGCGAACTTTCAAAACAATGACCCAGAAAAGCATGATTCCCAATAAGAGAGAACTGCTTTACATGTGTGGTAATATTTATATATATACTAAAAGGCGGGAGTTAGGTTTTGCAAACAAGGCATTAAATGCAATCTTTGTGAATTTTAAGCTTAATTTCGAGGTTGAGTGTCGTTGCAGAGTAAGTCCTTTAGCATTAATAATCTTTCGCAACTTGGCAAAACAACCCCGAGATTTAAGTGTCGTCGCGAAAGTAAGTCCTTTTAGCAATCATTTGCATCGCGGGTTTTCAACACTCGTTTATACTAAACATAAGGAGAGAACTGTTTTACTGTTTTACTGCCTTCATTTGGATTTAACTGTACAATGGGCCACACATAAGGAGAAAAAGTGGTGGGCTGTGAGTTGACTGAGGATGAGCATGATTGGATTGACCACCAATCAATGGCTAGTTGAACCTTTACCTACTCGACTGCAATTCTATCTTCATTCACAAAAGATTTCAGCTGTCAAAGAGGAGACACGTCGCATGGAAAGAGAGATATCAGTCGCCTTGGCTAGTGTTCAAGAGAGTGTGGCGGCGCCGCCTTTTTGTAAGCTCATCAAACGTGAAGCCATTTTGATTGATGGAGAAGTGTCTGATATGGAAAATGCAGTTAAACAATTAAAGGAGGCAATGCTCTCAGTTATGAGAGATCTTGTTATCTCCTAGCAGAGCTAGCTAGGAGAAATCTGGAGGTTTTAACTCAGTTCAAAAGTCAAGTTTTTGGCGTAACCGCAGTCTTGGCTTTACTCAAGAAGCCTTGGTATGCAGAAAGATAGACAAAGACCATAACTATTCCTTTTATTCCTTTTGATTTTGATATTTAAATTTGATATTTTGGAAGTTTTGTTTGTTTTTCATCCCACTAGGTTTTACTTTAGGACAAACAATAGTCTTCTAACACTTGAGCATCATCTAATGTAATATAATGAATAATTTCGTTATATTTAGATTTGCAATAGCCTGTTAGATACGAGTAGCTCATTTGGTGAATGGAATCAAACCACATTTATAATAGTATGCATCTTTGTGGTACCATATTGAAGGATCTTCTCTAAAAGAAAAAGTTTTAGGGTCAATATAATGGTATTAACTCGGATCAAAGTGAGCAAGTATATAGTTAGAAACCAGGCTTGCATAACTTGGGCTTAGTTCATGATACTCGGGTAGTGGGCTTTTATTATTGAAACGAGTCAACGACCATAAGGACTATCTAGTAGTGTCAACTAGAAAAGAACGTTAACATACATACTAGGTAGTAGGTTTTCATTTGATCCAAGACCGCAACCTCTATCTTACCTTTTGGAGTTGTCGCTATACATTTCTCATTGTAAGCAATTTATATAGTCACTACTCACTAGAGTAATCAGTGTTAATGTTAAAAATATTCAAGTCATGAATGATCAAAATAGATTCTCTTACATCGGTAAATATATTACTCAAAAAACGCGTTAAGACAACGGATGTGAGTGACATTTCATATCCCAACTCGTTATATATGCCGGAAAGCTAACGTGACAAAGCACAACTACTTCAAAAACAAAAAGACAACTATTACTAGATTACATTTGACTCGAAACTACACCAAAAATAACGTACTATTTCTTTCGATCACGAAGCTTGTTGTCTAAGGCGTAACAAAAGGCTCTTGTTCTTCGGGATAGACTATTTGCATTCTACTCATCATCATCGTATGAATTATAATCATCATCCATTGTTTCCTTCCACCTTTCGTACAAGCTCTTGGTTCCACATCCACTTCTATTTTTCAAATATTTTGAAGCCATAAATTTCTGAGTTTCTTCAAAAACATCCTCCACATCACTCTCATGTCATCACCAGCATGCAAACTCGTAGCCACTTTTTGAACAACTATTTGGGTGGTAGAAAAATTAGGACTTGGCTCTTCAGTTAGCAATTGTTCGCATGGTGTATCAATGGGTTATACCTTTGAAGTAGATGCCACATTAGTCGCCACTAGAGAAGTAGATGTAGACACTCTTTCCTTAGTACCTTTTTAACGGTAGAGTCCATACCATGTTTTTTTTGCAAAGGGTTTCCCCGACAAATTTATTACTCTAAAAAATAGTTAAGTATAGCGAATTTAGGTGAATCCCAAATCTTAGCCCAAAACTGGCGAAAACAAACGCACCAACTATGCTCCAAACTTAAACTATCATAAGAATGACATGCCACACTTATAAGACCTACTACAAATGTTATCTAAGTTGACCACAAAAACTAATGTCAAACGCATTAGTAAACTGCATTTGAGCATCAATCAAACCAGGATCAACAAAATCATCATCATCGTATGGATCTTCATCATAAGTTTCCTTTTATTGCTCATAAAACTTTTATTTCCCACTCCATTGCCACTTTTAGAAGTTTTATTAACCTTGAAGCTTGGAAGCCATAAAACTAGCGTTTCATTGTATACCTCGATCATTTCACTATCACTATTCTCATTAACCTGGATCATCAACCTTTTAAAAGCCATAATAGAAGAACTAGGAAGTGTTGATTATAAGGTTTTAGTCGCTTCCCATCATCACCCAGTAGCACAAGCTTCCCATCAAGCATATGACTTTCTAACTCATTAATCCTTGCAACCAAAAGTGTAATACATGGACTACCAGATGCTGAACCACGCACATCTTAGACAACTTTCTTACCTGAATTTGACGACCCCCCATTTGGACCAAGCTCATCATCTTTCTCAATCATATTAAGTACATCAAAAGAAGCTGAGCTTGTCTCTACTTCAGAATTCTTTTTTGTACCACTTGAACTAGCACCGTTCTTTTTAGAGACAGCTTGGTAAACTTGTTTCTTAGGTTTAAACTGAAACTTAGATGCCACTTTAGTTCCACAAGAATTGAAAATGGATTATTAGTTTTAAGGACCCCACTATCTATAGTATTCGACTTACTTGTATTTTTATTAGGCGATGACCTGTTCGGTGATGGGTTTATAGACAAGTTTAGGCACGGTACTAACTCTATAATTTCCTTCAGCTTGTTTCTTTCCACCCAGTTCCAGTATAACTTCGTTTCTTCATCACTACTTGGACACTATCAAATTGCCCCGCCACACGATTCGTGGACTTTGAAGTAACCAATTTAGGGCAAAGTTCGAGTCGTGTCCAAAATCACAAGTGGTACATCGTGGAGGAGACCATTCGTACTCAATAGAACTTTGTTCGTAAATGTACCAGCTTCTTCCAAATTCGGAATAGCAATAACCATTGAGTCCTTCAAAGCGTTCCAAGACTTACTTAAATCATAGTGCAGCGAAAAGCTATCTCTTCCCCATGATTTGTTGCACGTCATACCAGTAAACGAATCAAGCATTAATGGCTTGCCAATTTTTGTTGCTATAACACTAAGACCATCAGTCGTGAATGCCGCCACTGGAACATCATGAAGTTTAACCTAAACCGTAACACGGGTTAACTTCTCCTTTTTCAAACTAGTAGGAGTAGTCCATTTTTTATGAATTATCGGTATAGTACGAATCATCCAAAGACTATTCTCAAGTACATTATCAACCTTTTTTTTTAAACCAAATTTGAAAAGAAAGAGCCATTGGCATCTATCATAATCTTTTGTATGTCATATTTTAAATCAAACGTTATAGTGAGTTAGCTATACGCCTTTTACCTCCTCCATCGAAGATCTAGGTATGCCTACTTCACATTCACTAAAATCAGTGTAGTAAGAACACGAAAATAAACTTGAGTTTTAGTTACATCATCGTTAAGCATAGCAGCGAAAGTACTCAACGTATTACCATTAGTTTTCTGCCTAGAATCATCTACTTGCATTCTCGTATTAGTAGCATTCAAAGTACGACCAAGATCATCAGTCATGATACTTTCACCCCTCATCACATCAAGACATGCGCAATATATGAAGCTTCGTTAGAAGGTTTTAACGATTACCATCATCTCCCACTAACACGAGCTTTCCTTCATGCATTTGACTCTCAATATCTTGTCTCTTGCGAGATAACGAATTATGAGATGTGCTACTAAAAGCCTCTTTAAGGTAGGGAATGATCTCAGTCATTCATCTTCAACTCCTTTTCTAGCAGCTGAACTAGTATTCGAAGACGCCTTATTATCCTTAGACTTTCCAATCTTACGACCACTCCCTTTCCCTCCCGAACCCAGAAACCCTTACTTCATACTCTCACCATGCAATCACCACAATAAATGCCCGTTTTCAATCCAAGAACACCTAGTTCAGATCCACACACGACAAATATGTTGAAAACCCTAATTCAAATTAGTGACCACCCCCTCTTCGTTTCGGATTAAGATCCTCTCAATTGTATATACTGATTTGACTAAAGTTAGATAATTGTGAAATATTGAATTTAATCCAATGACTCAAATTAAAGATCTTCTTTTGATTTGAGTCATTGGATTAAATCTAATAATTTCTATAAATCCTAACTGAGTCGAGTTGTGTTTTAACAGAGAATCTTCCTCATTTAGTTTCTTGCTAAAGCAGTTTAAAGAAACCAATGCATGTACAAACTTATAGAGTTCCATAAATTTACAAATTTGAAAGTGTTATTTCTCATTATTGTATTTGTTAAAATTACATTTCGAAATATATTTTTCCGGTAGCATAAGATTTTACTTTTAAATTCACGTAACTTTTATCTATTTCTAAAATAAATTACCAAATGTAAAGGATTAATAGCTTAAAAACTGTTGTATGTTGTATTCTTTGTTAAAACGAAATGAAAGACAACTCAAAATGGAATTATGATTACCGAAAAACTGTTTCTTAAAGTGGAGCAACAATGGCATTTGCATATCTTCAAACTTTTGATGAAAACATGACCAATAACTTTGAACACTTTTTTCTTTATCTTTTCCTTCAAAAAATTATCTTTATTTGACCATAAACTTATTGCATTCCCGAGTCATAAAGCTTTCATCCACAATCTCATATAAAATGCAAACCTTTTTGTTGTTGATGTAATGATTAAATTCATTGAATCTCTTTTCATTTTTATGAATAATCATGGTTATATTGACACAATCTAATAGCCATGGGGAATAATATACTCACATGGAGATAAGACATGATTTTAACCAATATTGGAGTGTTAAACTAGAAGTCTTTTAGGTCAACAATGTACTTTGAAAGGTGACAATAAAGTTTATTATTGTTCAATGTAGGTTATGCATGGGTCGTGCGTGGTTGCTTTTGACTGTTTAATGGCTTAACACCAACTTTATCATCTTTCAACTTCACCCCATTACATCTGTTGTGTCATCACCATTTTCTTCAAAATGCTTTTACTGGGCAATTCTACCTTTTTATCAAAGAAAAACCTATTAGAGATATGATGTGAGATCCTTTCAGCTTTGGTTTTTCACAAACAAAGACCTAGTTTTCTTCAAAATAAAAGCCCTCTTATTTTTCTTTGTGAAAAACATGTGCTGTAATGTTTATACTAAATTACAGGGAGAAGTCTTTTACAGTCTTACTGTCTTCATTTGGATTCAACTAGGGGTGTTCGTCGGTTCGGTTCTCAGGTTAATCGGTTTATTCAGTTCGGGTTGTTCGGTTTTTTTTTTTTTTTGGCTCATAACGAAAACCGAATCGAATAAAAATATATGTGATCGAACCGAACCGAAAACCGAATCAAATTGGTTCGATTATGGTCAAACCGAAACCGAATTTTGTACTTAAATTACACCATTTATATTTTAAAAAATTAATTATATAGATTTTTTTCAAGAAAAACTATTTTAAACATAAAAGTATTTTTATATTTGGATAAAATTTTAATGATCTTTTATTTATATATAATATAAATATATAAAAGAATATATATATATTATTCTTAGGGTGATCAATAAATGGGCCACACATAAGAAGAAAAAGTGATGGGCTGTGAGTTGACTGAGGATGAGCATGATTGGATTGACCACCAATCAATGGCTAAGTTAAGTTGAACCTTTACCTACTCGACTGCAATTCTATCTTCATTCACAAAATACTAAACTAATTACCTAATTAAGCACCTTTTATGTTTTATGGTTTTGCTTTCAAAAAACAAAAGTTCAACACGTCATAGACAAACTCTATAAGCAAATTACAGATTCGTTCATAAGTAGAAAAATATTTCGTGCCTAACTATATGTTAAATGCTTTTTATGTATATATCGAATAAAACATTTGGAGCTATATGTTATATATATACCAAACAATAATTGAATCTAATAATTGGTCGGAGCTTGGGTACGTACGTGGCCCTCACCCTCCTTAAATACATATCAAGTGATCGGTTCGAAAGTAATCAATGATGAACAAAATATATTGTTTGGTTGCACCTTTAGCAACGTATGAAGCTAGCGAATCTAGTAGTTGTTTTATATAAGAAATTTGATAAAAGGAGACATTATTACTCTCTCTCGATCGACAGTTTGGAAAGTGATTTGCACATACCAAATTTTTATTTGCATGCATCAACGTACAAGTGAAATAAGCACCGTGTATCAAATGAATAAATGTTTACAACATCATATTGAGTGTGCAAATTAAATGTAAGAGTGCGAAATCAACTTCCCTATCGATTTTCATGCTCCAAAACTACAATACCAAACTAATGATGTAGAATGATACATTTAGGCGCATATTTCTAATGAGTAAAAGTATAACTACTAGGTATGTGACAAGGGCGATATTCCCATCAAAGTAAGCGATAAGACTTATTCTTTGACGTCTTATACTAAAAAATCTTACATGATATTATGGCTATTATTAAGACTCAAAGCATAATCTAAGCAAACGAGTGTACATTTTAATATTATTGTTTTACAACTTACACCACAACGATCTTTTTTCTTTTCTTTTTTCTTTTTTTTTGGGTAAAGGTCGAAGACTCGTGAATATATTCTCCAAAAACGTTTAAATCTGATGTATATGGGTGAATCTCATATCTCAATTAGCTACATGTAGGCGGAAAATTACATGTGAATCTTCACAGTCTCTATCTGATAAAATAAACCTCTTTCAAAGATAACATTAATTTCTGTACGAAACAAAATTACTTCATACAAAACCATCGGAGCGATCTGTACGATGTCGTAATGGCGTCCAAATTCGCGGAAGATCGTAGACCTAATCCGCATAATCATTATAATCATAGTCATCATAATCATTTTCACGATCATGACCACTACCAAATAGGTTCATTGACTCGTCAAAATTGTTCACAACCACCTCTTCATCACTATCGAGTCAACAAATCTCCCACCTGCAGAAGCAGTTAACCTCTTAATAGAAGAAGAGACGGAAAATCCTTTCTTTTACGGATAATCAACCTTTTAATAGGATTACCATCATCATCGACAAGAGTAACGTTCGCATCGATAAGAAGCTTTTTGAACTCCCCAATTTTCTCAACAATGGGGTAGGACCAATCTCGTTAGCTTCCATTGAATCACTCACAACCGGTTCTTGTGATACATTACCGATCTTAAGAGACCCAACCTCCTTAGCTTCCATTGTATTACGGAACCCACTACATCGTAGGAGTGCCACATTCATCGATGTCGATCAAATTAAGTGCAAAGAAAAGGATTAGTTGTAGTAATCTTCGTCCCACCTGTACTAGCTACTTGATGGCTTTCTTGCTGTATTATCCATCTTGGGTTCGGGAGGAGGCGCTTTAGGTTGATACCATATTTAGGACCCACCCGTGTTTAGTAAATCCTCCTCACCGGAACACTTTGACCACCATTCCTACCCTTATTCTTGTTATTGATAGTTTGAAAAGCATCATTAACACTGCTTAAGTGAGTAGAAGGTGGAGCAGATTTAGGACAATCAAGCAACGTATGGCCAAAAGCTTACACGTATCACATCGAGGCGGTTTCCATTCAATTCAACCCGAATCTTTTCAATAGTATAACTCGTCCCATCGAGTAATGGTATCTCAACGGTGATGCTCTCCTAAGAACCGATCCGCTTAACTTCAATGGCGCTTAGCAAAACTACTTCGTCCCCATGATTCCAAGCACATTTGACTAGTGTAAGAATCTAACATTTTTGACGATACATCAATGTGGCTGGGAGGTTGAGACCATCATCGAAAACATAGCAAGGGCACATCATGAAATTTAAACCATACCTAGGAATATTAGTCAAATCCTCTTTAAGCGATTAGTATTCAACGTCCAGTTTTAAGAATAATTGGCACATTCCAAATCATCCACGGTCTGTTTTCAAGAACATCATCAACACCTTTACGGTGGAAAACTTAAAGAAAAGAACTCCTTAGCATTCATCATAACCTTTGAATACCATACTTGTTCCACGTATTTCGAACGTAATAATCAACAATAGGAAAAGCAATACGTTTACAAGAAAATAACCATAAGGGTATTCTCAAATTTAGAGTTTACTCCTCAACGACTTTCATAGGAATGGAGATCCACCCTGATAGACTTTTTACTACATTCCAACCTACGAAAATTAGACTTGCGCTTCGTAGAATCAATTGACATAGCATCCGTGATATGAAACCGGCTTCACACTCGGGGCACCCGTTGGTTGGGGTTGATTATGAACTTTGGGAGACGAATTAGAAACAACATTAGTACCTTTGTTCGCATTCTCCGCATTCGTAACTTTAACACCGTGCATAGCCTGTTCATAGGTCTTACACGCTTCCAAAATGACCGGGTCAAGACCATAATTCGGCTCAGTCTCATTCCCACTCGTATTAACCTGATCACCAGCTCCAACACTCCTATTAATGGAGGATAATGAACCCGTACCACTTGTGTGCGAACTAGATACCAAAGTTGGAGTAGTAACAACATTTGTTGAATCAAAGTTCAACACACCGGATCGCGTTAGTGGTTCACGATCGGATCAAAGAAGTAACGCCAACTATTTTCGAATTGACAACACGATTAGTCATATTATTATTCGATCCTCTACAGCATCCTTAGTAGCACCGGATGAATTCTTATTTTTAAGAAAACCCTTGTTATCATCTCTCAAACCCTCTACAGTAAGCAACCTTAAAACAAACCAACCGAACCAGCAAACACCTCCACCACGCAAGCAGAACGAATAAGAATTAATGTAAACCCTAACTAAGAAGTTAGGGTTTTAATCGATGAAAACCAATCACTAACCTCCAGCCATACTAATCACATGCATGTACAATTTGTATTATAGATAGATTACACCAACATACGTTACTAATATTACAATCTTAGCAATCTAAAGAGTGCACTGACCCACTATCTCAATTGAGAGAATAATGATACAACGGACCCAATGGAATCCCGCACAACGAACTTTTGATTAAGACTATTTATTTTTAGGTTCGTTAGTGAACATCAAAACCCACAAGAATTATAAGTAAATACTAAAACACGTAAATTACTTAGTTTATAGTGTTTGATCATTGACTTACCACTACTATATTATAGGCGATAACGTCTAATGCCGTGTGTGTTAGTTAATAGGTAAAGTTCTTGCTTTATAATTTTCTTAAAAATTAGATTTGCACACATCATTTGCCTAGTGGGTGTGATGACATCAAATAAGTTCATATTAATAGCATCATTTATCCTATGTAGATTACTTGTGTTCTATTATTTTATATAAGATTTGATACTTAATCGCTTAAATGTTTTTTTTCCAGATATTTACAAGCAATTGGTGAAAGTTAGCAATAATTGACGTGTTTTGAAGCAAATTGATCAAGTTCTATAAAGTTTACAAAACAGACAAGAATACGTCGTATCATTCTAGACAGATACGCCGTATATCAAGACTTGGACGATTATGAAGACTATTGCCTGACTTTGAAGAATACGCCGTATCCAAGTATTGGATACACAGTATATGAAACTTGGGTCAAACATAAGGACATGCTTGTTTTAGTCTAGATACGTAATATGACCTTATCTAGATTCGCCGTATCCATCTCAATGACTTCAACAAATTTCCAAGATATTGAAGACACGAGACGCCGTATTGATCTCTATAATACGCCGTATCAGTAAGGAGGTGTACGAATATTTTAGAATATAATAATCTTAGACCCCACGTGAAGTTACCTCGATACGCCCATCGGACTAATCTGATACGCCGTATTGACCCTTTACGAAAAGTATAAATACCTAAATCCGGTTTTAAGAGAGGAGAAACCACCAAGTACGAATCCATAGACAAAGAAGACCAAGAAGATCCTGCTATTGCCATGGTTCCATAGGAGAATTAACTTAATTTTTTTTACTACACTTTAATAATTCGATTAGCGTATTATTCTCTTTCGATTTATACTTGAATCTTTCTAAACATCTTATCTTGTATTATGATTGAGATTATGGGCTAATACATGTAGGTATTAGCCAATTTTAATGATTATTTGATGTTTTGATTTGTTCTAATTCGATAGTTTACTTAGTCGAGTATTAATTCGTTTATTACTTCATTCATATTTGTTAATATGTTAATGTAAGCCCTAGGTGGATGAATAATAAATTGATAATCATTAAGGTGTGCTTTATGCGATTTCGAGTAATCGTGACATGATTAGATTCATTGAAAACTTAATCATAAATCTAGAATCTGGAAATTTGCCCAGATTTAGGTCCGATAAACGCTTGGTCGTGAGTATCTTCGTTCTGGTCTTAGACTAATTATCACACCCCCAAAATACATGTTTTGCGGTGGAATGAAATACACGGGGATGACCGCCATAACATCACGATTCTGATTATATTGAACGACCTAAAGTGTCGTTTGAAAATCATCGTTTGATTTATTAAAACATTCGAGTTTACAAAATATAGGTCCCAAATGAAAATAACATGCGGAAATAAGTTTGTCACAATCCAAATGATGTTTTAAAGTGCATAAAACCCATGTGAGATCGTCGTCACCGCGACTCTATGATAACTCCTTATGTATGCCATGAAGTATATCTTTAGATACACGAAAATACATTGCTAAAAGTGTCAACACGAGGTTGGTGAGTTCATAGAGTTTATGTAAATGTTTTATCGACCACCACAAGTATAAGTCATGTATGACAAATATGTCACATAAAAATGATACAATTTCTATAAGCACATGACACCAAGCTAGAATGATCATGATGTTATTTCTAAAGTAGTGTTTGCCAAACAACTCTCATTATGATATTAAATGAAATGCATCCGTTTGTCAGGTTTAGTTATTAACGAGTTTAGTTCAAACATGCATTGAAAATACTTTAGGTCTCTATTGGATAAAAAATCTACAAACCTTTAAATATTGTGCGGAATATTGATTCAAAGTACTCACACACGTGACTTCAAATGTTACATTGTATTACCCAATGAATTTTTTTTTAATGGCGACTATCAACTTAGACTCAACCACCCTCCGAGACAGAGGGCCCTAACCATCACTCGCTGCGACTATGTTGTTTTAACCTAGGCATGTGGTAACAGTGAGGCGAGGAAGAATGTACAAATTAGCATACTCCTCACTTCTATGTGTAAAGATGTGTGTTGGGAAGGGGGGTTCCCTATGAAATTTGAATTTATAGTATATTTGTTTTCTTTGCATGCTAAGCATTCCGTAGTTTAAGTCAAACCCTAACTCTTTTTAAGCTAAGGGATAATTATATTTACTGGGTTTAAGCGCCAAATGTCTATATTTACCCAATTTACAAGTGAATAATGCATATTGTGACAACGCATATCATATAATGAATTTTATCGTGTTTAGGGATATATGAAATTTTTGTGTTTTATTAGGAAATATGGAATCGCCTTTTAATTAAATATAAACAGACTAATTATTTTGTTATCTTGTACTTGTATTTCATGACAATTTATTTATTAGAGAGAGAACCAATTTAGAATAATATGTATTATAGTTGAGGTAATAACAAACACATTAAAGAAGTCTGAAGTTACGTTACATGCATCATTTAAAAGACGTGACACTTGCAGTTCAAAAAAAAAAAGACGTGACACTTATATGTAGTTCGTTGAGCCGACGATTATATGGATGATGTTACAAATAAGTTATCGTAATCTTAACCCGCAAGCGAGTTATCTTGGCTGAGATTTGAGAACATTTGTGCATGTCGAAGGGTTGTTCCACAATTGATCATTTAGCTTCGATACTTAAAGGAGTTTATGGTTAACCATATATATAATGAATAGTTTAAAAAGAGTATGGTGAGATATTTATAGCATAAACTTTCATGTGATTAAAATGGCGAGTATTGTTAGCAACTGTGTGACCAAACAAACAAGGCATGTACATTGGAGTGACGCCTCGTGTTTAATGAGATTAAAAGTCAACCAAGGCGGCTTTCAATCGTATCCAGATAATATTATTGCCAATCACTCAATTAATTGAAATATTTTTTATAATTAAAATTTTCAACTTTGTTTTTTTTATGAAAGTGAAAGAAGATGGAAGTATGATGTGTATATCGTAGTTGTCTGGATGCACTAATATTAATAATGATATATCTTGTTTTGTTTTATTAGGTTAGCACTCAAAAAGTTGATTCGTGTGATGTTCGTGCGTGTTTCCACACCTTTTCAATTTTTTTTTTTTTTTTATTTTTTTTTTTTTTTTTTTTTTATAAAACTTGTAAAACTAGCTCGATGTTTCCTATCTGTCAATTATCATGATGATTACCAATTTTATCTGTATTTGCTGGACACATGTAGGTTATAAATGCGTACAAGTTAAATTATCTATTTGTATAATATACTAAAAGCGTACATAGTGACGTAAAAGACGTTAACGAAAGTTTTAACTTGGCGAAATAATCTTTGAGGCTCAAGAATACCGCAGCAGTTCAAACATTAAACGAAAGTTTTACAACTTCTAAAAAATAGCACTGGGTTTAAAGGCGTTTGCAAGTAAGTCGCAGTAAAATTAATTCTAACTATAATGAACCCAGAAATTAGTCCCCAGGTTTAAGTGTCATTTACAAAGTAAGTTCTTTGAAGTTCGTCCATTGCGTCGCGCGGGTTTCACACTCGATATCTTATAGAAGCCAGTAGCAAGTTTGTAGATTAATTCTATATATAAGATTTAGCGAAAATAGTCTTTAAGGTTTAAGTTGTATGATTTGAAGTAAGTCATACGAAGATTAATTGCTATCTATAGCAATTTGGCAAAAATAGTCCCCCAGTTTAAGTATCGTTCTGAAGTAAGTCTGTAGCATTATTTGCTATCTATAGCAATTTGGCAAAAATAGTCCCTAAGATTTAATTGTCGTTACAAAGTAAGTCCTTGTAGCCACGAAAATAGTCCCTAAGGTTTGAATTGTATTTGCAAAGTAGGTCCTTGAGGACTAACCAAATAAAGTTTGTAGCGTTAATTCTATCTATAGTGATTTTAAAAATAGTCCCTGGGTTTAAGTGTCATTGCAAGTAAGTCATTTGTAGCCAAGAAAAATAGTCGCTGGGTTTGAATTGTCTTTCAACGTAGGTCCTTCAATCTAACCAAATAAATAGACAAACAAATTTTAGGTTATTCATCGCCCAAATTCACGTTCTAATGATACCATTGCGTCGCGTGGGTTTCACACTCGTTTTCACTATTGTAGTATGTCGAGTTTATTTATGAGACACTATTAACATTTTGTTTAGTTAAGGCAATTAAGGATCAAATTTTAGATGCTTGTGCTTAATTGATCCAATTTTAAAATATATGAGTCCTCAATAATATAAAGCATTCAGGGTCCTACCCATGATACTAATGCGCATAATTTGAGTCATACTAGCTTATGATTACTACATAATCAAATGAATGGAAATAAATTGCATTGTCTAAACATGAATAATTCAACACTTGATAGGAATTTGTATGACAAATAAGAATTTCTAGAAACCAATTTGTTTTATAGTGTTTGAAAACAGTCTAATCTTGGAATGAATGAAATGTTAGTGGTAAAAAGTTATATAACTAATTAACTGAAAATGAAAATGTTGTGCGATTGAAAGATGCTCAATAAATATGGTTCTAAATTAAACACTCGAAGTATGAAGGGCAAATGACGAAAAAATGCATCAACTTGACATATTTTATGATTGTGTGTAGTCAATTATTTTTTTATTGTGTGTACTGAACTTTTAAAATTCGATTATTGTGTGTATTTTGTGATCATTTTACCCTTAATGTTTTTAAATTTCGAATGGTAAAATAATCATTTTACATGGCAGAATAGTCACAAAATATACAAAATAATCGAAATTTGAAAGCTCAGTACATACAATAAAAAAAAAATAGTTGGCTACACACAATCACATAAAATATCAAGTTCGATGCATTTTTTTGTTATTTGTCCAACTATGAAACACAACCTTAATTAGACTGTGATGATATAGAAGCTCGTGATGGTAAGAGTCGTGGAAGATGCACAATCATATATATATATCGTCATCTACTTCTAGAATACATATATAATTAATCCGTAAATGGGAAATATATTGTATTACCAATAAATAACCAAACCTGATTTATAACCAACTTTTAACCATCGTTAAACTTATTGTGGGCGTTATATATATATAGATATATCCCAAGTGTATGACTGATAACAACAACTTAACATATATCGCCCATTGCATTTATATCTTCTCAAATTAAATATGACCACTTCCTAAAGTCCATTTCAAAACCACCACCAAAAAAAGAAACCACCATGACTACTACTACTTCTTACCACCACTTGTTCTTTCTATTTTTCGCCATCGGGCTAACCACTCCGTTGGCGGTGGTTAGCTACGATGAACGCGAACTTTTGATGACTCTCAAAACCGCCTTAGCCAAGGAATCAAATACGAAAGTATTCGATTCGTGGAACCCGAATAATTCAGTTTGCAACTTTACAGGAATCACTTGCGATGATTCTTTATCTTTTGTCAAAGAAATCGACCTCTCGTGGCAGAATCTTCGCGGTTCCATGATTCCTTTCGACTCTATATGTCAACTACGTTCGTTACAAAAGCTTTCTTTCGGGTTTAATAGTTTACAAGGACTCGTGTCGAAAGACCTCGACAAATGCTCGAACTTGACCTACTTGGACCTCGGCAACAACATGTTCTCGGGCCCAATGCCGAATATATCTTCCATGTCCTCGCTTCGATATCTTTACGTGAATTACTCAGGTTTTCAAGGAGCATTTCCTTGGGAATCATTGGATTACATTAAGGACTTGATCGTTCTAAGCGTTGGAGATAATCCTTTTGATCGAACACTCGAGTTTCCGAAACAAGTTGTAGGGCTGCTTAAATTGCAGTGGCTTTACATGTCGAATTGTAGTATTGGAGGTGAGATTCCTTCTGCTATCGGGGACCTTACGGACCTCGTAGACTTTGAAGCTTCGTCGAATTTCATCACTGGAGAGATTCCAGCTGAAATTACGAAGCTAGTTAACTTATGGCAGCTCGAGGTTTATAATAACAGCTTAACCGGGAAGCTTCCTGTTGGATTAGGAGGTAACTTGAGTAAGCTCGAGTTCTTTGACGCATCAATGAACTATCTGGAAGGTGATCTGAGTGAAGTTAAGTACATGAGTAACCTTAAGAGCTTGCAATTGTTTGAAAACGAATTAACGGGTGTGTTTCCACCCGAGATAGGTGAGTTTAAGTATCTCGTGAACGTGTCTTTGTATCGAAACAAGCTCACCGGGACGCTTCCTCAACACCTTGGCTCGTTCTCTGACTTCAACTTCATTGACGTGTCCGAAAACTTTCTTACAGGACAGATTCCTCCTGATATGTGCAAGAACGGGAAGATGACCGAGCTTTTGATACTTCAGAACAGATTTACGGGCGAGATTCCAGGGACTTATGGTGAGTGTAAGACGTTGATTCGGTTTCGTGTAAGTAATAACATGCTTTCAGGTGTTGTCCCTGCAGGAATATGGGGGCTTCCTAATGCTGAGATTATTGATATTCAAATGAATAATTTTGAAGGCGGTATTACATCGGACATACAGAATGCTAAAACATTGGGCCAGATTTTGCTGCTCATAATCGTTTATCGGGTGAATTGTCACCCGATATTTCAAAACTACTTCTTTGAATATGATTGATTTGAGTCACAACCAGTTTACGGGTAAAATACCTGAAACGATAGGGAGTTGAAGCAGTTGGGTAGCCTTCATTTAGATAACAATAAGTTTAGTGGTGAGATACCAAATTCGTTACGTTCATGTGAGTCTCTTAGTGATATAAACATGGCGTATAATTCGTTGTCAGGCCAAATTCCAGCAGCCCTAGGGTGGTTACCAACGCTTAATACATTGAATTTGTCTTCAAACCTTTTATCGGGTCAAATTCCTAGTAGCTTGTCATCACTGAGGTTAAGTCTTTTAGATCTGTCCCAAAGTAGATTAGCCGGTGCAATCCCGGAGTCTCTTTCTATTGAGGCTTACAATGGAAGCTTTGCTGGAAATCCTGGTCTTTGCAGCCAGAAGGTTACGTATTTTAGGCGTTGTGCTTCTTATTCTGGTGGTGTATCACCGGTGATCCGGACGCTGATCACTTGCTTCTCAGTTGGGTCTGCGGTTATATTGGTGCTACTTGCATACTTGTGTTACTTGAAGAAAAGAAGCCAAAAGCAGGATGATGAAGCACGTTCGTTGAAGGACGATACATGGTATGTGAAATCATTCCATGTATTAAACTTCATGGAAGACGACATTCTTGATTCCATCAAGGAAGAAAATATTATTGGGAAGGGCGGGTCTGGAGAAGTCTACCGAGTCTCGCTACAAAATGGGGTGGAACTGGCTGTCAAACATATCTGAATTCAGATTCTGGTAACAGTAAAAGCGAAAAATAAGATAAAAAGCATTTTGTAAACAAAGGTCATTGAGTTTGATACTGAGGTGGAAACATTGAGCTCGATAAGGCATGTAAATGTTGTGAAACTGTACTCTAGTATCACAAGCCAAGACTTTGGGAGTTTGTTGGTTTATGAGTACTTGCCTAATGGGAGTCTTTGGGATCGGTTACATACAAGTAAGAAACTGGGGCTTGATTGGGACACACGATACGAAATAGCTCTTGGAGCTGCCAAAGGTTTAGAGTATCTGCATCATGGATGTGAAAGACCAGTGATTCATAGAGATGTTAAGTCTAGTAACATATTATTGGATGAGCATTTAAAGCCAAGAATTGCTGATTTCGGGCTCGCAAAAATTGTTCAAACTGATACCACCAATGGTTCTACTCATGTCATTGCGGGTACTCATGGTTACATAGCTCCCGGTAAGCCTCCATTTTTATTACTATTTATATTTTTTCCGGTTATGCTGTTGGTTTTTAAATTAGTACTAACTAACACGGTCTGTCATATTATTTAACAGAATACGGGTACACATACAAAGTGAATGAAAAGAGCGACGTGTACAGCTTTGGGGTTGTGCTAATGGAGCTAGTGACGGGTAAAAACCGATTGAGGCTGAATACGGTGAAAATAAAGATATCGTGTATTGGGTATGTAGTAAATTGAATAACAAAGAAAGCGTGTTAAGCCTAGTTGATTCAAGTATCGTTGAGCCTTACAAGGAGGAAACGATCAAAGTGCTGAAAATAGCGATAATGTGCACGTCTAAGCTCCCGTCCCTAAGGCCAACCATGAGAAGAGTGGTTAAGATGTTGGAGGAAGCCGAACCGTGTAAATTGCTTGGAATAATCGTGAGTAAAGATAAAGGCGAAGATGATGGCAAGAAAGAAAAGGATACAACTTTTACCCAAAATGTGTTATATTAACATGTGGAGATGGAAGACCTTTTTTTGTAATATTGTAGTATTATAGCAAGGCAAGTGTAATGGTCTGTGAGGCTATATATGTATGTATATTTTTGTATTCCTAGCTGCTAATCAAATAAAATTATATATGGTAATAGATAGACCATATACATGGATATTGTTTTGTTTGATGATCGACCACATATGCACACTGCAGATTTTGTACTATGTAGTTAACACAACCATGTATGTGTGTGCAGTTTTTAGAGTATATATTGTGCATAAGAAAGACACATTTGGTAAGTTTTCATGCATTGCATTATAGTATATATCCTAGTTGTGGGTCATTTCATGTTTTGGTAAATGAACTTTTAGTTTCATGCTGATTCCTTGTTCATGTACTATTTAATAACTATCGAATTGGGCCACAGGTATATTTAATAACTATCGAATTTTGGTTGTTAAATGTTGAGTCGATTGGATTGTTTTCAAGGGCCGGAGTGTTTAATTAGTAAAATTATTTATTTGGGCCAAATGAGTAGGCCAGGCTTGAGTAGTGGCCCAGTCTTGGTTGATGAAAGTTGTTTTAGTCGACTTTCACATATAGTCCTCAGACGTTTTTTTTTGAAGATGGTCTGTAACTCTGAAAACCGTAACACTCATGGTCTTTTGACTAAATAAACGTTAAATTTGACCATTGAAGTAGGGCTGAGCGTCGGTCCAAAACCGACCCGAACCGATAAAACCGAAACCAAATTATGAAAACCTAAACCCAAACCGAACCGACGGGCGTCTGGTCGATTCGGTTTAATGTCTAACCGTCGGTTCGGTTCGGTTTAGGTATATTTAGGTATGTTTTGTCGGTTTGGGTCGAACCGAACCGAAACCGAAACATGAAAACGAAACCGAAACCGAGCCGACGCATTGTCGGTCGGTTCGGTTTTCGACCTTTGATGCTCAACCCTATATTAAAGTTACTCTAATGCAAGGCACACGAAGGTATATTAGTGTTTTTATAACTCTTTTGTTTTTGTCCCACTTAATACATTGCTACAAGATTTCTCTGTCTAGTAATTTGTTCTTTTTTCCTTCACCATTTCCGATGGTCCAGTTACATGTTATTTTTTGTTTTCTTCATTTTGCCTAAATGATGTTAGTGATATTATTTGTTGATGGTGATGGTGGTGGTGATAATTAAAAAAGTTGAGAAAATGTCCAAAGAGAAAAAAGAATGTTGAGAGAAAGGATCGTGAGACGTACGCATGATAACCGCGTTTTCACGCTATAAGGTGTTTTTTGCGTTTATAAGGCGTGGCATAAAGCGTAAAGTATGAAAATATTTATATATTCATATCATAATTTATATATAAGGAGTTCAAAAAACGTGTGGCGTATAAGGCGGCGTGGTGGCGTAGCGTTCTTGGCGTGGTAAGCCTCTCACTTTCTTGCAATTTTTTAAACGATGATCGCGAGTGTTACATGTTTCGAGTTGGGGACTATTTTCATCGAAAAATAAGTCAAAGGATTAAGCACACGGTATGGGGACGAATAACACGCCAAACACACCCTTTGTACCAATGGCGCCTAAACCCCTATCGCCTAACTCGCCATTCTGTCTGCCAAACGTTCTCCGCCATTCAAATGGTGGTGCCATTCGTGTATCTTTCTTTTCTGTTTTTTTCTTTTTGATTTTGTGTTTGAGTTTGTATTCTTTTTTTTTTCTTTTTTTATGTTTTGGTGGTTGTGGGTGAAAACTGGTGGTTGCACAGAAAATTGGTGAAGAAGAAGAGAAGGTGAAGAAGATGTAATAAAAGAAGAGATAGTGTGTTGTAAAATGGTTGTTGCATATTCCCAAGACAATAAATACATGGTCTCCAACACAATAATAAAGATGTATTTTCCCAACACAAAAAATAAAATATAAAATTTACTTGCAGGTGTCAAATGGGTTTTTCTCAAAAGTTGTATTTTCCAATTTAATTTATGTGTTTTGTCTTCAACACAATTGTATCATGTAGTTGTTTTATATTTCATTTTTTTTGGAATCTCTTTTTTTTTGTAATATATCGCTTTTTTTTTTTTAAATCGCTTTTATGTATTTGTAATTTTATTTTATGTTTAATAAAAGTGTTTATTTTAAATAAAATAAAATGAAAAAAAGTGAGCCAATAATATGTTATTGGTGTGTTATGAGGAGGGTGTTTGAGTTATTGGTGTGTTATTTGGAAGTGTATGATGTATTACTTGAAGTTAAGATCACCAATAACGTGTTATTTCAGATTCTTGACACCAAGGCTCTTATATGTGTAATGAATATAGTGTTTTGAAGAGAATGAAAAGTAGTAGTTTAAAGAAAATATGATATGGGAGAGTTAAGATGACACTCCACTCCACTCCAAGATAGTTTAATATAATAATATAAAAGAAAAAATGAAAGAATGATTTTTTCAAGTAAAGATAGAGAAAATAAAGACAAGGAAAAAGTGATGTTGAAAGAAGGAAGTTAGTTGCACATGAATAAGAAAGAAAAGGGAGTTTGAGTTTGAGTTTGAGTTTGAGTGAATGGGTTGAGATAGAGAGACAGAGAGATGTTGAAGTTAAATAACTTATCATCAATTTCAATATCAATCTCAAATACTACTACAGCAGCTCCAATAATACATCTTCTTCTGCTGCTCTTCTTCATCATCATCATCACTCTTGTTCTTCTTCTTGTTCTTGTCTATTACTATTATTACTACTCAATTTCCACCAAGAAAATTAACTACAAGAAGAAGAAGAATAATACTATTACGCCAACAACAACAACATCCGTGGCCTCCTATGATGAGACTTGTTGGACGATATCTCCAATTGCAACCACCACCCATCATCATGACGATGATCATGACGGTAAGTAATTAAGCCATGCTGCCTCTTATATAGTTAATTATACAGTAGTATTTATTACCATCATCATTAGCTGCTGCAAACAACTTCTTCTTTCTCACTTAATTAATCCCAGCCCCTTTTTCATTTCATTAATTATTACTAGCTAGTACTTTCTAAGCTGGTGTTTGGGATTAACCGATGATCAAAATGCAGACATGGATAACATGCTACTTTTTTGTAATGGTGTCCCTTTTCAAAACGCAACTTTTCCTGCTTTTTACCAAATTGCCCTTATCCTTTCTTTATTTTTCTCACTCAACTTGTATATATAAACTGTTTTACTTCATTTTTCACCTTTTTCATACTTATCAAATCACCCCATGTATTTTCTCATACACCTTAAATAATACTAGTAAATCTCTTCAATTTATATTTAACTCAAATACTCCTTCAAATATAAAACCGCCCTTTCTTGTCATTTTACTTGTTACGCTATTAAATAATATAAACTGCCAAACAATTAAAAAACTAATTATCGCGTTATCATACAAGATAATCTAATCCAAACACCATATTTCATAATCACGTTTTCAAATACGATATCAAAACGCATATTTAGATAACCAATCCCAAACACCCACTTAATATCCCTATTATTATTTGCTTACCTTACATGGAACATCTAATCTATGCCTGCTCGGAAACCATGGTTACCCAAAATAAGCAACCTCCTATGACCCCAACTAATCTGAATCTAAGGTGTGTTTGGTTTGTTGATGAATCACAATTATCACAAGAATGGTAATGGAGGTATGATAAACCATCCAGCATAAGATATGAGGAAACTTCATTTGGGTATCCTCAATCCATTGTGGTGGTACCATAACCAACCGAATAACATTAATGACTTTCAAAATCATAGACTCATACCCATACACTCCAACCAAACGGGCCATAAGTATCTCTTTAGAAACTTTGATTATTGGCATAGTCAAATTAGTACTGCATAAATTGTATTAACCAATTTCAAAATAAGACCAGCAAACACTAGTTGCATATATATATATATTCTACTGCTATTCGGATTAAATATGTGTACGTATGTATGTTTGTCTATTTCGTTTCCAAACACTAAACCATGTTTCCTGTTTAATGGGTATGCACTTGGCCCCTTTTTAGTTGATCAAACAATGCCTCTCCCTCAAGATGACACCACGTTAGTAGAAGCGGATGCCAAGTATGCTCAAGAATTACAGTTCCAAGAAGCCCTCTTAGCTTCTTCATCGTCTTCTATATTGGCCTCTCAGACATCAACCTCAAGAACCTATAATAAAGCAAGGCCTTCTTCACTGAGTTCGTTGCTACAGAACAACAACAACAACATACAACACCAAATGTGTAGAATCTGCTTCGAGAAGCAGGAATACTGGCAAATGTTCACAAACACAACATGTTCTCATTCCTTTTGTTATGACTGCACCCGCAAGCACGCAACAACCAAGATCCTAGAGAAAATCAGCACCATTACGTGCCCTGAATTAAACTGCAATTGCATGCTAGATTTTAACTCCTTGAGACTAATCGTTCCTAAACACATTCTTATCAAGTGGGATCAAGTGCTATGCGAGTCCACTATTCTTGAATCCCACAAGTTTTACTGTCCTTTTGCCGATTGCTCAGCTTTAGTAATTAACGATGACAGCACCATTACGCAAAACAATTGCCCAGTATGCAACAGGTCCATCTGTGCAGTGTGTCACGTTCCTTGGCATTCCGAGTTTACCTGCAAGGAGTTTGGGAAACTTAACATGACAAATAAGAAAGGGAAAAAAGACTACGAGAAACTGGCGGTTGCACTTGCTAAGAAGAACAAGTGGAAGAAATGCCCAAACTGCAAGTTTTTTGTGGAAAAAGCGGAGGGGTGTGTGCATATAACTTGCAGGTGTAAGTATGAGTTCTGCTATGATTGCGGAAACAAGTGGACTTCAAATCATGGTGGCTGCAAACCAAGATCATGACAACTTTGGGAAACAGAGAAGATAGAGCAAGCTAGTACGTGTGCATATGATATGTAAATATTACTTGATTCTTAATTTTATCTATTTTTCGTAGTGTAATTGAAGGGTAATCAGTAACGATATATTGTAGAGTTAGAAACGTTAAATATATTATCGATAGCATGATGAGCTCGACAGATGCTTATGATCAGCACAAAGACCGCAACTTATCATTTTTTACTGCTGCATGTGGTCGATGATAACTAATCCTTGTATGCGATATTTTGATTGCCTAGGATAGTTGTTATTGTTGAGTAATTGGATCATTACAGATAATATGTATAAATTGATCCTTCGATCAAACGTACGAGTGAAATGCTGAGCACATCGATTTCTCTATAATGTTTTCGTTTTTTGTAATTAGTCATTTGAATGTTATTGGAGATGGGTTTGAAAAGATATACTTGAAATGCTAGGTAAGTTTGTTAACATTGTTAATACTAAATTTTAATAAATTTGGATAATTACTCATGATTTAAAATAAGAAATGAGAAAAATACGGTAGTGGATATATACTAATAAATATTTAGAGTATCACATCCATAAAAAATTGAAAGAAACATATAAAGCCTGAATGAATGAGAATGAAGATGAGAATGAGAATGTTTGTTAGCAATGGAGGATCCTCAAAATGGTTCGCCGGCAGTGCTACTGCGTTACTCATGATCATGGGTTCCGCCTTCTTCTGCTCCACACTTTTTAAATACAAAAACAAGAAGAAGAAACACTCCAACAATGTCGTCCCACTGACCCCTCTTCATGGTACATTTACTTCATTTCCTTTTACTTTTTATCTTCATTAAGAGTTGGAATTCAGTCGAGTGGGGTTGGCGGGTTGGTATCACCCCAACCCACATCACAAACCTGAGTTTCGTGTCGTGTCAAATATTCTACAAGATCACATGCTAAACCTAAATCTTAAATCGTTGTCACAAACACGTTTGGAAAATTTGTATTTTAATCTAAAAATGTTTGCTTGTTTCATGGATAATGTTAATTTGCGACTAGTAGTGTATGCATACAACAATACACATATCTTCTTCTGTCTTTCAGTACCTGAACAAGG
Organism: Chrysanthemum lavandulifolium; assembly: GCA_022545495.1. NCBI lineage: Eukaryota > Viridiplantae > Streptophyta > Magnoliopsida > Asterales > Asteraceae > Chrysanthemum > Chrysanthemum lavandulifolium. Next base: position 88,953 of record CM040242.1, on the reverse strand, counting down.
CAATGATGAGACTCGGGTAGAAGCGGATGCTACGTATGCACAACAATTACAGCTACAAGAAGCCCTTTTAGCTTCTTCTTCGGCTTCCATGTTGGATTCTCAAACATTAACAAACGTTGCATCATTCTTCAACAACGAGATAGAACAACAAACGTGTCATATCTGCTTGGAGATGCAGGACTACTGGAAAATGTTCAAAAACTCAACCTGTTGTCACTCCTTTTGTAACGACTGCACCAGCAAACACGCAACAACAAAAATACAAGAAAAAATTATCAACATTACATGCCCTGAATCAAACTGCAATTCCACATTGGATTTCAACACCTTGAGACTAATCATTCCGAAAGATATTCTCATCAAGTGGGATGATGTGCTATGCGAATCCTTAATTCCTGAATCCGACAAGTTTTACTGTCCTTTTCCAAACTGTTCAACTTTACTAATTAAGGATGACAAGAGCATTAGGAAAACCAATTGTCCGGTATGCAAACGGTCCTTCTGTGCATTGTGTCAGGTCCCTTGGCATTCTAATTTAACCTGCAACGAGTTTAAGAAACTTGACACTTCAAAGAAAGCGGATGAGATGGCAATCGCATTTGCTCAGAAGAACAAGTGGAAGCAATGCCCAAACTGCAACTTCTTTGTGGAAAAAACATCGGGTTGTAGTCATATAACTTGCAGGTGTAAGTATCATTTCTGCTATAACTGTGGACAAGAGTGGGCTTCTACTCTTGGTTGCTGCAAGATCGCACGGGTCTAATTAGCTTGCTTATGATAATTCATTTGCTTTTTATATCTATCTGCGGTCTTAATAAGGTGAATTGAAGGTAGGTTATTGACTCAAAATTACAAGTGGCATGATATGCTTGAAACATTGCCAGTTTTGAATGAAAAAAGGAGCTTATTATCGAAACAGCATACGTACAACTAAACCTTTTTTTGTTCAACATCTATTGATATTTCACAAAGTTAAACTAGCATACATAGAAAAGAGAATAATAACATCATACCTATTGCTTATTACAACATTGATTCCTTCTTATAATTATTTTTTTATTTTGAATTATAAAATACGCACGTAGATAATCTTATATCGAACAACTTTTGCTAAAGATTATGCATAAAGAAGTCCACAAGTGGATGTACCAATCTTCACATTTGCACTTTGCTAAGGTGCTCACTTATTATTCATGCACATCTTAACCCAATCCTCTTTCTCTTATTTATTCAAAAGAATGAAAAAGTCATAGAAAAGAATAAGCTAAGAAAAAGGCGTATATTAACTATACATGAAAAAGCTACGTATTATGAATTTCGAATCATATTTGAGAGTTCAAAGCTAGCTAGATGTAACAAGATTAGATATCTCTGTAGCCAAACATCTAAACATACCATTCTTAGATGTACGCAAACCAAGAGACAAAAGCTTCATCACTATGAGGGGAGCTTATGGAAATATATTGGCATCTGATACATTTGGTATAAAGGCTTCTTGTTCCCATTCGATGTTAGTGACGGCGTATTAAAACTTAAAGCCTCTTTACAATGTATCTCGTGAAACTTCTTCTTCCTTTTTTCATCATTCAAAGCGCAACTTACTACTAATACGGATACTAATTCACTCGATATTATTCCAAACTGTTGTTCCATCTATATATCTCTTATCCTCTTTTCTACTCTACATCAACCAACATAACTCATCCTACTTGATCATCTCTTTATGGGATTTTTTAATTATATGTTTATAATTTATCTTGTAATCTTACTTCCATTGTCGAGCTCTTATGAAGCTGGTATAGCTGATCAGGTTGAGCTCTTCAGCAACATGAAGAATTCCGTGTCTGCAGAGACCTCTTTGTTCAACTGGGATGACAATGGATCAAAGCCCATGTGCAACTACACGGGTGTAAGCTGTGATAAGCAAGGCTATGTTGTGAAGGTCGATATGTCAGGATGGATGTTATCCGGTCGTTTCCCTGAAAACATATGCTCTTTCTTACCTCGATTGAAAAGCCTCCATCTTGGGTACAATAAGTTTCATGGTGACTTTCCTCACAGCATCACCAACTGTTCACTACTTGAAGAACTCAATATAACACATAACAATCTCACTGGAAAGTTGCCAGACTTATCACCCATGAAATCTTTAAGGCTGCTTGATCTATCGTCCAATTTCTTTACAGGGGCATTTCCGATATCTTTTATCAATCTCACCAATCTTGAAAGTGTCAATTTTAATGAGAACGGAGGTTTTGACCTGTGGAGACTCCCGGAGAATGTTTCCAGGCTGGTAAAGCTAAAGTCGATGATCTTGAGTACTTGCATGGTGAGTGGACCAATACCAAAATCCATTGGAAACATGACATCTCTTGTTGATCTAGAATTGAGCGGTAACTATTTAGTGGGGCCGGTTCCAAGAGAGATTGGTTTGCTTACAAACCTGCAGCAGCTTGAGCTTTATTACAACCAGCTAGTTGGCGGGATACCTGATGAGCATGGAAATCTCACACAACTCATTGACCTTGACATGTCAGTCAACATGTTAACGGGGGCCCTACCAGAATCCATTTGCCGACTTCCAAAGCTGCGAGTCCTTCAGCTTTACAATAACAGTCTTACTGGAGAGATTCCGCGTGTGCTTGAAAACTCGACAACTTTAACCATGTTGTCCCTTTACACCAACTATTTGACGGGTGAAGTTCCTCGTCATCTAGGAAGATCTTCACCTCTGATTCTCATTGATCTGTCAGATAATCGGTTAACGGGGGAATTACCACATGAGGTGTGCAACGGAGGTAAGCTGCTCTACTTTCTAGCACTTGGAAATATGTTTACAGGGTTGTTGCCTGAAAGTTATGGTAAATGTGTCACACTTATACGTTTCGCCTCAGTTCCAACCGTCTGGAAGGAGAATACCCGAGGTATCCTAGGACTACCCTCAGTGTCTATCATTGATTTGAGTTACAATTTTTTATTGGTTCAATAGCACAAACAATCAGGGACGCTCGAAACTTGTCAGAGTTGTTTCTACAGAATAACAGGATCTCAGGTGTTGTACCCTCTAAAATTTCTGAAGCAACCGGTCTAGTAAAGATTGATCTAAGCAGCAACCTGCTGTTTGGTCCAATACCTTCAGAAATGGGCAACCTGAAAAGGCTCAATCTACTTTTGTTGCAAGGAAACAAGCTTACGTCTTCCATTCCTAACTCGCTCTCTAGGCTAAAATCTTTAAATGTTCTTGACCTGTCAAGAAATCTGTTGACAGGTGGCATACCAGAAAGCCTTTGTGATTTGCTTCCAAGCTCAATGAACTTCTCAAACAACCTTCTTTCTGGGCCGATACCTATGCCGTTCATCAAGGGAGGACAGTTAGAGAGTTTTATAGGTAATAAAGAACTCTGTATATCGGTGTACCAAAACATGGGAGATCATAATTTCTCCAGTTGTTCACAGACTCGTAATCAGAAGAAATTTAACTGTTTTTGGGTAATTGGGGTTTCGGTTGGGTTTGTGTTTATTGGAGGTGTCATGTTTTTAAAGCATTGGTTTAGTAGAGAAAGAGATGCCGTAAAACGTGAGGAGACATGGGCATATTCATATTTTTCTTACAACATGAAAAGCTTTCATCAAGTAAGCTTCAATCAACATGAAATAATTGAAGCCATGGTTGAAAAGAATGTGGTGGGTCATGGAGGGTCTGGAATGGTTTACAAAGTTGAGTTGAGCAATGGACAAGTTATAGCTGTGAAGCGCTTTTGGAGTCAGAAACTAAAAGACGGCTCTTCTGATGATAACCTAATGATGGATAAGGAACTGAAGAGTGAGGTTGAGACTCTAGGAAATATAAGGCACAAGAATATCGTGAAGCTGTATTGCTACTTGTCAAGCTGCAACTGTAACTTGTTGGTTTATGAATACATGCCAAATGGAAGCCTTTGGGATGCCCTGCATCACGGTAAATGTCTTTTGGATTGGCCGACTCGTCATCAGATTGCGCTTGGTGTAGCAAAAGGCCTGGCCTATCTTCACCATGATCTGCTCCCATCCATTATTCATAGGGATGTCAAGTCCACAAATATCCTTCTTGACAGGAATTTCAACCCCAAAGTTGCAGATTTTGGCTTAGCCAAGGTTCTCAATGGTAGAGGGAAAGACTCCACCACCACGGTTGTTGCAGGGACATACGGATACTTAGCACCAGGTAATTATTCAAATCATTGGACAGTTAGTTAATTTGTCATTTAGTCTAACTTCATTATTTATGGTAGCTTTGTGTTTTATACATGTTATAAAAACTAACGTATCTGTGCTGTTTATGATAGAGTATGCATATTCATCGAAAGCAACAACAAAGTGTGACGTCTACAGTTTTGGGGTAGTTCTAATGGAACTGATAACCGGGAAGAAGCCGGTGGAGGCAGAGTTTGGAGAAAACAAGAACATCATATATTGGATTTCAACCAAAGTGGATACGAAAGAGGGAGCAATCAGGGTTCTAGACAAGAGATTGTCAGGGCTCTTTAAGGATGAAATGATTAAGGTTCTTCGTAGCTATCCTTTATGCGTGCAGGTCAGCCACTCTTCGCCCTACTATGAATGAGGTTGTTCAACTGCTGATCAAGGCAGATCCATGCAGATATGAAACTTGCAAGTCATCAAACAAGACCAACGAACCCATCAAATAACCATTTAACATCACAAGAATAGCTTTCTTCGGGGTGTCAGATGAATTAGCATAGCAACTATAGAGACCTACCGAGAATATATGTAAATATCAACCTATAATTTCCGTATTGTAACTAAAGTAGTAGTCCGTAGTAAGCATGTAGATGATTATATATGTTTCAGTTAATTGTTTCAGTCTGCTACCTTTCTTGGCCTAAAATATTTCACGGGTTGTATATCATGATATATTTCATCAAATAATTCGTTAGCTTTTATTTTTGAGCTGAGGAAGTGCTTAATCAAAACAAAAGATGCCTTCTTTATTGTGTTAAGTGGGTTTCTGATTCTTGAAAAGATATTAAAGTTCAGTAGTATAGTAAGTTGATTAGCTATCCACTACAAAGAGCACAATTCTTGAGTAATGATGAGCATCTATGTCCCCGTGACTATTGTAAGCTATATACATCGATATATCTTTAATTAGTTCTTAGTGTTTGATTATTGTCTTGTTAGTATCAAACGTTGAAAGTGAAATAATTCGATGGACAAAAATCACCAAGCTTGCTTCACCATAGATGGTGTGCCACAAACTTCCACTTTCAACTAGACAAATTCTTTGTTTTATCTCGAGTGCGAGATCCATATACTATACTACAGCAGTAAATATACAAATTAAGATGCTGTTTTAGTTACAGAATTGAGTTATCATTCAAATATGAGTTGCTGTTACTAATGGCACAGAAAGAATAGACAAGACTAACAAATTGGTTCGAGGGCGTTTGTGAAAAAGGTCAGGAGTTCAATCTAGAGGTGGCAAAACAGGGCCGGGTGGGCACGGGCACGGACCAAACAGGCACATGCGAAACCGTTTAATAAAAGACTTAAAACGACGAAATAAATTCCTTAAACGTAATAACTTATTTATATTAAAAAACTAAAATATATTATATATAAAAAATCTTTAAAACGATCGTAATGTTCTACAATTGAGAAAAAAAAAATGTGTCCGTTAGTACCCATTTAAATTTTCAATGGGCTATATGTACCCATTTCAAAAAAAGGAAAGGTATGCCAAAATCTTTTAAAAATTTGCCCATTTAACCAATCTTTTTGCTTTTGGGCTCATTTTACCACCTCTGGTTCAATCTTAACAGCTAAACATTGTCTGGGCTGTGGTCCTTCTGGAAGGATTGGATTGGGTTCAAAATGGACTTCGGGTTATCGTTGCCCATCGAACCAACCTATTTGTAAGCATTAATCGTTGCTGACTAGGTAATGAGGAATCAAAGAAATTAGGCTATGTTTGGCGCAGAGCTTTTTGGAGCTTTTTTGGGCGATGGCGAAAGCGTTGAGCTTTTTATTTTAGTGTTCGTTTGGCAAAGAGGCGGTGAGTTTCTTATTTTTAGGAAAGTTCATTTTCCATCGCTTTAAGAAAGTTGTGTTGATGAGCGGTGGTGTGTACTACATCTCACATTTCGCACTACTTTAAACATAGCCTTAATAATTCTTGTGTTGTCTATATGTGATACCAAAATTTAGAATGAAATAAGAAAAATGCAAATCATGTGTTATGCAGTGGGAGAATCCACTAATAATTAAAGATGGAGTGGGTTTGAGTTCAAAAAGAATAAGATTCATTGAAACTTGATACTTCCCTTTTGCATTGCATGGTGGAGACTCCATAATCGATCTAAAGTTAATTAATACTAATTAATAGCTTTTATGAATAATTTCTTTTATTAAGTCTTACTAGTAACAGTTCTAAATGTAAAATGTACGTATATATATAGTTACAAAACGAAAAATACATGAATGATATTAAGAGCCAAGTAGTTAATGAGCAATGACGTCGTTATTGGTAATCGTTATCATGTCCGAAAGTAGTAAAGTGCAAAGACAGAAAAAGAAAAAGCATGTTATCTTACAATTATCTGATCAAAATAATTCTACGGAAAGGGGAATGAAAAAGAGAGTTAAAGTAGATTGCGATTATATGTGACTAAAATCTCTCGATCAATTCGAATATATAAGACATAAAATACCATCTATCTTATCTCAAATCAAACATGGTGATCAATAATAACAATAGACTTCAATACCGCAATCACACATGACCGAAAAAGGTAACTATTATGGTTTCATGGGTGTCATTTACTGTAATTGGCATCGAAAATAACCTTCAGTACCGCGACTTGAAGAATCAAAATAGCACCATCGAAGCCATGTTACTAGCAATTAGGGGTGTCATTGGTGACCCGACCGAACCCGACCGAGGTAATTCGGGTCGGGTCAATCGAGTTCAAAATATATTCGGTCAACCCGAATTGACCGAGTTCTAAACAAGGTCGGGTTCGGGTATATTTTTAGCCTTGACCCGACCGAACCCGACCAACCCGACTAACCCGGCTAAACAACACATTTTCAATGTAAAATAATCGGGTTGACCTTAAACCCGAATTGACCCGACCGATTGACCCGACCGAGTTGACCCGAACCGAATTGACCGACCGAGTTGACCCGAGCTCTAAACAAGGTCGGGTTCGGATATATTTTCTTATGGCTTGACCCGAGTTGACCCGACCCGAGTTGACCCGAACCCGACCAGGTCAATCCGAATAACACCCCTACTAGCAATCATGGTTTAAAACAGTCACCACATTTTCGTAAACCGTTTTATAACTCCCTCCTAAACCAATACCCGATATTGTTAATAACCATTAACAATTCAATGTATGATTCACTTAACAAAAGTGAATTATATTTGTGTCACAAGTAACATATATATCATACGATAAACAACTTAGAAAAGGTTGTTTTGTTGTTTTACATCTTGTGAGTTGATTTTACATGTAAATTAAACTATAAAAATGCCGAGAAATTTGGGAAACCTAGCGAACTAAAAAATCTCGAGAGCATAGCAAAATATAACTTTAGTGAAAAGCTAGAAAATTTTTATGGACTTCGGGGAAAACAGCATGTCATTTAATAATTTGGGCAATGAAAAATATTTAAAAGACGATTCAATAAGGCTATTTCATTTTATACCAAAGCAATTAAAATGAAAACATTTATTTAGTGTTGTTATTTAGCAATTAGCGTTATCTTCATTTTATAAACTTGATAGTCATTTTTGAAAGATTTATTCACACAGGAGCATATAATACATTTATAAGAGTAGCACGTCACTAACATTTCTTTTCAAATGACTATAAAATAAATACACTATCTTAGTAAGTAGAACTCAATTACCAAACGGGTTTCATAGAGTCTTTGACAAGAGAAATACAATAAATTTCAAGAAAATGTAAAACAAAAAAAAAAGAAAAAAGAAAAAGCGATACGCATTCACAGTATGTGAGTGTTTATTAAAATTACAATATATCTAAAACGCACGTGATAGCCTACCTCTAAAAGGGTAAAACTATTTAAAATTACATTAGGTACTTCTAGGTTGATAATAATTGAAAAGGATAAGAAATTTTAATTAATTGGTGAAAGTCCACTACAAGGGTGCCGAACATGAAAATATATAACCCTTTTGACGGACATTTATTAATTTTGAAAATTATTCGGTATTTAGTATTCATGACTTAAGATATAGCGTTTATGTTTAACATTAAGTGTTATTATCATTGTACCAATCATTTTATAAAGAGACTTAGTTATCTAGGAGTGTATCATTGTATATTTATCTACCTCATTATATCTAAAATTTTAAGTAACATATTCTAAGATATTTAAAGTCAATTATACTAAGTTATTTCTTCAATTAACATGATATATTTTAATTTTATGAAGACACCAAAAAACTAATATTCTACCATCTTTTATTGAATTCACTGAGTGTTTTATACGTGTTACACCATTTAAGCAAATTATTTACCATTATAGTGAAACTAATGCAAGTTTTATGCATATATGTAAATTCGTGAACTTTATACCATTTTGGTAAACTATGTACCAATTTAGTGAACTTTATACATTTTCTGCAAAAAATATTTTTAGTTAACTTTACATAATATTTTCGAATATTGTACTATTTTGTGACTTTTATTCACATTATTTTGAATTAATACCCATTATTGAAGTGAGCATTAGTGAGTAATTTTTCAAGTTTCGTACTCATGTACTTAGTTTTCAAAATTGATCTTTACTTGAGCAATTATGATATATATGACTAAAATCTCTCGATCAATTCCGAATATATAAGACATAGAATACCATCTATCTTATCTCAAACCAAATATACCAATCGATAATAACAATAGACTTCAATACCGCAATCACACATGACCGAAAATGGTAACTATTGTGGTTTCATGGGTGTCATTTACTGTAATTGGCATCAAAAATCACATTCGGTACCACGACTTGAAGAATCAGAATAGCACCATCGAAGCCATGTTACTAGCAATCATGGTTTAAAACAATCAACACATTTTCAAAATCCATTTTATAACTCTCTCCTAAACCAATACTCAATATTCTTAATAACCATTAACAATTCAATGTATGATTTAGTTAACAAAAGTGAATAATATTTGTGTACAAGTAACATATATATTATACGATAAATAACTTAAAAAAAGTTATTGTGTTACGCCTTGTGAGTTGATTTTATGTGTAAACTAAATTATAAAAATCTCGATAAATTTAGAAAATCTAAAGAAGTAAAAAATCTCAAAAGCATAGCAAAATACAACTTTAGTGAAAAGCTAGAAAATATTTATGGACTTCGGGTAACAAAGGATGTCTTTTAACTATTTGGGAAATACATAATATTTAAAAGGACGATTCGATGATGTTATTTCATTTTATGCCGACGCAATTGAAATGAAAACATTCATTTAGTGTTGTTATTTAGCAATTAATGTTGTCTTCATTTTATAAACTTGGTACTAATCATTTTTGAAAGACTTAGTCATACATGAGCGTATAATACATTTATAAGAGTAGCACGTCATTAATTTTTTTTTTCAAATGAGTTTAAAATAAATACACTGCCTTAGTAAGTAGAAGTCAATTACCAAACGGGTTCTATAGAGTCTTTGACAAGGAAAATACTATAAATTTCGAGAAAATGTAAAAAAAGAAAAAAGAAAAAAGCCATATACAATCACAGTTCTTTAATAAATGTGAGTGTTTATTAATATTATAATATATCTTAAACGCATGTGATACCCTACCTCTAAAAGGGTTAGGTACTAAATTATAAAAATCCCGAGAAATTTGGGATATCTAACGAAGTAAAAAATCTCTAGAGCATATCAAAATACAACTTTAGTGAAAAGCTAGAAAATATTTATGGACTTTGGGTAACAAAGCATGTCTTTTAACCATTTGGGAAATGAAAAATACTTAGAAGGATGATTCAGTTATGCTATTTCATTTTATACCGACGAAATTGAAATGAAAACATTCATTTAGTGTTGTTATTTAGCAATGAAAACATTCATAGAGGAGCGTATAATACATTTATAAGAGTAGCACGTCATTAAAATTTCTTTTCAAATGAGTTTAAAATAAATACACTACCTTAGTAAGTGGAAGTCAATTACCAAAATATAGTCTTTGACAAGAAAAATACGATAAATTTCGAGAAAATATAAATAAAGAAAAAAGAAAAAAGCCATATACAATCACAGTTCTTTAATAAATGTGAGTGTTTATTAATATTATAATATATCTTAAACACATGTGATACCCTACCTCTAAAAGGGTTAGGTGCTAAATTATAAAAATCCCGAGAAATTTGGGATATCTAACGAAGTAAAAAATCTCGAGATCATATCAAAATACAACTTTAGTGAAAAGCTAGAAAATATTTATGGACTTTGGGTAACAAAGCATGTCTTTTAACCATTTGGGAAATGAAAAATACTTAGAAGGATGATTCAGTTATGCTATTTCATTTTATACCGACGAAATTGAAATGAAAACATTCATTTAGTGTTGTTATTTAGCAATTAGTGTTAGCAATTAGCAATTAGCAATTAGTGTTGTTATTTAGCAATTATTGTTATTTAGCAATGAAAACATTCATAGAGGAGCGTATAATACATTTATACGAGTAGCACGTCACTCAAAATTTCTTTCAACTGACTTTAAAATAAATACAATACCTTAGTAAGTAGAACTCAATTACTAAACGGGTTCTATAGAATCTTTGACAAGAAAAATACGATAAATTTAGAGAAATGTTTAAAAAAAAAAAAAAAAAAAAAAAAAATTGATACGCATTCACAATTCTTTAATAAATTATGAGTGTTTATTAAAATTATAATATATCTTATTAGTGATGAGACCTATTTCTATGGATTATTTTATCTTATTTTCTTTGTGTGCCATGAAATATGGGGCAAACAGGTTTGGAGTTCGAAATGAGTTTGATGATTATTTCTGATAGCTTTCATAAGGAAGGTTTTCGGTCTCGTAAATGAATGTGTTAGTGTACGCATTTTGTTTCTTGATTGAGATTGCGGACTTGGCGAAATTCTCTTCGGACATATTAGTGGTGCTTTGGATGAGCACTTGAGGGATGTATAAAGGTTGTTATTTGTAGTTTAGAATTGGATTTAGGTAGTCATTGTTTTTGTTTGGTATTACGATCTATCATGAAGTACGGCTAAGGTAAGTCATTGCTTGACTTGTTTATAGTTTGATGCTCACATTTTACCAATAAAACTATCATGAAAATGGACAATCAGAAAACATTGTTTACTAAAATACTTGCCACATGCTGCGATATCCTACTAGTATAAGAAAGATGATGTTTAGACCATTATTTATACACTAGTGGTGGTATGCATCTTTTGGCTTAAAAGTTTGTTCGATACTAATATTGAGGACATGTTTAGCCCACTATATGTGAGATATGTTTGTTGTTTTGGACCAAGTTATTTACATTTGAGCCTAAACGAAAAGCTTTAAATGCACATGGGCCAAATACTATGTTATTATTCCAAATACTATCATGAGCTAACCATAAAAAGATTTCCTAGCCCAAACGTTTTCTTTGTAGTTTCATTCTCTTCTCGCGACTTGCTAATTATACAATATTTAATTGCATGTGATGTTTGAATTTTGAGACTTGGCTCTAACATATATACTTCATTAAAACCTACCATACATGGATCCATTAGAGCATGGCCTATGGGTATGGGACCGGCATTTGTTCGGCAACTCACACCGGCGTGCAGCATGGCATTAGAGTCCTCATCACCCTTGATCTTTGGCACAGTATGGTGAATCGGCTATTTAATTTTTAATTTTACATTTTGTTTGATTTTAGCTGATATAGTCCATGCAATTCACATGCAAGTATTTGCCGTGTGGAGTTTTAAACTTCAACGATGATAGAAGTAGGTTTTAACTTTGAAGGTTAACACGTACGTACAAATCGATCTGTAGAGTATTAGTTGCTCATCAAGTGACGAGCGTCAATTCAAATTCCAAGAAGCCTGGCAGTCATCGTCGTGGTATATATTGCTTAAGTTGCAAGTCATGATAGTGACAATATAAATCCATAAACCCTGGAAACATATATATTAGAAATTTGGTCCCGTAAAAACGATGATTAGCCCTATATATATGTTTCACATTGGAGACTTGTTTCCTAAGACAAATAAATCAACGTCGCCGCCAAGATACTTTTTGACTAATAATGTCTCGAATCGTTGTCGGGGATAAAGCTAGAATTGTGTGGTAACGATTAGTCTGATGTTAATTTATGTAAGAATATATATGAAAATTAATTAATAAAGGTGATGGAGAATAGAATGGACCCTAAATAATGTTGAAATGAAGGAACAAAACAAAAAGAGAATTGTCTCAATATGGATGGGTGGGTTTGTGGGGGCTCAACGAAACGACTATCCATCTCGTGACCTCCCAACGGTTTTACTCGCATTCGGACGTACTTGGACAAATTGGTAGTCGATCTCAGTAAACTAGCATCGACTCTTTCGGGATGAGTGGAGTAAAAGCTTGTTTTTTTTATGACGGGACGCTGGAAAACCAGTAGGAAAGGCCATATCACGAGCGGCAACCCATTGCAAAGGTCCTGTTCTAAAATTTATATAAACGAATGATCTCAAGTGTGTCATCAACCAAAAGCTAAAATCAACTTAGGATACACCTTGGGCAACACGCAAATTAAGTTTGACAGACATAGTCACATAGCCAAAGGAGTCTGCACATATATACTCCTCCAAACGATGTCATATGGCAGTTCTCATTTTGTACGTGTTGGGCTGCCATTAGTTCGTTCGATGTCTTTAGAATAACATGGAAGGAGAATTAACCTTCTTCACCGCGAAAGGGACAATTGTCATTCTCGCCTCCTCCATGCGTGATCACTTGAGTCATCTTGTTCAGCAGTTGAGAGGATTACAAGGGATGACTGGTAATCCTTGTAAGCGTTGGTTTATTGTTTCAAACAAATTAACCTTTTAAAGAAGAAAGATTCTATATTATCATCAAATTCCAAACACATCAGATGTCATGATTTTCTGCACATAAACAACTATTTTCGCTAAGCTAAAAATTTATACAATATCGTAAGAAACACAAGCATTAGCTTTAATGTAATACATGATCATCTTAATTCATTTCATGAATTTGACATATGTGAATATCACAAACATTCGTAGAAAGATATTTGAGGACAACTTTGGAAGATAAATTATTTTACATTGCCAAAAGCTGCCGACTTAATGGAAAAATGGGACATGCGACTTTCACTTTTAACTGTTTTAAGTGTAATAATGATTTATATGAATTGAAGTCAAATATAATTTTGACATGTTCTTCTCCAAGAGTTGACTTTTCCTACAAGTTTTATTTATTTATTTATTTATAAATTAGTTATATAAAAAATAATGTTTTGAGTGACCCGGGTCAACCCGGTTCTCAAAACCCGGCCGGGTTTGGTTTTTTTTAATTTTTTTTATAAAAATCGGGTTGACCCGGATTGACTCGGCGGTTAAACCGGTTAACCCGGCGGTCAAACCGGTTGACCCGATCATTTTTTTTAATATTTTTTTATAAGAAAACCGGGTCGAACCGGTTGTCCCGGTGACCGGTGACTCGACCGGGTCGATTATAAACCCGGTTTTCAAGACATTGGTATTGTTAGTAATGACATTAGAGACTTTAATAATAAATACTTGTACATATCAGTATTATATACTATTTATAATGGGTTTAAAGCCTTCTCTCCTATGAATTATTTTAAGACCATCATAAATAAATTTTTAAGCAAATGCTATTTTATAATCATTATTTACAAGTACTTAAAACACATACAACTAAAAATACTACTCATCTAATACAATTAATACATTATTAAAACACTCATTCATAAAAAATCAACTAGTTAACCACGATGTATAATTTAATTAAGCTTTCAAAAAACACTACTCCCTACGTCCCAAATTTATTGTCCTCTTTGACTTTTTCGGTCTTCCATTTTCAACTTTTGGCTTAAATATTTTTGTTTGTGTTATTCAATATTTGATTTAAAATATATGAATGGATTGGGTTTATATGTATTTTAATTGGGTATAATTTTTATCGGTGATTATATAACACAAGAAAAATACTTAGGTCAAAGTTGAAACAAAGACTTCAAAAGTCAAACGTGAACAATAATTTTGGGACGAAAGGGGTATTTAATTCATCTCTTCACCAAAATATACAACCATTTTACCACAATGTACAATCTAATCAAGCTACTAAGCAAAACACTAAAAAATAAAGCCATTAGGTTGCCGCGATGGTCTCGTCGATGAATGCGATCACGGCCACAGACCGACCGAGTCACCGCCATTGCAGCATGAGGGTCAAAGTTGGTCGGTCGGCTCCAAAATTGACGAAAGTTTCGTCCCCTCAACCGATAACTCACTCAACTAAAAAACAAAAAGGTAAACCGTTACATTATTAAAAAGTATGGCCATATAAAATCACATTGCTATAAAATATGGCCGCATAACATCACTTAACCCGAAAATATAGTCACAAGATACCCGCCGCCGCATTGTGGGATACCCTGCTAGTTATTATTTATGCATAACGTTCATTTATGTTTACAACTATAAGAGTTGACATTATCATTTTCCAATCAATATGGCTTATACATAACTAAATTTTCTAACCAACTATTGTAGGTTTGTCATATAACAATACTTGTTATATAAGAGTATTAATGATCCTTTTCTAACCAAATATAAAGACACAACTTGTTGACCGTTTGTCTTTCACCTTTTCTAACGAAATATAACTGCATTAAAAGTCTAACACAGAGTTTGGAAAAAATTGCAAGGGGATAGATACGGTTTTACTAGGGTTAGAGAGCCACTTCAACCAATTAAAAGAAATGTTAAAAAAACCTATTTGAAATCCAAGTAGAAGATAGAACTTCGACGTGTTACGAATATGAGGCTCTTATTCGATGTTGTGGAAGCAAATGTAGATTAATTTCTAAAACTCAAAAGGATCCAAAGTCTGAAGTGCACCACTCGACTGCATCGAAAACGTCATAGAGGAAGGGCACAAGGTTTTTTTTTTGGGTGCAAAGGTGAATTATATTAACATTCAAAACATATGTACATCATAAGGATTACAAAGAGAGATTTGGACATCCCCCAAATATGCTACTAAACATAACTCTATACAACAGATATCTTGAAAGATAAAGAAATCTGATAAAACTAGACTCTGACCAACATGAGCAAACCAGAGATTCATATTTCCTCTGCATAGACCAAGCTTCTATGCACTAAATTCAACTTTTTTGTACCATACCATCTAGCTACATTTCCATTACACTCTCTCTAAGACCACTCAACCAACATCCACAGTGATCAAGGATTGAAGGTGAATGGCATCACTAGGAACCCATATCCTTCCCATCAAGGGCTATGCCAAACGACCTACATTTCCATCTAAAAATGGCTTGGTGAATGAACGGGAACTCCTTGATGGAAGACCAACCATTACCTCCTATGATGATGTATTGGGAGGACCAAGAAGGTTCATCTTTCACACTCTCTATTCCTCCCATCATACATCATCCACCCAAATCATTTGTCCTTCACAATGGGAGACCCTACTTTATGGTACATCCTTACTGAATTAGACCTCCGACTTAGCCCAACATGATTTCCAATTCCCTCCCAAGGCCAAATTGGAACACACATGTGAGGTTAGCATATGTACAGTCACACTAGATAGGACTCCAAGATACAAGGTGTCTACCCAATGTAATGACTTGCAAACAGAACAGACTGTAATTTGGATTATTAATACTCTTATCCAGCGAACAAAATACCCCTTTAAACCAATCTGAATAATCATACCAACCTGCACTTTACTCACACAGACTATTTGGCATTAGACTGCATAAGCATTAGCCTTTCCTGTCAAACTTGACATTCCAGCTTGCTTCTGCTTTGAGAACATTATCATTTTGTTTAACCTTGATTGATACTAACTTGGCTCTAATTTCATCACAGATTATGTTGAACAGAACATCAACACTTTTACTGCTCTCACTAAACAATCTTCCATTTCTTTCTTGCCAGATGTGATATACTGCAGCAGCAAAATCAAGCCTTTTGATGATCTCCCAAACTTTATTGTTATCATTTTTAGTGCACATCTTGTTAATAATTCCTTCCCATGTGTTATCATTGATCTGAATATTAGCCATTTTGCTCATTTTTATCCAAATTTCCTGAGTAAATTTACATTTGAAAAACAGATGGTCATGTGTATCCATTTCTATTTTGCAAACACTACACTCAAATGATCTGTTTGGATACCACTTTTGCAACTTATCTTGAGTACAGAGCTTTTGCTTAACAGCCAACCAGAGTATAAATGCATGTTTAGGAATGCAGTGAGAGTACCAAACAAGATTTTTCCATTGAACATAGTTATCCTCATCCCTAACATCTTTCCACACTGTACTAGTAGTATAATTCTTCACATTCCCTTTCTTATCCACCCATACAGCTTTATCTGGACTATCATTTAACAAAAGAACATCTAAATTGTTTAATGATGGGTATTTAACTAGCCATTGCTCAGGCCACTTCCACCCATTCTCACCAATTACATCAGCAAGGTTTGCAGAATCATGAAATCCATCATAGAAAATATCTTTTTTGCTGATGTAACTAGATAATGATATCTCACTGTTCCATTTGTCATGCCACACATTGATTGTTTTACCATCCCCAATATTATATCTCATATGTTTACCCACCCAATCTCTAAGATTCAAAATGCACTTCCAAAGCCAACTGTCATTTTTATCCATAGCCACATCCCAAACACTCCTGTTTTTCAGTTTTACCACATTGACCCATTTAACACATAAGGATTCTTTTCTAGATGCCAAATTCCAAAGGTGTTTAGTTAGAAGAGTTCTATTCCACATCTCCAAAGATTTAAAACCCAAACCTCCTTGATCCTTAGGCTTGCAGACATCCTTCCAAGCTACCCTTGCCTTTCCTTTACCACTTTCACCATTATTCCACAAGAAATTTTTAAACAATCTCTCAATATCTTCAATCACAGCTTTAGGAAGAAGAAAAATAGATCCCTAGTATAATTGCATTGATGCAAGAACGGAAGAGATAAGTTGGGCTCTACCTGCATATGATAAGCTTTTGTTTTTCCAATCATTCAGTCTGCTTTGAACTTTATCCACCAATTGCTTGCATTCACCTATACCAATTCTTTTAGTTACCAAAGGGACACCTAAATATCTAACTGGAAGCTTACCTTCTTTGAAAGGCATGATGTCTTTAATAGCACTTTTAGTTTCCTCCTCAAGACTACCACAGAACATAGTGCACTTCCCTAGATTAGGATAGAGACCAGAAACATCACTGAACTTATTTAGAGCTTTCTTTAAAGTACTTACAGAATCCACACCACCATGACATAGCATAGCAAGTCATCTGCAAAGCACAAAAGAGTGATCTTCAACTTTTTGCACCCAAAATGGTATTTGAAATTACTGTCTTTACTAATCTCATCCTTCATAATCAAGTTTAACATTTCTGTGGAAACGTAGAAGGGGGTGAATACGTTACCGTTTAAAAACTTTAGATCTTTAGTATCAAATCGCTTATGAAGCTTGTTATAATATGAAAGTACCAATCATTGTTTGTGACTAATATAAAGGATAGTAAATCAAGTTGTCACACAAGCATGAACATCAAACCATATCACAAACAATAGCATAGTGCAAGTATAAAGGTAAAGAGATAAAGAAAGGAAAGTGCAAACCGAACACGAGGATTTATAGTGGTTCGGTCACGGATCTCCTCTCCGCCCTACTCCACTCCCGAGTACCCAACTCGAGAGTTACTTCACTAAATTAACAAGCTCCCTTCTCGTGGAGAAAACCTTACAATCTTCGCACACTTTTTCGGTACAAAGCTAAATACCGGGTTCTAGTTCGAGGTAGAACCAACCTAACGTCGCCTATACAATATTTCCGACACTAAGCTAGATGTCGAGTTCTTTACAAGGGTACAACCACTCCCATATGTTTTATGGCCAAACATAACAAACCTTGTGTTTTATGGCACAAACACATAAACCTTCTAATCTAGTTTGGTGAAAGTGTTGTGATGATGCAATGATATTCTACACTAATGATCTATGACACAAATGTCTAATGGATATGAATAACTACTTCTAAATGAACTTCCATTAATAGGAAGCCTTCATGATGAAGATCACAAGCTCCCTAAACTTGTTGTGATAGATCTTCAACTTGTGGTGATGTGAGGATGGCTAGATCTCCAAGCTTTCCTTGGTTGATCAAAGAGTATGCTTACAACAAAGATGAATGTTAGAAGCATTATGATCATGATCATTAGGGTGTTTAATGTATGTTATTACATTGTTAATGATTGATCTAAATGTATGCAAGAAGGTGGAGAAGATGTGATTTGAAGTGGTGAAGAAATGGGAAAACAATGGGCTTCTATTTATAGCCAAAAGTGGACAGGAGCGTCCACGGACCAAGGAGCCCTTTAAAGGGTTCCGTCCTTTATGCAATTTGGTGCCGTGGGTGCCTGACAGAAATTCTAAAAAATCTTTCTTCAAATCTTTCCAAGATATTACCAAATCTTACTAAGATCACATTTGATATATTGAGTGTCAATCTAACCAAAATATTCAAGTGATCTTTCAAGGATTTCAAAGATGATGCATGACATGATGTAACATGTATTTCCATTTTTAGATTAAAAGGTTTATCAAGGTAAACATGTAAAATGTATTATGTAACTAGTTAATAAAATGTCTAGTTACCTTTTGTAAAAGAGTTCTTGTCAAAATAAAATATATTTTGTCAAGTGTTAGTAAACTCTAGTATTTGTATGCGTGAATGCAAAATGTAAAATGAGGTTCGAAATAGAATGGTTAACCTATTAAAATACTTAGTGACTCTAAACGTATTTTAAACATTCTAAATGATTTGTTAATGGGTTTGATCATAATGCCACATAACAAACATGTACGAACCTGTGTTGTAACATATGAGGACTTGAGTCATCGAGAGGTGTTGAATGTATGTTGAGACAAAGTGTGATTACAAGTAACTTGTACATTTTACGTTATGTATTACAAGTTACATGTTTGTCGTCAATCAAAACAAACGAGAATGTATAGATTAAATATCGTAATATTTGCACTAACAATCTCCCCCTTTTTGATGATGACAAATATATGTAAACGTAATAGAAAGTAAAATGTAAAAGGTTACTTGTATCCTTACTACTTTTACATTACCTTCTCCGTTTACACTCTTCTCCCCCTTTTGTCGAAACAAAAAGGGCGTGTCCTTGGAGTTTAACTTAATTTCTCCCCAAAAAGGCGAGCTTGCATCATCCCTAGTGAAGTTAAATCGTCTACTACAATCCGTCCCTTGTTTGGTAGCGGATCCATGGATCAAATAAAGAGGCTTAACCTATATCAAGGTTAGTTTTATGCAACAAAAATTATGAGAAATATATGAAAGAGAAAAATGCATAGCAATGTTATCCTATTTTCTCCACTTTTTATCGAAGCACAAATGCTTGTTGAAAAGTGAGAATGATGCTAAATACGTGCATGCTCCCCTTTGACGGTTGCTTCCCCTTGTTTGAGGTGTCAGGGTATGATTAAAAACCTACAAAACAAATATTAGTGCAAAACTATAATCGTCATTGGACGAGTAAGTGATATACAACAAAGTGTGTATAAGATGCACTCAGTAAATTTTTGAAGCTCCCCTTGCTCTAGCAAGATGAACCTTCAAAATAAATATTAGTATAATAGAAGCTTTGTCTTTAGACAAATATGTCATATACAACCAAGTGTATAGGCGATGCAATATGATAAAGGATATTCCTCCCGAGGGTGTCAAGAAGCACCTAAAATAAGAAAAATAATTGATGCAAACTTCATCCTTAGATGAGTAAGGTATATACAATCGAGTGTATATGATGATGAACCTACAATGAAAACGTTAGTGCAATATATTTCATCTTTTCACAAAGAAATATAAGATGTATATATGTGAAAAATGATATAATCAAAGATCTCATGAAGTGTAGTCTTCTAATTACAATCATAAGAAAAGTCAGAATATAATATGATAAAATCCTACAAAATAGTTCCTAGAAAGAAGATATGAAGTCTCCTACCGGGTGTGCCACTAGTGGTGCTAGTGTTGGTGTTGGTTTACTAGTAGGATTCATGTGGAGATGGTAGATGACTCGAGATTTACAAAAGTAAGTTTTCGCTAATCCATGGTGGTAATGATTAGTGAAA
Source organism: Chrysanthemum lavandulifolium (assembly GCA_022545495.1). Taxonomy (NCBI): domain Eukaryota; kingdom Viridiplantae; phylum Streptophyta; class Magnoliopsida; order Asterales; family Asteraceae; genus Chrysanthemum; species Chrysanthemum lavandulifolium. Next base: position 68,448 of record CM040242.1, on the reverse strand, counting down.
GTGGTGATGGAAGGTGGTGGTGATTAGGTAGGAAGCTATTAAGGAGTTAGAAACTCATACGTATAGCAAATAAAAAAAATATGGACTCATGCAATCCTTACGTCATGTCAAGTGGCCAAAACAAAATATATGAATGGACATTGCATTTCAATGATGCATAAGGGTTATGATTTGAATGATTTATTGATGCTAACAACCTATTGTTTTGAGCAAGTTCTCATATGCTTCAACCCAAGAGTAATCAATAAAGCGTTCTATCTAAGAATATATAAAAGTGATAAATGAAGATTGTTCATTGATTGACACGAATTATAAAAATAACCTATTCTAGGTGACAATGGAAAAGGTAGTATTAGCATGGTTTTGACCGACATGGATGATTATCACTTTGAAAAGAAGTGAAGACAATATGGAAAATACTAATAATAATAATAATGAGTACCTATATGAGGATGAGAATGACATCATATAAGTGAGAGTTGGATGGACCAACGTGTTAGAGATGGCTGTTTTGATTAATATATCGTTTGCACTGACAAGGACATGCATGATAAGCGAGGAAAGGATAAGATCCTATGATGGTGTTCTAGATAGTGAAGTTGTAAGGTGCTATTTTAAGGAAAATCCTATATTGTGGAGATGAAGACGTTTTGTAAAAACACATGATGCGTTTTTCACTTGATGAGGTATTGGTGCGAAAAAGGTTGAACTAGTTGTGGTTTCATGAACCGGTTTTAGCTAAGTGGTGTTTACCGATGTGTTGGTATTGTAGAGTCTAAGAGACATAAAATTTGACAGAAGACAATTATGTGGATGAATTTCTCTCCCCCTTAATTGGTGGACATCCAACATAATGTGTAATGTATCAAATAAGGAATGACAACAAAGTGTTTAGGAGGTTATTTAGTGTTAACGAAAGAGGTGAGCTTAGTGATGTTTCTTGGATGATGGTTAGCATACAATGAACTTCATCCAGTAAAGTCACATACCTCTTCTCGATTAATACGAGATGATCGTATGATGAGGCATGTGGTTTCCTAATTGGAAGTGAAGACGATTAGAGTATTGTTATAACAAAATAATGATGGAGATGAATTTTGGAAAGCGGAAGTAAAAATGAGATTTGGAAAGAGGTTGGTTGAAAGACAAAAATGCAATGCCAAACCCTCTAGAACTTAATTCTATATGCTTTTAAACTATATGCAAGTGTAGGGGTCCCATAAAGCATAGTACTAATCTACATAGCAATAAAGGGATTATGCAAAATGAGCATATAAAAGTTAGAATCAAGTGAGATAACAAATAATTTGTTATCAACCTACAAAACAAATTTGTTAGTGACAAAAGATGTTAACATGATAGAAATCAAATGATAACATATTATATAAGCAAAAACACATTTCACTTTAGTAGACAAGAAATCACCATACAAGATAGCATCAAGACAATCATATTATGCAAGAATACAACTTTATTCAAGACATTTCATTTTGTGATTGTTTTGTCGTTAGACTTAGACGCTTAAGCATATTGGGCTTGTAAATTAACACAACAATCTAAGTGATTAATTTGTAAGATAAAAAGGTTTCTAAAAGTTTGTCATACCAAAAGCATTTTGACATATTATATGTGCATATGTAGCAAACAAATAGTGTGACAAGAAGCAAAAGAAACAAGATGAAAGATTCATGCAAACCATGTTTAAGACATAACAATTTTGAGCATGTATCGTTTGGATCGTATTACACATAGATATAATGAATGCCAACTAATAGCTTTCAAACACAAACTTATCATATCAGAATTATCACGTATCAAAATGACATATTATGATTTCATAAGTAACATGTTAATCATGCTAAAATTAATTCAAAAGTAAGTATCATGCAAATAAAGTTTTAGGTTTAAAAGTTTAGTAGCATGAAACAAGAATACAAGCATTATAAAAATAAAACCGTACTAAGGTTTACACATTCGACTAGTTATCAAACACTTAAGATAATGTCAAATCAACTTATCGTATTAAACAAGAACATGTAATCAACACATGTAAGTGCAATGCAAGTGGTTTTACTAAGGTTTACACGTTTGACTAGTTATCAAACACTAAGATAATGTCAAATCAACTTATCGTATCAAACAAGAACATGTAATCAACACATGTAAGTGCAATGCAAGTGGTTTTAAAAGAAAAGTCATATATACTACTTGTTTGATTAGTATTCCTAAGGCGAGGCAAACTATCAATGTTTTAACACTTACTTTAGGCAAGTATAGGAAAACAGATTTTTCAAGTTGGAGAATGAATATGAGACTATTACTAGTGGTGCTCAATTAAGGCTAAACACGACCATTTTTACGGGTGATTCCACAAACCCAACTTCTCTCCAGGAAGCAATTCAACCGTTAGGTCAAATTGAGTTTCTAGTGCAATAGATTCTCCAAGAATCATTCTCATGTTAGAAAGATGGGAATTCCTACTTTTGCCTATTAAAGTGTATAAAGATGATAGTTTACCAATACTTGGCTTAATGTGACTTAACTAATATGCAATATAACTAAGGAGATGAAGATGTCATGTTATACACATGAATTTTAACAATGGTGTCTTTGATAAACAATATGTTTTAATCTTGTGTTTAGAATCGAAAGTTGTTCAAATTACACAGCTAATTGTATGATCTAATGGATGACATCTTGTACTTTAAATGTGAATTAATCATCTAAGACTAGAGAATGGAATATGTTAAACTAAGAACGTTCTCAAGAAAGCTCTTTGGAACATTATTTAACAAGAATCTAAGTGAGGTTACTAACTTCAATAGATCTTGTGTATGCTCTAAAATTGTGTAGTTTTAACCTTGGATGTGCACTCGGTTTGAGCAAGGTTAGGTTATGATGTACGCTTGAAAGGAAATAGATACAAATAGTATCTTTCAACAAATGAGATTATCCCATAGGATAAAGTTATCATGCTTATGAAAACAAGTATGACAAGATGAATTAGATATGCTAGTTCACAGAACTTGTAGATGTTTGTTTCAAGATCATTTAGCCAATGAGGTGTAATGAAATCTCTCGTAACACAACTATTTTTGTCGCAAGAGTGATGCATAGGATATACAATATCCTTTTAACAAAATGAAAGCTTAACACATGAATCTTAGTCATAATGTTCTTCAAAACATCATGTTTTCCTAAATGAAGATATGAAGCAAAAGTGTTTGAATCGGATAGTCTCATCTAAATATACTTGGTCACAAGATTATATTCGCTAGATGATGACAAGAGGAATTCACTCGAGTTTCTTATGTATACTCCTCAAGAGTCATTGTTGCTCGGGGTGTATGATGTTGGCTTTGAGATTGTATTTTAACATATGTTGTTAAAATGTTGATTTAAGGTTTAACGAAATTTATGCAGAAGTTTAACGACAAAGTATTACTAATACTTTGATAATTTGTGAAGGTAGTACTACTTATACCTAGTGGAAATTGACAACAATTACCAAGAGCACCATGCTTATTTGATAGTTGAGGTTCTAGCCATAATGAATTATCTAAGTCCTTATATGTTGGAAAGGATGTTTGAGTTTGTTCAAACGTGCATTTGATTCAGTACAAGTGTTGGACACAAGGGATTTTTGAGCAATACACTCAACGAATTCAAATGATGGTAAGGATGGTGGATTGGTTGATCTAGGTGGTAGGTCTTCTAGTGTGTCTAAATAAGGATGTGGTGATGTAGGGGTTTGTTGTGCTATGGGAGTACTTAGGTTGATTATTTGTCCATAGATGTTGAACAAAAAAAAAGAATGGATACTAATTCTTATGGTTCATTGGTTGCTACAACTAGTGGGTGAAGTACTTGAAGTTTTGGTTATGTCTATGAAGCTTAGGGGCTGAGGTATAGGTTCACCTTGAAAGGGCACGTTTGATTTAAAGGATGCTCTTGGCAGTTTATGAGCAATACGCTTAATGGTACCAAAAGATGAAAAAGGGATAGTAGGTGTCAAAGAGGGATAAGTGGCCCCGTGGGTTGTTTGTTTTGGATAAGTGTTTCAACATGTGTTGTTAAAATACTTGGGTGTTGATTTTTCGGATAAGACTTTTAATGACTACAATCGAAGTCGATATACTTAAATATTTCGGATGAAATACTTAAGTTGTCAATCCTAATTAGTTGAGATTATAAAGCTTAGATTGAACTCAAGGATAACAAGACTTGATAGTATGTCTTTAACATACATGTGAGTTATGACTTGATGTAAATACTTATCGTCTTGAGGGATGACACATTATTTTCATGTTAACCAAGTGAGGCAATACATGAAGTTACAAAACAATATATATAGTCATATGATAGACGTGTGTATGATATCTTTGCAAATAATGAGTACAGATTTGTTAGTCTCAGTAAGTCATCTAAGTCATCCGCAAACGGGTGAGGAGATGTTGGTGTGTTTGCACAAAGTACAAGTTTTGGAGACTTTGGTAGTGAAGGTGTTTTGGATGGTTGTGAAGTAGTCATAATTATGGGTGATTTTGGTGGTTGAGTTGGAGTACTTAAGTTTAGAAAGTTCACATCTTGAATGGGTGATGAGATGTTGAGAGGTAACGAGTCTGTGGATGAGGAGTTCAAGTTAATGAAGCAACAAGATCGAATGCTAATCCTAGTTGTTTTCTTAAGTGACTTATTCGAGGTTGAGGATTTAGTCATTTTGACTTTGCCTATAAGAAATGGTAAGCTTGAGGAAAAGTAATAGTGAAGGTGTGAAAATGACCATCCTGAATGTGTCAATTTATGGAACAAAGGATTTACGGATTTGATGTTAATCCATACAAAGATGGTAGTTTAATGAGATGGAAGTGTCTAAAATCATGTCAAACATCCTAAGTTAATCTACTGAGGGTGTGATGAATAAGATAAGAAAGATAAGTATTAACAACTATCCTAGAAATGAAATTTGGTAAATTAGATTGCGGATTTAGTAAAATTCAACAACTTACCAGTAGGTTCCACGGTACCAATTTTTCACACAAAGCGGAACCAAAATAATGGTGTCGTCTCGTCCGCTTGTCATGGTATGGCGGTACCAAAAGCTATAACGAGCGGAACCAAATAATTAGTGCCGTCCGTCCGTGGTGACCGTAAATCTTCACTGCACTCCATATTTTAACTATCGGGACATTTCCAAAACACGAAATTTTTCTCAAAACATATGGCATTAACTATTTCTAGTTAGGAACAATCAATAACTTATACACAAACATAGTGGAGCATTGATTTTGAACAAGAGTTAACGATTTTCACATATAAGTGAAAATGGGTAAAATTTGATAACACCCGTGTGCTATCCCCCGCATGAACCGGTTAGCATACATCAATTTTTTAGTTAGTTTATCATCCTACGAAGAAAGAACACATAAATGACATCATACAACATTGTTTTGTCCTTGTACCAAACACTCTCTTAAAACTCCATTTTCAAAGTACTTGACTAATTTTAGTTAGTATTCATTGATAATTGAGTTATGACATTTCATAAGTTATGTGAGATTTTAGTATAACCTATGCAAAGAAAGTTATCTAATTCTACAAGTGATGGTAAAATCATTTTCTAACTTATTGCACAAAATCTAGCAAAGACCTATTGTGCATAAACAATAAGTTGCCAAACAAGTGAATAAAAACATGGCAAGATTGACACTTATATTATGCAAACAAACAAGTGTAAACAACAATTTGAAAATAAGCAAGCACCATATATGCAAACAACATAAACAAGTAGTCATTTAGCATAGCATAACATGAAAAACACTTTTCGTCATTTAGCGTTTAAATATGACGATGTATACCAAGCTTGATTAGTTTCCTTTAAACATATTACCAAATTAATTAGTTTCAAAAGAAGTTGTATCAAAGTTCTAAGAACACCAACTTAAATTGTTTGATTCAAAAATTTGAGTTTTTATGTTAAAGCGAAACTTAATATTTTAGACATACTGTAGTATTTGGTCTATTTTAATTATTTAAAATTAGACTCAGGATATGAAAGTATTTTTAAGTGAAAATAGACTCAATTCCCTTTAAAATGATAGGTGGCTCGACTCATGCGGACTTACGGTTAATTAGTTATGATTTTTTAAGTTGCCCAAAATCGATATCTTGTGATGACGGATTCCACGGAACCAAATAAAGGGTCCGCCTTTATAAGATTTGGTGCCGTGGTCCTCTCGAGATGATTCACCAAAACTAGTATTTGACATAGAGAAACGTGTGTGACTTACTAGATTTCATAGTAAACATATAATACACATATTTAACAACATATCTACTTATGTAACTTATCTTAAACATTTACTGGACGTGATTTTTCAACTAGATTTATAGTTATCCCAAACACTCCTTTAAAATCATATTTCTTCGTAAATTTTCTATAAGCACACAATACAATACTTACTAGTTCTTTCAACAAACTTTTATTTTATTTTTCAAGAAAACCTTCAAGCTTGTATACAAAGTTACATTTAACAACAAGATTTCTAAGTATAACAAGCAAAGCATTTTTCATATTATTTTTCGCTTCAATGGTAATTTGATACATGGATCGTACTCTATTTTAAAAACCATTTGTTTTGAAAATAAGAGCCACGTGGCTCGATACCAATTGTGGAAACGAGGGGGGTGAATACGCTACCGCTTAAAAACTTTAGATCTTTAGTATCAAATCGCTATGAAGCTTGTTATAATATGAAAGTACCAATCATTGTTTGTGACTAATATAAAGGATAGTAAATCAAGTTGTCACACAAGCATGAACATCAAACCATATCACAAACAATAGTATAGTGCAAGTATAAAGGTAAAGAGATAAAGAAAGGAAAGTGCAAACCGAACACGAGGATTTATAGTGGTTCGGTCACGGATCTCCTCTCCGCCTCTACTCCACTCCCGAGTACCCAACTCGAGAGTTACTTCACTAAATCAACAAGCTCCCTTCTCGTGGACAAAACCTTACAATCGCCGCTACACTTTTTCGGTACAAAGCTAAATACCGGGTTCTAGTTCGAGGTAGAACCAACCTAACGTCGCTTATACAATATTTCCGACACTAAGCTAGATGTCGAGTTCTTTTACAAGGTACAACCACTCCCATATGTTTTATGGCCCAACATAACAAACCTTGTGTTTTATGGCACAAACACATAAACCTTCTAATCTAGTTTGGTGAAAGTGTTGTGATGATGCAATGATATTCTACACTAATGATCCATGACACAAATGTCTAATGGATATGAATAACTACTTCTAAATGAACTTCCATTGATAGGAAGCCTTCATGATGAAGATCACAAGCTCCCTAAACTTGTTGTGATAGATCTTCAACTTGTGGTGATGTGAGGATGGCTAGATCTCCAAGCTTTCCTTGGTTGATCAAAGAGTATGCTTACAACAAAGATGAATGTTAGAAGCATTATGATCATGATCATTAGGGTGTTTAATGTATGTTATTACATTGTTAATGATAGATCTAAATGTATGCAAGAAGGTGGAGAAGATGTGATTTGAAGTGGTGAAGAAATGGGAAAACAATGGGCTTCTTTTTATAGCCAAAAGTGGACGGAGCGTCCACGGACCAAGGAGCCCTTTAAAGGGTTCCGTCCTTTATGCAATTTGTGCCGTGGGTGCGACATAAAATCTAAAAATCTTTCTTCAAATCTTTCCAAGATATTACAAAATCTTACTAAGATCACATTTGATATATTGAGTGTCAATCTAACCAAAATATTCAAGCGATCTTTCAAGGATTTCAAAGATGATGCATGGCATGATGTAACATGTATTTCCATTTTAGATTAAAAGGTTTATCAAGGTAAACATGTAAAATGTATTATGTAACTAGTTAATAAAATGTCTAGTTACCTTTTGTAAAGAGTTCTTGTCAAAATAAAATATATTTTGTCAAGTGTTAGTAAACTCTAGTATTTGTATGCGTGAAAAATGTAAAATGAGGTTCAAATAGAATGGTTAACCTATTAAAATACTTAGTGACTCTAAACGTATTTTAAACATTCTAAATGATTTGTTAATGGGTTTGATCATAATGCCACATAACAAACATGTACGAACCGTGTTGTAACATATGAGGACTTGAGTCATCGAGAGGTGTTGAATGTATGTTGAGACAAAGTGTGATTACAAGTAACTTGTACATTTTACGTTATGTATTACAAGTTACATGTTTGTCATCAATCAAAACAAACGAGACTGTATAGATTAAATATCGTAATATTTGCACTAACAATTTCCATGACCAAGGTAAAAATGTAAGGGGAGATTGGATCCCCTTGTCTCAGCCCTCTACTTCCTTTAAAATAGCCGTATCTTTCCCCATTAACACAAATGGTAAACTTAGAAGTAGTAATACAAACCATGATCCAGTCCACCATTTGTTTAGGGAAACCAAACTTAATCATAATTTCTTCAATGAACTTCCAATTGACTGTATCATAAGCCTTCTGAATATCAATCTTGAAAGCCACTCTTTTTGGACCATTAACACAATTGTACCCCTTAAAAAGCTCTTGGGTTAAGAGAATGTTATCAGTAATAGCTCTTCCAGGAATAAATGCACTTTGGTTCTCATCAACCACTTGACTCAGAGCATTCTTTATCCTATTAGTATGGATTTTACTAATACATTTGTAGATGACATTGCAACATGCAATAGGCCTGTAATCTGAGACTTTTTGAGAAGTTTGAGACTTAGGAACAAGGGCTATTAATGTGGCATTAACTTCTCCTAAAAGCTTTCCCTTCAAAAAGAAATCCTTGATAGCATTACAGAAGTCCTCTTTAATGATTAGCCAGGATTTTTTGAAAAACTTGGAGGTAAAGCCATCAGGACCAGGGGCTTTATCATCTTCAATATCAAACAAGGCCATTTTGATTTCATCTTCTGTGACTTCTCTGATCATAACAACAACTTCTTCATCTGAAACTCTATTAATAAGCATGCTATCCAGTTCATCACTAAGATTGCACACTACAGGATTTATACCCAAGAAGCCATCAAAATGTTTCACAAATTGCTCTGCAACATCCTAATATTCATATCTTTTACCATCTTCTCCACATACTGACATAATTCAACTTTTATTGGCTCTGCTCTTGATCACTTTGTGAAAATAAGCTGAATTTTTATCTCCTTCATTAAGCCATGTAACTTTAGACTTTTGCCTTAGCAACTTTTCTTCATCTGACACTGCTACTTTGTACTCCATTAAAATCTCACTTTCCTCCTTCCTAAGCTCCTTGTTAACTGGATCCAAATCAATTTTCCTTTGCACATCATGTAACTTTTTCCTCAAATCAATCACTTAAACAAATAAATTCCCATTGTTCCAATTAAGATTGTTTAGAAGAGGCTTTAGATATTTCAACTTCTTAACAAGCTTGTACATAGCATGACCTTGAAATTCTGTATTCCACTTCTCTGTCATCAGATCTTGAAACTCAGTTTTATCAGCCACATAGTTTGCAAATCTGAAAGACTTGTTCTTTTTTTGCATAGCTTGGAGAATAATCAAAATAGCTGGATTGTGATCAGAAATTCCATATGGTAAGAAAACAGCATTAGCATTATTATAATGATCAAACAACTTACTATTCCCCATAATCCTGTCAATCTTCTTCAATACTGTAGCATTGGGATTCAGAAGGCTCTTTGTCCAAGTAAAGTGTAGCCCAGTACTATTAACATCTTCCATTTCAACTGCATTAATACAGTCCTGAAAGTCCACCATATCTTAAGTGAAATGGGAGATTCCTTCAGAATGATCATTAAGGTTCAAGCAGACATTGACATCACCCATTAAATCCCAAGGAGTCTGTCCCACAATTCTATCAAACAAAACAATGTCCTTCCATAGTTCCCTTCTATCCCTTCCTTTATTAGCAGCATAAATGAAGGTGCAGAATAAGATTTTCTGAGTACTCAAAACTTCAATGTGATACAGCATAGCTTGGGATGTTGCATGAACAAGAGAACATTTCACATTACTAGCATCCCACCCTACAACAATCCTACACCCTTTATTACTCATATGGACATTATTTTGCCACTGCCAACTTCCAAATACATTTGCACAAACTTTATCAATTCTATCTTTCTTCATATGTGTTTCCAAAACAACACAAATACTTAACTTCTCATTCCAAATCAAATTCTTAATTTCTGTTTGTTTATATACTGTACCCAAGCCTCTAATGTTCCAAGCTGCAATTTTGAGATCAATCATTATTCTTTTACAAAACAATCATTGCCCTGACCTGATACTTCATTAGCAATCATGAATTTAGCCATCTCAGACTTGTCTGCATATACTTCCTTTTCATTCAATACACTCTTGTCACCATTTATACCTTTGTCATACTTTACTTTCCAACTTTCTTTAAAATACCTGAACATACTTTGCTTCCATTTGCTTATGATATCCTCAGGAGGTTGATGTTTGTTTATAACATATTCATCCACAATTTTTTTTTTTATCTTTTGAGCTCAAAGTCTGTAAATGCAAATCACCATTATCTTCCTCTTGATCTCCAAGTATAGCATACTTGTTTGTTGTAGTCTTCACTGCCTGTACAACTTCTTTTTCTACACTCCATGTTTTCCTTGGTGAAACATTAGTTGTCTTAGCTTTCTCATTATTCTTTTGATTGTTCATTGCAGCATTCACATTCTGTTTTGCAACCTCAACATTCTGTTTTTCTTTTTGCTTATACATGACTTTATGTGGTGCCATATTTTTCTCCTTAGGCATGTTTTCCCTAGGTTGTTGCACTTTCTTGTTATCAGCATTTTGCTTTGTCTTCCTAATGTTAGCTTGTACAAAACCTTCATCATCAGTCTGTCCATTTAACACTTTCTCCCCTGCTCTATCTCTCTTTAAGCAATTCTCAAAAGAGTGCCCAAAAACTTTACAATGAGAACACACAGGAGGTTTCCAATCATAAACAACTTGTACTTTTTTCACAAACTGTTGGCCATCCTCTTTACTCTTGTATAGAACATCAATGAACTCATCCAATCCTTTACTAGCATTTGCCTCAACCAACACCCTAGCATAACCAAGCCTACCCACACCTTGAGTACACATCTTAGTAGTTATAGCATCCATTATCAATGGTTTACCAATTCTGCTAGCCAATGCACTTAACCCTTTTGTACTCCAGACTTCCAAAGGAAGATTGAGTAATTTGATCCAAATAGGCAATGTAACAGGTTCAGTCTTGTCTAGGTTAATACTAGTGCACCACTTTTGAATTACCATTGGTTTGTTAATCCAAGGACCACTTTCAATCACAGTTTGAAGACCTTGAGCATTGTTAAACTTGAACACAAAGGTACCATTTTCATTTTTTAGTATCTGCTTAAGTCCAAATTTACTCCACATTTTATACAAATGAAAACTCAGTTCATGCATAGACATCTTATATCCAACAAAGTAACCACAAGCTGTTAACTCCCACTGTTTACTACCCTCATTAATAATCTCATCATCAAAAATCACATATTCATGCCCATCTTCATTAAGCATAGTAGGAATTTGATACAGCTTATTAATAAGAGACTCCTTATTACTATTCAGTTTATCAGCATAGCTAACAGACTTAATATCAGGAGTATGAGTATTAACAGAATCAACATATCCAACACCTTTAGTATCATCATTCACATCACAGTTCAACGTACTTTTAGTAACCATAAGAGACTTACAGTTGACAGTATTGGTGGATTCATCACCATTTCCAGTATTATTGGTAGCATCAACACCATTATCAGTTCAAATACCTTCCCTTCCATTAACAACCTTCTCATCACCCTCCATTACCATACTATTTCCCTCTACACCATTAGCCGCATCTTGATTTTCCCCCAAATTAGTATCTCTAGGAACATTAGAATCTTCTTCAAAATCAATTTCCTTACGATTATGACTCATTTTCCCCACAACATGATCATTATACTTAGTAGGAACCCTAACTTGTCTTTTTTGTGTTTTCTTCCGATTAGACATGATCAAAAAGTGTATTCAATAGTGAATTTGCATAGAACGTAATGAATTAGAGAAATTGATGCAGAATTGAATGAACCTAATTTTGGCGCCAAAAAAGGTCAAATTGGGGGTTTCTTCAAACCATAACGAAATTCGAATCAAATTATATCATTATGTGCAGAATGATGAGCTGAATCGATTAATGGTTACAGAATTTAGATTCGTTACGATTTGAATGAGAAAATGAAGAATTATGGTGTTTTTTGAAATGCGATAAATGCGGAAGCGGTTAAGAGGAGGAAGAGGAGGAGAGAGAGAGAGAGAGAGAGAGAGAGAGCCTATTTAAGGGCACAAGGTTTGAACGGCTTGCAAGCAAGGGTGAAAACATGTTGAGAGATACAATCAATATTTCACCACTATAGAACCTCACACCATGTGGTATTCACCGAGGAAGAATATAATGTTCCTTCTCCAAATCATCATCATACACGTACTGAGCCTCGACCGAATTGATGTCAATTCTTCTATATGTTATTTTTGAAAGACATTTAATGTGTTTTCTTAGCATGCGTTATCATTTAGGATATAGTTTCGTATTATTGTGGTAAGAGTATAACTTTAAGAAGAATATAAATGAAATCTTATGCATCTTGATGTATGTCCTTGATGTTGTGGAAGCAAATGTAGGTCTATCTCTAAAGGAGATGACTGTGTGGTGAATAATGACAATAACAAATAGTGTGACATGAACACTAGGCAATATTTAGCAAAACTCTAAAAGTTAAACCTTGGCAAGAAAAGGAAAAAGAATAAAAAAAAACTTGTGCTGAGGTCCATAAGCAACAAAACGATATATATTCGACTTTTTCACATAAAATAAACAAATAAGACCAGCAGGTAAATGCTAAGTGACTTGTGGCATACAAAAGCCCAAATTGATGGTTGTCCATAACACTCACCACATTCTAAGGTCCTCAACATTTGCAATCATGATATACCAAACTTGCATTAAAAATATAGTAATAGATTTTATGCGTTACTATTCCCTTGGTCTTGGAGACACGTACCTAAGAAGCGAATATTTTATAAATGTCATTCGACTAAAATAGAATAGTTCATTTGTGAAGCATCAAACTATTACGATTAGTGGGCTGTTCAAGCTTTGCTTGAGCTTAATGTGGTATTTCGATCACATTCCATTGTACTCATTGTTTCTGTGATTTATATATTTTACCAGGGTGAATCCCTTTTACCCAAAAAACTATTACGATTAAATCTCTTTTAATAGCTCCGGAGATGGTGATTTATACGATGTAAAATTATGGTGTAATAGAGAGAGGAGAGGGTGATATATAGATATATCTTATTATCTTTGTTGGTGGAAAAAAATGACATTTAATTTGTTTGTGAAAATAACCTAAAATAAACCTAAACTAGCCAAAATCATGGAATAATATATGGCCGGTTTCATTTCTGAAGGGTGTAACTCCCCTTTAATTGCTCTTGTCCCCGAGCAAAAAGATCCATCTCACATCAAAGATTTTAATGAGTAGTTCATTCTATTATAAGTAGGGATGTAAACGTTTATATCTTGTTTTAACATTAAATCAGGTGGCGTGAAAAGGAGTTCTAGCTTTTATGAACTCAATAGTTATGTGGAACATTTATAAAGTTGTAACACATTTTTGTCATAGTGAGAAAAGGTTTATAATCTCGGTAAAATAATCATTTATGTTCGTTTATTTATTAAATGAACGAACGTGAACACGGTTTATGTCCGTTTAGTTAAGTGAACGAAGATGAACAAACGTCTCGTTTATTCATTTATGTTCATGAATATCCGATTATACATTCGTTAATGTTTGTTTATTTGTTTATAGTTGTATATTGTATATTTTTATTTTATTTTTAAAAAGTGGTACACTCAAATAAATGAATACACATAAAACACAATATTTTGTACATTCTTTTGTTCGTTTTCATACGTTCGTTTAATCTCTTAATCAGCGAACATAAACGAACACGAACAACCGAATTTCTTAATGAACGAACATAAACAAGAAAATTCGTCCGTTTAAGCATTCGTATCCGTTCATTTGTTCGGCTAAAACTAAATGAACAAACATGAACAAGGCTCTATTCGTGTTCGTTCGATTCGTTTACAATTCTAATTGAAAATGAGGTCCAAACTGCTTATATTAAAGGACAAATCATTTGTTAATACAAATGATCGCGTAAAATGTTATTTCTATTTTACGATTTCTCTACGTTTTGTTAATGACAAAATATAAAAATACACTACATAAAAATTGACGTAAACAAGTTATTAGTCGTAAATTTACATGATGACGTAAATTACTTAAAGTATAAATAATGGAATTATATATTGAATAATGATCAAAGACATTTTATCATGCTTATTAAATTTACATTTTTACAAATGTTTACTTAAAAATTATTTCTAACCAAGTAAAAATTTAATTGAAGTTGACATCTTTCATTCTTGGTAATGAGTTCAAACAAAATCTTTTCTTGTCGGAAGTAATTAACCATTCTTAGCATTAAACAAAAGGGCTAATTAAAATGTATCAAAGTTGATACTTTTTCTTTTTAGACATTCAATTTTTAATTTTTCAATTGTATGTAAATTTTTCTTAATTTCCTATTATATGCATCTAACTTTTTAATTTTTTATTGTATGCATATATATGACGTGACTGATTTAATCAAGAGTTAATTACATACATTTACATAAATCGTCCTTGTGGCTCTAAAATGTACACTATTCGTCCTTGAGTTGATTACATAAATCGTCCACGTGGCTCTAAAATTTACACCAATCGTTCTTGCGGCCATTCGTCCTTGAGTTAATTACATAAATCGTCCTCATGGCTCTAAAATTTACACGAGTCGTCCTTGTGGCTAGAAATAATTAAAATTGCACATAGGCGAGGCTCGAACTCGGTCTCCGCTTACAACGAACGACTTACCATCGACCAAGCGTGCGGTGGTGTTATACACTCATTATTTTATCATTTTATGCGATCTTTTGGATTAGTATTTTTATTTCACGCTTTTATCCAATCTTTGATCGATCACGATACGTTTTATGAAGTCCCGATAATCCGTATCGTGATCGATTACGCTTTTGCTTAGATGAAGTTTTTATTGATCGCGATACATTTTTACCGTAGGCATAGGTCCGCATCTAACTAGAATCGAGAAATTAAAATAATAGGATTGGATCGAATAAACCATGGTCCATTCCCCAACACTCTATTAGTACCCTCACTAAAGAAAACTTGAAAACAAAAGACCTTTCAAGTTCATCATAGCACGAATAATACCATATTTCTTCCAAACATTGGTCACGTAATGCTTAACAATCGAAAGTGCAATTCTCTTGCCCATTAAAGTAACCATACAAGTTGAACTCAACTTGCGAATGAACTTCAAAACAGAGGACAATGGAATTTGAACTTGAGCCATGTCTTTAGTAGGTTTGCCCAAATGAAAAGATCTAAAATTAACCTTACGATTAACTGATTCAATATTAACCACACTAGCAAACGATATAGGAGTTGTTTGTATAGTCGGTTCAACCACAACATTCATTTAAAATTCTTTATGGGTTGTCTCAATCTATGTAAGTAAGGAATTATAAATGTATGGTTTGGCGATTTACAATTTATTTATTTAAATGAAAAGACGTCCCAGTCCATTTAAAAATTGAGTTTATAAATCATCCTACTTAAGCATCCCCGACACAACATTTATACTCCTATATTTTCTTACTTTAACTTTATTGACCAAGATTCAATAACTTTCCATTTTTACTTTTATCTTTTCTAGCATTGGATCCCGTGTAACTCGTCTTTTGTTACTCTTATTCCTAAGGTGGTGGATCCCGTGTTTATTAAGGATTATAGGCCGATTTGCTTGTTGGAAGCTTCTACAAGATTGTTGGTAAGCTTTTTGCTAATAGAATCACTAGTGTAGTGGAAGATTTGATAAGTTCTAAGCAATCAACTTTTATGAAGGGGAGACAAATCATGGATGACCCAATGATCCTAAATAAAATTCTAAATTGGTGTAAAAAGGAAAAGAAAAGACCCTTGTTTTTAAGGTATACTTCGAGAAGGCTTTTGATTCTATTTATTGGGATTATCTTCAAGATGTGATGAGTAAAATGGGATTTGGAAGGAAATGGTGTGTGCGGATTGGGGATGCTCGAATCATCTATGACCTCTATCTTGGTCAATGGATCTCTTACGGATGAATTCGAATAAGAAGATGTCTAAGACAAGGAGATCCGCTATCTCCTTTCCTATTTACTTGGATATGAGGTCTCCATAGGTTAATATCTCGTGCTATACATGCTTCTCAATTACATGGTCTTCAAATTGGTAATGGGGATGTTACGGTATCTCACCTTTTCTATGCCGATGACGCTTATTTTTCTTGGAGATTGGAATGTCGCAAATGTTTTAAACATTGTCTTGACGCTATTTGTTGTTCTGAAGGCATGTTTCTGACACCGATAGAACCCGATGGCATCAAACCGTGTCCAGAGAAAACTAAAGTCGTCATCGAACTTCCTTCACCGCAAGACGTTGAACGAAGTCCAATCTCTCAATGGAAAGTCGGCGGTATAAATAGATTCTTGTCCAAGTCACAGACAAGTCACTACTCTCTTCAAAACACTCAAGAAGTGTATAAAAAGGAGATTTTCGTTGGACTACGGAGGCGAAGAAGCCTTTACACGGCTTAAACAACACCGCGAGCTCCCACACTAGTCGCACCCGACCAAGGGAAGAATTAATTATGTACTTATCGGCGACACATGGAGCAATATGCAGTCTTTTGCGATGGATAGGGATTCAAGACAAACACCTGTATTTTGTAAGCAAAGAGCTCAAGAAAACGGAGATTAGTTACAACAAGAATGGAGAAGTTGGTCCCGGCTTTAGTGTTTGCCGCCGTGGTCGCGCAGTATTTCCGACGCCAATAGCGGTGATCACGCACCAACCAATCAAGCAAATCATCTCCAAACCCGACGCATCGTGGCGACTACGAGGAGTGGGCGTGTTGCTAGGTGAACACAACATCTCCTGCAGACCACGCACTGCAGTAAAAGGGCAGATACTAGCAGACTTCATCATCGAAAAATCAGACACTGATGATGCACCCGCTCCAAGCAAGAAGGAACTACAAGATCCATGGATCTTGTTCACGGATGGATCTTCATGCGTGGATGGGTCAGGAGCAGGCCTCATCCTCACAATTCCGGAAGGAATGGAATTCACTTACGCACTGCGTTTTGAATTCACAACGACAAACAATGAAGCATAGTATGAAGCCTTAATCGTCGGACTACGCATTGCAGCTCGAATGGGTGTACGCAACCTGGAAGCAAATGTGGATTCCCGGCTAGTAGCTAACCATGTGTTGGGCGAGTACGTGGCTAAAGAGGAAAACATGATCCAATACCTCGACAAGACCAAGTCACTAATCCAAGGCTTTGACAGGTTTACCATCAAGCAGGTTCCTAGAGGGGAAAATCGAAAGGCGGATGCACTAAGCAAGATTGCATCCACAAGCTTTGCACACCTGTCAAAACAAGTGTTGGTGGAAACGTTGAAGAGCAAATCCATCTCGGAGATGGAAATATCCATGATAATAGAGGAGGAAGGTCCTACGTGGATGACACCAATAATGGAATTCATAAGCAAGGCGGCGATTTCAAGAATGTAAGGAAGCTCAAGAATACGGCGCAGACAAAGATGTAGGTTTGAACTTCGAGACGGTGTGCTATATCAACGCTCCTTTCTGCAACCATGGCTCCGCTGCGTCAGCCCCCTACAAGCAAATTATGTACTCAGGAAAATCTATGCCGGTTCATACAGCATGCATTCAGGACCACGATCCGTGGTGGCGCGCGCTTTACGGTTAGGATACTATTGGCCCACCATGCACCGTGATGCGTGGGAATTAATAAAAAAAATGCGGCGATTGTCAGGTTCATAGACCCGTTCCGCGCCAACCACAACAGGAGCTAACGCCTATCACGGCGCCATGGCCATTCTACATGCTGGTATCGACATTGCAGTCCCTTCCCCATCGCAGCAGGAGGATTGAAGTTTCATAGCGCCATAGACTACTTCACCAAGTGGATCGAAGCAAAGCATTTGTAACAATTCATCGCAATCGTGTCAAATGCTTTGTTTTGGAAAATATTGTATGCCGCCCGGACTACCCGGGAAATCATCTCGACAACGGAAACAATTTTGTGACAACCCTTCAAGGACCGTGCGAGAAGTTGAATATCACGCAAGACTTCGCTGGTTAAACATCCACAAACCAACGACTTAGTAGAGCGTGTAAATCAAGTCCGGGTGAAGGAATTAAGGCACGCCCGACAGCACAAAGGAAGGTGGGTAGAGGAATTATCGCATGTTCCGCGGGCGCACCGCACTTCAATCAAAACTAGCACGGAGACACTCCTTTCTCTAGTCTATGGGACTGAGGCCGTTATACCAGCCGAAATTGGGATGCCAACTATCCGCACTGCTGAAGTCAATGTCGCAACCAATGACGACGAGCGGCATATCGACTTAGACCTATTGGAAGAAAGACGCGAGCGCGCAGTTATATGTGAAGCAAGATCGAAGTCAAAAATGAAGGGATACTACGATGCTAAAGTGCGAAGTGTTTCTTTCAGACCAGGTGACTTCGTATACCGCGCCAATGATGCGAGCCACGCAGAAGACACATGCAAACTTGGACCGAAGTGAACAAAGCAGCGATAAGCTACTTAGACATAAATAAAATTTCAAGTGTTAACTTATATTAGTACTAGTTATAATATCCGTGCACGCATAAGTTTTGACAAAAAAAAATTATTTTGTATTAATACCGAATATTTTGTCTTTAAAAGTAATTGAGTATAATTATATAGTTATAAATTTCGTGCACGCACGAAGTTTACACATAAATCAAATTTGTTTTAACATTTTACTTCATAATATACACATATAAGAATTTACTAATGAAAATTGTGATATAAGTACAACTAATACTTATGCACGAGTTTTTTATTATGCATTAATATTCATTAGAATTTGGTGAAGTAGTTGTAAAAATTTCTGTTAGGCAACTCGAGATTTAATTTTATTTAGCTGACAAAGATATTGATGTTATTATTTAAATTTCGCTACTGATATTATGTTGTACATATGATGCAAGTTTAATAGCACATAGTGAGCATTGACAAAGTTAAAGTATATTCCTTAAAGTTTTAAAACTGTTTTTCTAGATATTCTTATATAAATAAATAAGAATTACACGAGTCATTGTTATAGGTACAATCGCGTATATTTATTTTTATATTAAAGTAACCCGTGCTTACAATTTGATAATTATATTCCGGTTTTCAGTAATTTAGCCGTATTTAAAATATAAAATCATGTCCACATAGGTTAAACTTTTAAAAATAAAATAAATAAGTTCTTATTAAACGATATAGTAGAAAATTTGATACTTATAATCTTATGCGAATTTATATGTTGTTATTTTAAAACAACATATACATTGTATTTTTAAGATATAAAGTATAAAGGGTTATTTGTTATAATCCAAAGTTATTAAAAATACATGGAGCTTATAATATTACACTTAACTTTATATAAATTTTAAAATTCAACCACTAACGCTTTATTAATTACCTTATCTTTTTAAGTTTTGTTTTTAAATTTGACATATATATTTTATGTATTTTTATCAACCAAATTTCTATATCAAATTTATTAAAGTTGTACCAAAATCAATTTAATTTTGACTTTTATTAACCAATCAAATCACACGATTTTATTTACGTGGTGAAATCGAGCTCTTCTATTAGCTCAATTTTTTTTTTTAATAAAATGAATTAACAAAATTACTCGAGATAATATAAGGTCGCTTACAAGAGGGGATTCAATCCCTTACTTTTCCCCGCCACGCCGCCTTTCTCTCTAGCGACCGCAGGCGATTAGGTGCCCAAGAAGGCGATTTTTTTTTTTTTTTTTTAAACAATTTTAACACAAAATAAAATTTCATTAATAATTAAAACGTTACATAATAATTCAAATAAAATTAAAACATTACGACAATACAACGACTAAACTAGTTTTGATTCGACGATGCCAAATGTCTTCAACCAAATCGGCTTTGAGGCTAAGATGAGTTGTTTTGTCGATATCTCCTTGGTAATTTCCAACGATTCCACATGCGTTCTTATGGGATCATAAGAACGGTCGCTTCACTGGAAAGAATACGGAGATATCGCCACTGTCATTCCGAATTATCATATTATGTAATATGATACATGTGTACATTATATGCGATAGACGCTCTTTGTCAAACCCTCTACCGGATATTTAATCATTAGCCACTTCTTCTTTAGTACACCAAAAGCACGCTCCACATCTTTTTTCGCCGCATCGCCTTATACAATATTCATTTGTGATCATTCGTCCTCGGATTTTTAATGGACTTAATAATAATCACCATTCCGGATATATCCCATCGCAAGATAATATCCGCGTTTATAAGCACGCCGTTAGCAACGAATTCCACATCCGAGCTCTTCGCTTTGAGATCATTGAAAAGAGGTGATGCACGAAACATTTACGCCGTTATTCATCCCTACGACACCAAAGAACGATGCCAAATCCATAAATCTTGGGCAATAAAATGAAAGGATCCCGCCCGTGATCACCCCTACAAAATTGAGCTTTTAAAGCATGCGGGCACCGCCCACCGCAATCTGTCAATCGATGCTACCTATCATCCCCGAAACCCATGAGTTTCAGAGTGATGAGCATAGAGTTTGTCAACGCCACTAACCGCTTGGCCGCAAATACTCGCACCATATAACTCCATTATGACCTCACAAAATTTTTCGAGACACTCACGAATTGTTGACGCACCCATTTGCACGTATTCGCTCAGAGCATCAAGATTGACTCCGTATGCCAATCGACGGATCGACAAGCACACTTCATTAATGGAGAAATACCTAAGACGCCTGCATAATTAGGAGTTTGTTGGAAAAAGGTGAATGATCGGTTATATCTCGGACAATTCGTGTGAATAGTCTTCTGTTCATACGGAAACGATCATGGAATGCTTGATAGCCAGATCTTGGGTTCTCATCAAGTAAGATCCACTAAACGGTTATGAGCACCCACACGATCCCTAATAACTTGGGTTCGTGAGACTTTTATGATGCTTGAAAAGCCTCCCAACGATCTTCCACAAACATCATAAACCCAGATTAACTTCATTTTCATCATCCGACGACGAATCCAAGAATGAATAGCTGTAAGAATTAAAACTCATAGTGTGTAATTAGAGTAAGATTTTTGGTTTGGATATAGAGAATGTGTGAGATTTATGTGTAAATAAGTGGTATATTTATAGGATAGTTTTAGTAGTATTTTATTTTTTTTTTTTTTTTTTTAACGGTTACATTTTTTTTTGTTTGCACCTCAACGGCTAGCTCCTTTGTTCTTGTCGATCGTCCACACGAACGATACACAAGTTTTTCATGCGATCGACACAAGCCACACTAAGGGGATCGATCGCTCGGTGCTCGATCGATAAACGATTTCATTTATCGCTCTGCTAGCCTAACTCTTTTATTATATAAAAGATAAGTTTAAGCACCAACTTCCATGAATTTCGTCAAACATAAAACACTAGTCTTGTCAATCATCTTTAGTGCCTGTTTTGGAATTTAATTTACTCAAATTGAAAATCTTGATGACACTAGAATGAAGCAATGTCTACCTTTGAAAATGGGTAGTTATGATTTTGACTTAATTGCTGACTTGTGTTTTCCGCCGTCCCCTTGATTTCGGTTTCCATTTAAAATAAAATAATAATAAATTGTTGGGGGCCATTATTATTTCCCCTTTTCATGTCCTTATAATCCCTCCTCCTCCGCTCCCTTTCCAAACCACACACAAAAATATAATACTCCAATGGATGCTCACAAATCCTTTGAGGTTGCTTCTGATGCCAAAAATATCGATGATGACGGCCGCGAAAAACGAACAGGTAAGTAAATAAATAAATATTCCTCTAGCTATTTTTTATATGAGTACTAGTTGTGAAAGCCGTTATTTGTTGTTGTTAAAACATGCAGGAACTTTGGTGACTGCAAGTGCACATATAATAACAGCTGTAATAGGATCAGGAGTGTTGTCACTTGCATGGGCTATTGCGCAATTGGGATGGGTTGCTGGACCTGCTGTTCTCATGGCTTTTTCCTTGATAACTTATTTCACATCAACTCTACTCGCCGACTCGTATCGAACACCGGACCCTGTCTCTGGCAAGCGCAACTACACTTACATGGACGTTGTTCAATCTAATCTAGGTGGTAGAAAGGTCCAGTTATGTGGAATTGCTCAATATGCCAATCTTGTGGGCGTTACTATTGGATATACCATCACTGCCTCAATTAGTATGGCGTAAGTATATATATATTAGGTTTTTCAACATGTGCCTGCAAGACAAACAGCGGACGGGACCACGAAAAGGACGTCCCGACCACAAAAATACACTTTTAAATAAAATATGTGAGCCCGACATCCTTTTCGCGGCCCATCATGCTATCTGCCGCTTAAAACGAAAAACCCTATATATTATTTCCTTCTAAAATAACTAAATAAGACAGAATTCATTCTAATTTATTTATATATAGGGCGGTTCGGAAATCAAACTGTTATCACGACAAGGGTCATGCAGCAAGCTGTAAATTATCAAACTATCCGTACATGATAATATTTGCAGCGATACAGATAGTGTTGAGCCAGATTCCGAATTTTCATAAGCTATCGTGGCTGTCGATAGTAGCTGCGGTTATGTCTTTTGCCTACTCTTCCATTGGTCTTGGTCTATCCATTGCTAAAGTGGCAGGTTAATTACATTTACTAAGCTACTATATATATATTCTATTTAATTTAATTGATATGATCAAATAATTTCCAAAAATCAAATATAAAAATAACTTTCCTTTGAATTGAATGAATGTATTTTAGAAGAAAACATGCACTATATATATATATACAGGAACGGAGCCAGGAACAAATATGACCGGGTGCACAAATTTTTTTAACCGTAATATAATAGAGTTTAAGATGCTAACTAAATAAGACTAAAAACACATTTCGATAGACTGAGGTCATTTAAGTTATGCATATGTATGCATGCAGGTGGCGGTCATGTAAGAACGAGTTTAACCGGAGTAGAAGTAGGAATCGATGTGACGGGAGAAGAGAAAGTTTGAGGACGTTTCAAGCAATCGGTGACATTGCTTTCGCTTATGCTTATTCTACTGTTCTCATTGAGATTCAGGTATAATTAATTAATTCATTCTAACATTTTTAGTAATAACAGACTAATTACACTATGTATAGTAACAGTCGTATATATATATCTATTAAATGCTATAAATATTTGTATATATAGTAACAGACACGTATATTAAATGCTATAAATAAATATTTGGATAGGACTCCTCGATGCATGTAGCAAAAATTTATGGTTGTAATATTGGAACCTCATAGGGAATATTTTAAACCTTCCTTACTTTTTCGAGACAATACAAGTTTTTAAAGTTTTGTTCGTGATTTCTAACTCATTCATCATTCTAACTTATTAAACTTTATATTTAACAGTTCGTATTTTTGTATAGTTATAGACTTTTTGATATAAACAAAATTATAAAAATAAAAAAGAATAAAAAGTAAAAAAAACAAAAATTAAAGAGGATCAATCTAAATTTATAGGACTCCAAAATAACCCAACCCAAAATTTATCTACTAATTATTAATGACTGCTACGTTCAACGTATATGTACGTATTGGATAAAATGCAAGTGAAAGAGGTGGAGATGATGACACGTAGTGTAAATAGACAAGATATAGAGACTTCATATAACATAACATGCCATGTTTTTTTTTTTTTTTTTTTTTCGTTTTGATAAAGCAATTCCCCAACCACATTCAAACAAGGAACATTTATGTCGTACAAAACTACCAACATCTAGCTAGTCTGGATGATACCCATATTATGCTCAAGTATTTAGCAACAATAATAAACTTTTTAGAGAATACTTCCGCACTTGATTACAATCCAATACAAGCAGACCTAGGATCACTGAATCGACATCTTATCCAATCGATATGGTTGGCGACTTTTGATCAATTGGGCCGAATCGGTCAATCTTCCCAAACTGATCAATGCTTGTTTCAACCTTAACCTACATACTATGGACCATATGAAACTCTAAGATTAAGCTTTGTTTCAACCTTAAACTACATACCCGGAAGAATACCTTAAACGATGAGATTAAATCCTTTCTCACTCTTGTGGATTCTAGATAGGAATAGGAAACTTAATCCATCATAGATCGAATGGATTAATTCTATTCCAGATTGTACTCTTCGGTGTAAGTTGGAAGTTGTATATCTACTTCTCTAGTTCCTTACTTAATTGAGTTTTAATAAATATACCATTGTTCAAAGAAAAATAGGCTAAGAGCAGTTACAACAATAACACCATAATACCAATAACACCGTCCACATCAGCGCTACATCAGCTTTAACATTTAACATTAACATCCCCAAAAAACCCCAACAACAATAACATCTCAATAACATCAATAACATTCCCAACAATTTACAAAAACAACCCCTCATTTAGGGGCACAAATGAAAAAAGAAAAGAAAAAAAAAAACAAAAAACAAATAACGGGCGTTAGCCCTTTAGCGCCCAAAGACTAACGCCGGAGGTCCAAGGGTGATAACGGCATAACGCCGTTAATTTGCTAAAAACGCCGTTGTGGCGTTACGTTTGTGTTTGCTCTAATAAAATCCCACGATTTTTACAATCGGTAAGGGCTAGAACTTTGTGATTTCTTTGTCAAAAGAGTCTTTCCTCACGTAGATCCTTACACATGTACTTTTAATTTCGCTTGAAAAGCATTTTCTTGTCTATTTACGGGAAGATTTAGATTTTAATTTTCAGAAAGGAAAGTATAAATATGGACCAATTCCATATTTTCCCAATATAATATCAAATTTCCATATTTCTCCAATCATTGCACATTATGCATTGTCAACTTTTAAGTTGGGTAAATATGATAATTTGAGATTTATATTGGGTAAATATGGATTTATCATAATTTAACTATCATTAACATGATAATACAAATACTCTTTTGCAGAATAACAGTTTTATCTTTAATTAATTAATTTTCTTGAGTTTTTAAAGTTTGTAATAATAACTTCAGGTAAGGATAATATGTTAAACTCGTTCAAAACTCTATATTTTTTTAGTGGTGGACAATCAATTTAAGAGTATATAAAAAGATAACGTGGATAA
The DNA here is from genome assembly GCA_022545495.1 of Chrysanthemum lavandulifolium. Classification (NCBI taxonomy): domain Eukaryota; kingdom Viridiplantae; phylum Streptophyta; class Magnoliopsida; order Asterales; family Asteraceae; genus Chrysanthemum; species Chrysanthemum lavandulifolium. The sequence continues at coordinate 42,949 of CM040242.1, read as the reverse complement.
CAAATTTGAGGTGGAGGAGTAATAAATCGAAAATATGGTGCCCACACGATCCGTCGCGATGAAAATCGATTTAAGCTTTTCATGAGCATTGTTTTTTGGTTGTACACTTCTCGTGACATTAACTATAAGGGTGACGAAAATCTTTCAACGATCAATGTTAAAAATAGTGTTAGGATTAAGAACTAACTTTTATCATAGTTTGTTATTTTATTTCCTCTCAAAAGAATTTAAGAGATAATGTTAACTTAATGTTATTTTATAATGTTATTTTAACGCATGTGTGATTTTGAGAGTTCTTTACCATATATTAATTAATGCAAAAGTGTAAAATAATTTGTGTTTAAAAATGTTGGAAGGAAATTTGGGTTGAAACAATAAATAAGGCTCAATGCAATGTTTTTTTTATTCTTTATTTTCTTTTCTTTCAAATGACCAATTAATATTAAATTAGATGAATCATATTTTTTGTAATATTGCTGGTGAACTTATCAATACTGATTCATGCTTAATATCTAGTATTACCTTCGTCTCATAATAATTGTCCACTTTGACTTTTCAAAGTATTTTTTGTTAAACTTTGATCATAAATATTTTTATTTGTGTAATATAATACTTAATGAAAAATATATGAATAGATTGTGTTTTAAATGTATGCTCTTTTGGTATAAATTTCATCAAGTATTATATAACACAAATAAAAATATTATTGGTCAAAGTTGAACAAAAAAGACTTAAAAAAGTCAAAGTGGATAATTAGTATGAGAAGTTTGGAGCACTAGTAAACTATATTGCTGTGGACCGTCTAAGGATGGGCCTCAAATGAGTACAGACCCACATCTAAGAATAAGGAAAGATTGAAATGGCATTCTGCATCTTCCTTTCTCCACTTTTGATTTCTGCCATCCATTTTTGAATTTCTTCCATCCATTCATACATAGAATCATTACTATTATATACTGTACTAGATTTTGCATGAGTCTATTCTCCCTTAAGAGTCTTAGTATATAAAAATGATAAAATTGAGTGAATGATATGCGCGTGAGTGTCCTTGCTAGCAAGTTAAAATATTCATACTTTCTCCAAGACTAAGGTCATCAAAGGCGCTTAAATTGCTTCTTCAAACGGCGTTGTAATTATTTGTTTTTGGAGCCGTGTCTTTGTAGGTGTCATTTGATCTTTAATTGTTTCATGTGGTTGTGTTCATGTATGTCTTTAGATTGGTTCGTAGACGTCTTTTTAAAGATTATGGCTAAAAAAGAAATATTATACTTTCTGGACTGTGGAGTTAAGTTTTATAAAAACTGTTTAAAGTACATATTTATATCAGTTTTGACATTTTGTAAACCAGTAAGAAATAATATAACAAATCATAGCAAGCTTTATAATGTTTCATAGTATCAAATCATTCATCTTTTGAGGGTACTATGATAACGATAACGTATGTCAAGTTGTCAACTATAATAACATGAAAAAGCAATGTTAGTATCGAGTTTTTCATGATGTGAAAATTTAATTAAAATGCAGGACACACTGAAGTCTTACCCACCTGAGAACAAGGTGATGAAGAAAGCATCAAGTCTTACCCACCTGAGAACAAGGTGATGAAGAAAGCATCAACCACCACTATATTCTATGTACTTTGTGGGTGCGTTGGGTATGCTGCATTTGGAAACGATGCACCTGGCAATTTTCTCACTGGCTTTGGCTTCTACGAACCCTTTTGGCTTATTGACTTTGCTAACGTTTGCATCGCTATCCACCTTATTGGTGCATACCAAGTGTTTTGCCAGCCTTTATTCGGCTTCTTTGAGATGAAGTGTAGACAACGATGGCCCGATAGCAAGTTCATAACTACAGAACATATTCTCAATGTGCCATTTTATGGAGAATACTACGTTAACATGTTCAGGTT